>OX424573.1:72641553-73201553 GCA_949152435.1 Gastracanthus pulcherrimus
TGTAGACGTGTGTTTTTGAAAGAAGCTTGAATAGCATTATTCGATGTCGTGTTGATTCAACTAATACCGAGAAATCTTTTTCTCGACGCGGTGAAAGTGATAGTGAAACGCGAAAATACAAGATGCTCTAAGAAATATACAGCCTTTAAAAAATCAAGATTTTAAAAATCTTTAACTTTCGAAATCGGATTCGGTAGTGCGCTTGTAAAGAAGTATACACCGAAAACAGTTTAGTGCATCGGTAGCGCTAATATGCAGATATCTGTGACGCAGCAGTTTGGAGCATCTGGTGCTCTGTCTTGGCGTAGATTGTATCCGCTTGCAAGCAGCAGCGCTTCTCGCTGGATTTTGAGGTTATGTTTATGTAAGCGGCGGGAACACTATGGATGAATGCTGCGCTAAAAAGGGGGCACCAGACACTACAAACGAAGGGAGACGAGTTGCACTTCAAATAGAGCAGCTGATGCCTACTAGAGGGCAGCCAGGGTGCTAATCTCTTTTCAATGTACAGTCCAAGAAATGTACAAAATAACTTAAACACTGGTATTTTTAAAAAATGAAAAAAAAGTTGTAAATCCGCTCAACGATTATTAAAAAATGTGATGGGTAAAATCTGAATAGACGGTTAACAAAGACATAGATCTAGCTACAAAAAAGTGTAATCCCCCGAGCTGATCAAACTATAAATTTATGATATATCGATTGATGATTACCAAAAAAAGTGATGGGCAAAATCTGAATACACGATTAACAAAGGCTTATATCTAGCTACACAAATGTATAATCCCACGAGCTGATCAAACTATAAATTTTTGAGATATCAATTATCGTTTGTTAAAAAAAAGCGATGGGCTAAATTTGAATACACATTTAAAAATGTCTTATATGTAGCTACAAAAAAGTGTAACGTCGCAAGCTAATCAAACTATAAATTTATGAGATATCAATTATCGTTTGTTAAAAAAAATGCGATGTGCAAAATCTGAATACACGGCTAACAATGGCTTATATGTAGCTACAAAACAGGGTAATCCCGCGAGATGATCAAACTATACATTTTTCAGATATCGATTATCGATTTTTAAAAGAAGTGATGGGGTAAAATCTGAATACACGGTTGACAAAGACTTAAATGTAGCTACAAAAAAATGTAATCCCGCGAGCTGCTCAAATTATAAATTTTCGAGATATCAATTATCGTTTGTTAAAAAAAAGCGATGAGCTAAATTTGAATACACATTTAAAAATGTCTTATATGTAGCTACAAAAAAGTGTAACGTTGCAAGCTAATCAAACTATAAATTTATGAGATATCAATTATCGTTTGTTAAAAAAAATGCGATGTGCAAAATCTGAATACACGGCTAACAATGGCTTATATGTAGCTACAAAACAGGGTAATCCCGCGAGATGATCAAACTATAAATTTTTCAGATATCGATTATCGATTTTTAAAAGAAGTGATGGGGTAAAATCTGAATACACGGTTGACAAAGACTTAAATGTAGCTACAAAAAAATGTAATCCCGCGAGCTGCTCAAATTATAAATTTTCGAGATATGATTATCGATTGTCAAAACCAAAGTGATGGACAAAATCTTAATACGTGATTGATAAAGGTTTATATGTAGCTACAAAAAAAGTTTAATCTGGCGAGCTGATCAAAGTATAACTTTTCGCGATATCAATTACCGTTTGTTAAAAAAAGTGTTGGGGCAAAATCTTAATGCACGGATGACAACGGCTTACATGTAACTACAAAAAAGTGTAATCGCGCGAGCTGATCAAACTATAACTTTTCGAGATATCGATTACCATTTGTAAAAAAAAATGTGATGGGTAAAATCTGAATAGACGGTTAACAAAGACTTAGATCTAGCTACAAAAAAGTGTAATCCCCCGAGCTGATCAAACTATAAATTTATGATATATCGATTGATGATTACCAAAAAAAAGTGATGGGCAAAATCTGAATACACGATTAACAAAGGCTTATATCTAGCTACACAAATGTATAATCCCACGAGCTGATCAAACTATAAATTTTTGAGATATCAATTATCGTTTGTTAAAAAAAAGCGATGGGCTAAATTTGAATACACATTTAAAAATGTCTTATATGTAGCTACAAAAAAGTGTAACGTCGCAAACTAATCAAACTATAAATTTATGAGATATCAATTATCGTTTGTTAAAAAAAATGCGATGTGCAAAATCTGAATACACGGCTAACAATGGCTTATATGTAGCTACAAAACAGGGTAATCCCGCGAGATGATCAAACTATAAATTTTTCAGATATCGATTATCGATTTTTAAAAGAAGTGATGGGGTAAAATCTGAATACACGGTTGACAAAGACTTAAATGTAGCTACAAAAAAATGTAATCCCGCGAGCTGCTCAAATTATAAATTTTAGAGATATCAATTATCGTTTGTTAAAAAAAAGCGATGGGCTAAATTTGAATACACATTTAAAAATGTCTTATATGTAGCTACAAAAAAGTGTAACGTCGCAAGCTAATCAAACTATAAATTTATGAGATATCAATTATCGTTTGTTAAAAAAAATGCGATTTGCAAAATCTGAATACACGGCTAACAATGGCTTATATGTAGCTACAAAACAGGGTAATCCCGCGAGATAATCAAACTATAAATTTTTCAGATATCGATTATCGATTTTTAAAAGAAGTGATGGGGTAAAATCTGAATACACGGTTGACAAAGACTTAAATGTAGCTACAAAAAAATGTAATCCCGCGAGCTGCTCAAATTATAAATTTTCGAGATATGATTATCGATTGTCAAAACCAAAGTGATGGACAAAATCTTAATACGTGATTGATAAAGGTTTATATGTAGCTACAAAAAAAGTTTAATCTGGCGAGCTGATCAAAGTATAACTTTTCGCGATATCAATTACCGTTTGTTAAAAAAAGTGTTGGGGCAAAATCTGAATACACGGATGACAAGGGCTTACATGTAACTACAAAAAAGTGTAATCGCGCGAGCTGATCAAACTATAACTTTTCGAGATATCGATTACCATTTGTCAAAAAAAAAAGTGATGGGTAATATCTGAATACATGATTGATAAAGGTTTATATCATGTCCAAAACACCAACCCTCATACCGCAAAACGATTCCGCTCCCACGGTAAAATAATTAATAAACGCGAGCTAGGTCTTATTTTTCGTACGTGCCATCTTCTGCGCGAGTCGACTTCACTGCACGAACTTCAGAAGCGTGACCTTATCAGTATATGTGCATTGTAATAAGATGATTTTGTAGGGTTCCCCACAGCGATATAAGAAAAGAAGATGCAGCTTCGCGAATATTACGTGGTGAATAAACAATGCCACGTTCAATTTGTTTGCAAAGTCTTTTTAGTGGGAAAGACTTTGGCCGGCTGTAAGTGATGACTAATATGAGGTAAGCCGATATCCTATGCAGCTGCATAAAAGACTGCACGTGTACTCTTGCCGATGAGATCATCCTTTGCTCAAAGCAATGTTGGACTGACTGATAGTCGCGAATATACTCTCGCCGCTAACACATCTCCGTCGTTTTTTAAAAGTTTTATGTATAAGTTGTGTGGATTAAAAAGTTTAATATGAATATACCGTCAATACAATCTAGTCGCACGCACAATATTCGTTTCGATCGATGAGCGCGTGTGTGTGGCATGTGATTCGGATTGCTTCGTGTGTTCTTTATGTGTTACTTAAAATTTAGGCACTGAAACAAAAATAAAAATTGCATACGGTATTCGCAAAAACTTGAATTTATTTTACACTCGTTTCTTACTTTTAGAAACAAAATATGCGAAGTATAGATTGGTTATTGCACTTGTTTTTATAAAAAAATTACAATAATATACAATGCAGTAGATCTGCGGACTAATATTTCACGAAGAAAATTCTGATTTTAAAAAATAAAAAAAAGTAGATCAAAATACAAGGAAAAGAAATGGATTTTCCTTGTGGTAAAATTTTGCTCTAAGCCATTACCTTGATCACTATACCGGTTTCGAGTTGTCTTTAATGCAGTAAAGAAAAAACATTAAACAGCAATTCATTTTTTCTCCGGCTTACCACGAATACGAGAACGAAATCATCGGTGAAGCTGGTGAAAAGGTTATTCCCAACATCTTCAATGGTGAACGAGCCACTCAAGGGGAGTTCCCCTACATGGTGGCATTGGGATACCAAGCCGACAAAGATAATCCTTCTCTCATCCAGTACTATAATGGCGGTGATATTGACGCGAGCCACTGTATATCAGGTTTCTCTCTTACCGACATTATCGCTGTAAATTATAACTGGAATGAGTGGGAGCGAGCAGTTCATCGGTAGCCTCGTGGCTTGGTTGGTGGACTGTCACTCGGGCGTACCCAGTTCGATTCCCGGTCTCCGCTTTTTTCAGGTACAGCTGATAAATAAAAGGGTTAGCTTTTTATAATTATAATTATAAATAAAAAGGAAGAGTGGTAGATTTGCACCACTCGCTTATGTATATGTATATATATGTGTGTGTGTGTGTGTGTGTGTGTGTATATGCGCTCTTATACCACACCACGTGTATATATATGTGTGTGCATGTGCGCCAGCCTATGTCTTTTTCTGTCTCTCTTCCTCTCTCTCTCTCTTTAGAGTACAAACAAACATATATACACAAACGAGTTGTACAGCATACAGCCACACATACACGCACATACATATATACACAAACGAGTTGTACAGCATACAGCCACACATCATATACACAAGATATGTAAGAGAGAGAGAGAGAGAGAGAGAGAGAGACAGGGAGAGAGAGAGACAGGGAGAGAGAGAGAGATAGATAGAGAGAGAGAGAGAGAGATGGAGAGAGAGATAGAGAGAGAGAGAGTAAGAGAGAGAGAGAGAGAGTAAGAGAGAGAGAGAAAGGGAGAGAGATAGAAAAGGAGAGAGGGAGAGAGGCAGCTAGAGGGAGAGAGCGTGCCGCCACGCGCGAATCACCGCCACAATATCGCTGTGAGAGTGGGCGCGTATGTGTGTGCCTATGTGTATGTGCGCGTATGTGTGCGCGTGTGTGCGTGGGTGTGTTCAGAGAAGGACTTCTGTGTGAATATTTGCGTGCATGTGTGTGTTTGTAGGCTTGCGTGTGCGCGTGTGTAGAGAGAGAAAGGCTTGCGCGCATGGTACGGCGAACGCTTGCGCGTGGACCACCGCTATCCATGTATGTGTGGTATAGGGAGAGAGAGAGATAGAGAGAGAATGAGAGAGAGAGAGAAGGAGAGAGGGAGAGAAAGGGAGAGAGAGGGGAGAGAGAGAGAAAGGGTAAGAGAAAGGGAGAGAGAAAGGAAGAGAGAAAGGGAAAGAGGGAGGAGGGGGAAAGGGAGGGAGAGACAGAAGTATATGCTACACAATCGCTATGACATTAGCTAACCCCCCACCACATGTACACTTTTCTGCCTATTCCTCCACAAAACTGTTGGAGAAGGTAGGTGGAGGAGTGGGGGTTTGTTGTGTCTAGCCATTGTGTAGCACATACTACTACTATCAATATAGTAATAAGAAATGCATGGAAAATCAGCGATTTAAAATAAAATTATAATCTTCAATTTTTCTTGTATTTTTTATCACTCTCTTAGACAAATAAAAACTTTGCAAGAGATTCATATTTTTATATGAAATAAAGCGGAAATTGAAGCTATTTCGTTCTACTTTTAAACTTACTTATAAAAATTTTCGGAGTTATGATATGAAGTAGAGGTACCATTCTTTCACTAAAGACGGGTATTCGGGGCATAATTGGCCATATTTCGATAACAGGGGTTCGTTAGGTAAAACGGCGGGTGCTTGGGTTCATTTTAGGCACCAGAAAACAGCTCTCAAAGCCTCATCAAAATTCGCGACCCGCACTTCGTACACTCTCTTTGTGAGTCTACTTATTCAAATTTGTATTTTATACGTAATACTAAATAACGACTTACATTTTAAACAGAAAAACATATGGTGTTTGCTATACACACTCATAATGTATAGTTATGTCTCATAGATGCTAGAGAGATTTATGCCAATGGCACCTGAGAGAGTGAGAGGAATTGCAGTGTGTATGGTGTAATCATAACCACGTGAGCTCGTGCGGGGTTGACTAAAACGGCCGGACATTTTTACGAAATAAATGGGAATAAAAATGACCAGCCGCTTGATCAACCCTGCACTCTTACAGGAAGTGTTGGCGATTATCTCTCTAGTCTACATGAGACATGTCTATGCATTAGGAGTATATATGGCAAAGATCATATGTTTCTCTGTTTTAGATGTAAGTCGTTATTTAGTGCCATGTATATAATACAAATTCGAAGGATATGCACGGTTCTATCGCCTATTGGATGAGTAGTTTATTTATTAAATATAATACAAAACATTTTTAAAAGCGATGTATGACACTTTGTGTTTTGTTTGATTTGTTCTAGGTTTTGTGATGGTTGACCTATATACATACAAAGACATTTAACACTACATTAATAAATTTTAATTTATTAGATCGTTTTAATTAGCACTTATTTAATAGAGTATTAATAACTTTAACTTTTAATGTTAAATAACATTCTTGATGCTTAGATAAACAAAATCTATTTAGTATGTAAGAATATAATAAACTATACAATGAAATTCTAATTGTAATTGAATTTTTAATTTAAATTTTTGTATTCTTCCTAATTCTAATTTTGTCTAATTATTTTTCTTCTAATCTAATTCAATTCACTTCTAATTCTTCTAATTCTTCTAATTCTCTAATTAAACTCTATAAAATTGAGTAGCAATTTTCACTGTAATGTATGTAATTAGATTGATAAAACAAAAGTCAATCTGCTATGCTTATACCAGATAGCTAATTATTCTACGAAACCAACAATATAAAAAATATTTTAAAATCTGTTCGCTTTTACTTGAAAGAAACATCTATACGCTATACTATTAATAAATAATTTAGATTTTTATCTATATTGTCTGGTTAAAATAGTTTTTTCGCTATCAATATTATTTAACAAGTTTACCAAAGGTATCATTAAGCTATTTGTGCAGAAATTAACGTTAATGACTCAAAACAATTTTAATAGTGTATTTATAAATCAAATTTATAGAATTTGTGTATAACCCCTCATTTCAATAAATATTAGTACTCTATTTTCATAAAATGCTCACCCTGATAATTTCTATAATCTATGCTTAGTTTCCTAACATGTTCTGATTTCTTTCCGAATGTGAATTGTTGTGATATCATCATAATGCATTATTTTGATTATTTTAAGGTAATGTTACAGTGACTTTCTAATTTTCCACAGATCGTAAGCTATCAACTACAATTTTTTTTATAACATTATAACAGTATAGTACAGTTTTTCAGCGAAGTTGAGATAATTATATTCATTATTGTTGAAGTTATGACAATAATTGCATTAATTATCAGCAAACATAGGTACGAGGGTAGTTCAATAAGTCTTTAGAATGACCAACAGATGGCGCGCGAATCGCTCCAAATCATCTGTTTTCAGTCAGCACCACTCCCGACTAGATATATGGTGCAGTCACAGTCCACATCTTCTGAGTTTACGTGTTTTTATAACCAATTGAAAAAAAAAATTGCTTGTTAAGAAAAATGGAAAAAATCGAGTTCAGAGCGGTAATTAAACATTTTCATTTAAAGGGTTTAACTTCATATGAGATAAAAAATGAATTGGACTCAGTTCATGGCACATCTGCCCCTGCCTTAGCAACGGTTTATAACTGGGTAAATGAATTTAAGCGTGGTCGTACATCAATAAGTGACGAACCACGTTCAGGAAGGCCCGTAGAAGCAACTACTCCCGAAATCATCAATAAAATCCACGATATGGTGTTGAAGGATAGAAGATTAAAAGTGCGTGAGTTAGCTGAGGCCACAAGGATATCTATAGGTGCAGTTGTTTCAATTCTACATGAAAAATTAGGCATGAAAAAGCTATCGGCAAGATGGGTGCCGCGTTTGCTCTCAGCTGAGAATAAACGCAATAGAGTGGTCGCCTCTGAGGCTCTTTTGGCGCGCATAAGTCGGAATCCTGAGGAATTTTTTCGTCGATTTGTGACTGTGGATGAAACATGGATACACCACTACACTCCTGAGACAAAGGAACAATCCAAACAGTAGATTTCCACAGGCGAACCAGCTCCAAAGAAGGCAAAGACCGTAAAGTCAGCTGGTAAGGTTATGGCTACAGTTTTTTGGGGTGCACGTGGAATTATACTTATTGACTACTTGGAAAAGGGTAAAACAATTACTGGTGAGTATTATGCATCATTATTAGAGCAGCTGAAAGAAGAAATTAAAAAAAAACGACCACATTTGGCGAGAAAAAAAATTCTCTTTCATCACGACAACGCCCGAGTTCACACATGCTTCGTTTCAATGGCTAAAATTGAAGAACTAAAATTCGAATTGGTCGAACACCCACCGTATTCACCAGATTTAGCCCCCAGTGACTTTTTCTTATTTCCAAACTTGAAAAAATGGCTCGGTGGACAGAGATTTACGGACAACGAAGACGTCATTGCCTCTGTAAGTGCTTATTTTGAGGAACTTCCGAAAACGCACTTTTCTGAAGGATTAAAAAAACTTAAAAAGCGATTGACCAAGTGTATAGAGCTCCAAGGAGATTATGTTGAAAAATAAAAAAAAATTTACCCAAAAAAAATTGTTTTTATACTTTATTCTAAAGATTTATTGAACTACCCTCGTATTTTACCAAAAGGTTCCTCCATCAATAGTTTCAGCGGATCAGCACCAAAAAATTTGAGAGTACTTTGCAAGCCAAATACAAAAGAAGTTTTCTTTAGTTCATATATAAACATTACTTGTTTCATAATTGTTTTAAATAATCGGTTGACTTGTCTATTTTTTTAGTAAACAAATATGATAAATCATATTTTATACATGAATTTTACAATTATCTAAACTAACTTTTCATCTAAATACCTCTAAGAATGTCTCCTGCAAGTTCGATCCAGATTCGTAAAAATCTTCGTCGGAGGACACTTTGAATATTAAAAATATGTATTTTGAAAACAAAAATTTATGTCAAAATAACATTGGATATAAGCATAGAAATGTATACAATTTGTTTAAATTTCTTTATGAAAAATTACTGTAACTTTACCGTAATTATGTTGTATTTTCAGAAGTAGCATAACTTTCATTATAATTTGGATCATTATTCTAACGTGGGCTTATTTTATAGGTATCGATTCAAGGAACAATTTGAAACCTGATTTGGCTAATTCGGTTAAGACGTAACCGCACTAATGTGTTGATATAGAAATAAACTTCCCCAGCCAATCCTAAATATTGTAATTAGGTTTTTCGAAAAATAATATCACATTCTTCTCAAAATTTGAAAAAAAAATATTGTTAGATGTTTTTCTTTAAAGTGCAATTTCGAATGAAAAATATATAAAAGTTAGTAGTTATAGCAAAAATTAAAAAATTCAATTTTTATATGTCCGCATAATTTTCTACACTTTGGACCTTAAGGATAATCATTTGCGACAAATGCACCGTTGGTTCTGCGATTGAAAAAATTTTTTCTGCTGACTTTACGTGGAATATTCTATATCTTTCAAAGTGTTGTATAAATCGAAAAAAGAAAATTTTTAGGGTATTTTGCATATTATATTACGTGAAAAAGAATTTATTCCAACACGACATTTCAGAGAATTCTTTTTTTTTACTTCCGAATCAGTTTGAAACTATCTGTTTTTATTGTTTAAAGCTTGTTTGGAGATTGTCGATTATACTGTTGCTTTTTATAAACAAATGCTTTGTATATTTTATTTTTGTTTTACAGAACACGGAGTATCTTTTTTCTGTGCAAGATGTCCAAAATCATTGTTATGCAGCTCGACGGTGACTAGTTGGTTCTCAAAATGGCGAGGCGTTGATTACGTTATGACAACTTGCCGCCTCTGCAACTGTGGGCTTTCTCGAGTAGCTTTACGATGTTCGGACCAATGCAGTAGAATCGCATTGTCTACTTCAATACGTTTGTTAAGTGACGGAAATTGTACTATATTAATTAAATTAATATATTGAATACACATACACAACTTCCATCATTTAGTTTTCCCTGTGTATTTGTCGAGGTCACAAACGGCTCCGGTTGCTTGCTTATCGCTGATTCGGGACTCTCCTCCCCTATCGCGCGATCGGTGAACGCTGCAAAGTGCACATCCTGCTTTCGCTAAGCTCATTTAAGAACCATGAGCGTGACACGAGATGACAGTCACCGTGACGTCACGGAGGAGAGGAGAGGTCTTGAGCGGGGGTGGACGCTGCAGCGCGGCCGCTATAGCTAAGCAACGTTTTTGGTCAGTCGTGATTGAGCCAATTTAGTAGCCACACGCCTCACCAATATAGATATTTGTAACGCAAGAAGTAATCAAGTGAATAAGCATAAATGAAATATATTAAGTTCAACAAAGAAAACAAGTAAGGTAAGACATATTTTCTTTTTCATTTAATTCCCCGAAGAATTTAGAGAATAATAATATTAAGGAGTTAAACAAAAGGTTTAATCGCCCCACGTGCTCGAAAGGCCCGGGCCTGTACAGGATAGCTGGATCAGACTTTCCGCCCCCCCCCCCCGGCTTTAATAAAATTATTCCGTTAAGAAACAATACGTTAACAGCGTTGCATTCTGCCTCGATCGCTGCAGTAGGTACAAGTTGGTTATATACTGAACGCTGTTACAGAAAACAGATTAAACGATTTAATTTTTTTATATAAGAGTTTTAATTTTCATTAAATTCTTGAGTTTTAAATTTATCGACAATGTTTTAAATAATTGCTTTTTAAAATGATTGTAGAATAAATGAATACTTTTATTATATGTAATAATGTAATACTATTATTGATAATATAATAGATTTTAAAATTCAAATTTTGTATAAAGTATAGATAGTGGATTATAAAATAAACATAATAATTCATATACATTTTATATACATTTATTGTAGGTTGATTGAATAGTTTACTGGTTCTAACAAAATTTATTTTTATAATCTATATCTGGGTGATTGTCAAAAAAGTTGAGTTTTAGGTGTCTCGTACATTTAAGGGGGGACTCCCGTAATTTTTTACGAAAATTGTGTTACATATTTTTTATGCTTATACTTTGTAGTAGTTCTATGAACATTTTGGTACCCATGGGACATAAAAACTCTTAAGGGGGTATGACCCTTATAGAGCGTTAAATATGATTTTTAGCTGAAAAACAAGAAATAAATAGTTAATAATTTTGTAAATAACATTTCTCACAAGTATATATACTGTTTCAACACATATCACCTTAAAAAGTCCCCTTCGTTATAATATCTCTTATATAATTGACCAGCACCTTTATTTTCCTGCGTGCAGGTTCCTGGTAACTCAAAATTACAATATAAATTTTTACAGGTTTTGAACTACTTATAATATATATCTTTATAGGATCATGCTATACAGACTTCTTATGTTTCACTTGCACCATTATGTGAAACAATTCTCCATTTCTGAAAACAAATAAAATATTCAAATTCAAATTTTTTTCCATTAATCTTATAGTACTCACGTGTTAATTATATTTAAGGGTATTCCAAATAGCATCATCCTATAGAGGCATCAGTTATAAACAATTTAAGCTCTGGAAGACATTATTTTATGCTCTTGGTTGATCAGGAGGCTGTGCGCAGGATCTGAAAATACAAAGTTGAGTAAGAGCGGATTAAACTTATAGTTTGTTAATACTCGAATACATTTAAATAGCATACCCCATTCTTATCTATAACATTCTTATTTACTCAAATAACTATTTTGACATAAAATATATCATTTTACACTCATATCATCTGAAAAAATTTAGATCATATAAGTATAATGTAAAAAAATAGCTATAAAAACGAAGTAAGAATAATTCACATATATAATAATTTAAGTCAAACCTTTCAGAGCTTTATAATTTCCTTAGTAAAATATCCTACTACCTAAAATTTATCTAGGAAACAGGTATTATTTACTCTTAGCATAGAACGCATTCATGTTGGTTTTTCTGAAAATAAAACTAATCACAATGAACTCAAATCCTTCAAATGCTCACATAAGTAATTACACTTTGATACTTATCTCATCTGAATTTGTGATGATGATACACCATTTTCCATCCACTCTTTATATTGTTAAAATAAAACATTTAATAACTGATAGAAGTAAGCTTTGAATTGTCTGCATCGGTAACACAGTAACGTCCTATATGATAAACTATAGTCTATATTGTAAAAGTCGATATGAAACTCGCGCGAATGTTGAAATTGCAGTACTAACAACATGATAAATGAAGGTATTTAACTGTTTTATTTGACTTTACTAGTGCCTACAATTTCATTTTTAAGTAATAAAAACCCAAAAAATCAAGAATGCATTAAAAAAAGTATTTTTTTTATAATTTATATGGATCATATCCCCTTAATTATGCCAATGCTATAACTTTTAAGTGAAAGAATTTACATTGGATAGCATACTAAATTGAAACGTTAAACGCGTTTTGTTCAAAACTTACTTTTCTAAATTCAAAAAGTTCCTTATGCAACCCATAATCATAAATATTTTTTAAACTTGCAGAAAAAATCTATTAAATATTTTAAAAAGACGTTGTTATTTTATTTTGAGTAATTCTAGTGTTAAATGTTTTATTCGCCAATTGTTAATGTCGAAATGTGTAGTATTTTTATATTTTGAAGTTAAAAATACGTTTCAAATAATTTCAGACCATAAATTGAGTTTAAATCGAGTCTTGAATTTTTTAAATTTAACCTTTTTCAAGAAGCCATGTTTTTATCACTAAAATATGTTCTTTTCTACAATGAATATAAAAAAATTTGGTTAATAATTCTCAAAATTTTCTTGCAACCTATTTGAATCATAGCAAAAAAGGTTGCTGAAGTTTTATTGTTATTAAACGAAAGGAAGAGATTTTTGAAGAATCATGGAAGCTCCTCCTTAATTGAAGGGCCGGATGCAATGAGGGGAATATCATGTTCTTTTATATATTGTTGTTAATCTAACTTCTATCTTCGAAACTATATTTTTATTTCTTTACCTGGGCATTATTACTTGAGATAATGATATATTATGCATCTAGGGAGGAAAAGTATTGGCTAGTCCATAGCATGTATTGCTAGTCCATGCCTTCGGCTCGGATGGCAATTTACACATGCTATGGGGTAGCCATTTTTCCTCCCGTGATGCGTATACTATTTTTCACCATACCCGGGCCGAAAATTACGCATTTCAGTTTCGGAGCCGGGATGAAATATGGTACTTTCGGCCATGGTATGGTGAAAAAATCATAAAAATGTGCTAGTCCCCTTATTGCATCCGGCCATTCAATTGTACTTTAAAACATAGAATATTACTAAAAAGTTACGAATGTGTTTTAATGCATCGTTATTCGTTACGCCACATATTCATCTAATATGATTTCGCCAGTTAGGCTCTAATGTTTCAATACTATCGTAAGATATTAGTATTAATTAAAACTCTTCCAAAGGACAAGTAGGTGCCTTCAAAAGTAGTAGACTAGAAAAGATTTGAATATTGATAAAAATTGTAAAACAACGATTTTACAATGTTAAATTGCCTGCATCGTATTCAGTTCATATTTCAGTATAAAATAGAACTTTTAAAAAAAGACAAGTGTGTGCCTTTACAATCAGTCAAGTATATACGACAAGATCAAATACTATAAAATTTATATGTTCGAAGAATGCTGAGTATGAGGATGTACTCATATATAGCTTCTTTATAGTGGAAGCTTTGTGATGGTAAAAAAGGTTTGCTAAAAACATGTTAGAAACATCTTTTGAGATACTAAGAATCAAAATACACTATTTTTAGAAAATGCCTGTATGGATTTCTGTGTGTGTATGTGTGTGAGAGTATGTGTGTATGTGTGTATGTATGCGTGTGTTTGTCTGTATGTGTGTGTATGTGTGTATGTGTGTATGTATGGATGTGCTAATCTTTTTTGTTCTATTGCTTTCTCCAAGAGAAAGCTTTGTAACAATGTTAAAAAAAATTTCAGAGATTTGATGAATCTCCATAGTTTTGAGGTTCCTAAGTCATAAAAATAGGTTTACAATAGGTTTTTAAAAAATATCTGTCTGTACGTATGTGCGTAGGTATGCATGTATGCATCTGTGTGTATATGTATGTATGAAACCAATCTTTGTATAAATCATAACTCTTCAAGGGAAGCATATCACGCGCTGAAATTTTACAAGCATATTACATATGTTTTAACCTAGAACTGATTAGATTTTGGAGCTGCATAGATAATATTAAACTCTTATTTTAGCTAAAAAATTAATTTTTTAAAAATTGTAAAAATCGAAAAAAAAAATTTTCTTATTTTATAGGTTGAACTTGTCAAAAATATGTACGTTTTAATAAAGTTGACGTAATCTCCTTTCGATTGATATATCTTATAATAACTTTAATCTTATTTTCGTGAGATAATAACAAAATATTAGTTGAAAAAAATTGTAAAAAGTGAAAAAAAAATGTTGTTGTCATTGTATACGTTGAGCTTTTAAAAAATATGGAAGTTTTTATAAAGTAGGCGTTATTTTATTTCGGTGGATGTATCTAACAGTAACTCTAAAGTTATTTTTGTTATTATTTTACAAAAAAAACTTTAGAGTTACTGTTAAGTTTTTATAAAGTAGACGTTATTTTCTTTCGATTGAAGTAAAATCGAAAAAAAAAATCGAATTGGCAGCGGGATTTTCTACATAGTCGTACTTTTACTTTTACGAGGTCTGTCCCAAAAGTATCTGACCTACGTTCATATCTTCGCACGGAGAGACTCAGGCGACCTCTGGAGGATACGAACGTCACCAGCAACTCCTAACCTTCTCGTCAGTAGCCTGAGATACCGATGAAACGCCTTAGTTTCCGCGCAGCGTGTATTTGTTTACAACGACTTTTTTGCGTTCGTCGCAATTTGCTTATTGCTAAAAATGGCAGAACGAACCGAACAACGAATTTGCATAAAATTTTGCTTTAATCTCGGTAAAAGTTGTGCGGAAACTATTGAAATGTTGCAAAAGGCCTTTAAAGATGAGTGTATGGGTAAAACACAAATAAAAGAGTGGTATAGGCGGTTCAAAAGTGGCCACACATCTGTTGACAGTGATCCTCGTTCATCAATTCAATGTTGATTGTTTTTTTCGATTATGAGGGCGTTGTATACCACGAATATGCCCCTACAGGCCAGACAATCAATAAAGATTACTACGTTGAAGTTTTGAAAAGATTACGTAATGCAATCAGGAGAAAACGACCGCAAGTTTGGGAAACCGGTGACTGGCTTCTTCATCACGACAATGCTCCAGCGCACGCATCAAACCTTGTGCAGCAGTATTTATTGAAACACAGTGTTGCGCAGCTCCGCCAGCCTCCATACAGTCCTGATATAGCTTCCTGCGACTTTTGGCTGTTTCCTCGATTGAAAATGCCGCTTAAAGGACATCGATTCGACAATAAACAGACTGTTGAAACTAATGCGACGAATGCACTAAAGGCGATTCCGAAGTCTGACTTTCAAGAGTGCTTTAATAAGTGGAAACATCGATATGAGCATCTTGTTCAATCAAATGGGGACTACTTTGAACGATGCCACCCCCCGGATGACGAAGAATAAATCAAGCGCCGAGAAATCGTGGTAGGTCGGATACTTTTGGGACAGACCTCGTAAAAAGGTCCTAATCATCCTAATGGGGGCCATCTAAGTTAATATCTAAGACAGAAAAAAATTTGTATCATATACGACACAATATATTACCGCATTTCTAATAAAATATTTATTGGAGTAACATTGCGGTGTGCATTCTAAGACATATGATAAACAAAAATTTAATTTCCAATAGTCATTTCACTTTCTTTGATACGTAAAACTTAAATGATTCACTATTTTGTTAAATTCATAGACTTGTAAAATGTTTTAGAAATATTTTAGAAAAAATATTAGGTATTTATTTAATTAAAATCAATACATTTACATTGTAAATCCTATACAGGTAAGGCATATTACCTGTACATACCTGCCATACCTTGTACTAAGCTATTCTTAACTCGAAAAATAAACTTAATACTAAATACTTAAGAATAAACCATAATTTTAATAAAGATATGTGGATATATAACAGTACTATGTATATTTATTACTCTTTATGTTATAAATATAGAGATCGTGCTTATAGTTTGGGCCTTGTTCGCTACAAGTCAGCTATACTTAAAATTTACGCTATTTTATACATAGCTATCTCAGCTAGTAATTTTGTCAAATCCATTTTATTAGTTTTTATAGTGATTTCAATGTTTGTTAATGTTTTGAGTTCATTTGGTAAAATATTGTACATTCTAATAGCTATTATATGACTACTTCTATTACTATTTTTTTTTGTAATTCATGATATTAGTATACTTTTATTTCTCGTAATACTTGTGGATTGTAGATACTTATTTTTCAGTGTAAAATAGTGATATTGTAATGACTTAAAAGCAAACAATTGTTTTAAGTTTAATAGATCATTGTTAATAATAAATTTGTTTTTGTTGATTATTGTTAAATTATTTTTTTTTCAATCCTTGTAATAGATTAAGATTCTTTTTATACGCATCATCTCAGGTAATTATTCTATAATTGATGCAACTATGGAATAATGCATAACCAATTTTTGTTAATATTTTCGTCTGCATAAACTTTTAGATTATTGAGAAAATGAATATTAATATTTAGTTTATTTAATTATAAGTTCAATGTGCAAAATCCCATTTGTAACATGGTTTTCTTGCATTGGAATCAGAAACCACTACATTTGTGATGCTTACCATTGTCTCGACACTTTACCAAAATTTCTCAATTAATGGGCGCCAGGTAAAGCGCGGCTAACTCGGCACGAGCCCCCTCCCAGAGAAAGTTCCGTGAAGAGGAAAAATCAGGAATTTATATCTTTATAATAATTACCCACAACTTTCACTTTAAATATATATAACTTTATTTCTCCTCGTCGGGTAACATTAACGGTCGCAAGTTACAATATCGCTTAAATCTACGTTGTCGCTATACACAAAAAATGGCTACGCTAGCCGTATCACGCGTCCCTCGCGACGATCAAACTCACCACGTTTCCCGTCTTCCCGAGTCGCGGAAATTTCCCCACACTAATGCGTAACTTTGCTACAGGTCCGACCCGCACTGATTTTATATATCGGTGTCACACCACCCCGGCTTTAATTTTCTATGTGCCCCGAGCACATGGCGGCGAAGTACAACAATGATATAATTCGCTTGCAAGTGCCGAGGGAAGCTCGGCAATTACAGCCCACTCACCGTGGTTAATCGGGCGCGTCCGCGATGTTCGTCCTCGCAGGTCACAGGTCGCCAGTTAAAACTCTCCAATCTATCGCTCGCCGGGATTTTCTACTCTGCAGGTCTCCCCACGCGGTCTCACTTCTCGGACGGCAATCACAAATTTTCGCTCAACTATCTCCCTTGAAGGCCGGGCAGTCAATCCTCAAAATCGGAGAGGGCGGAAATCTCTTCCAAAATTTTGGCTTTTCTTCTCGCGCAACTTCAGCTCAAACTCCTGTTGCTTCCGCCCTTTCCTTTACGGTGATTGGCCTTGATTTTCCCTAGATGCAAAAATCAAGGCCAAGTCAGCGTGATTTGAGTCGCTATTCCTCATTGGCTCGCTTCGCGAATGCCGCCCTGTTTAAGCAGCGCGGGCAATTATGAATTGCTAGATATACACGCGCGGGCAACCCGGCGTGTATATCTATATCGGGCGCTTTCGGTTTTATCGCTGCCGGACCAACACAGTTGGCAGCGGCGACGTGCGCGCGTCGGCCTACGCTAGGAGAGGCCGGCAGCTTCATGCGGCTCGCGGCGCGGCGGCTGCTAGCTCTCCCCTCTGCCGACAGCCGAGTCGGTATATCTCTCTCTCTCTCTCTCTCTCTCTCGTGACTACAGCCGAGATGGTGTGCCTCGAGGAAGCCGCCGCTGCCGCTGTGAATCCTCTCTCCTCCCGCGTCTGCGTGCATCGGGAGAGAGGGCGGCCGCGCGCGCGTGTGTGTATGTGTGTGCGCGGGCAGCGGCTCATCATCCTCGAGAGGCGAGGAAGAAAGAGCAAGCGAGAGAGAGAGAGAGTCGCGCGTACAGTGTGCAGTGATGTTGGTGCTGTGCCTGTGTGTGTATACTCGTCGCCGTTGCTCGCTCCGAGCAGTCGTCGCTGCGGCGATCAGCTGGTGCCGCTGGTATGGGTGTGTGCGTGTGTGTGCCGGTCTGCGGCCTTCCTCGGTCGCGACTCCTTATCCTCATTCCCTCAACAAATAATAACAATACCCCATTAATAACAGTACTAATTAAATGTGAGAAATGCTCGGCTCTGGTGACGGGCGACTGGGTCGCGATTGACTGCCCGTATTTAATATTATTGGGACGTGAAATACACGTCACAAACTCTCCCCCCCCTAAACGGGACACACCGCCAGGAGTGGACTGGTTATTCCAATAATCAAACGAGACTCTAATTGGGCCATTGTATCCCATCAACGCGATTCCCGAACAATCCTCGGCACCAGAGCTTTTGCAAAAAAACAATATATATATACATCTATACACTTAAACTAATCAAGCTGAAAACAACAAAAAAAAATGTATTAATACCTCCACCTTATTACTCCCAATCCGACCACAGAGCAACCGCGCTCATAGATCGCGCGACCATAGGGGTTATTATAAAAATAAAAAAATTCCAAATAAATAAATAAATAACAAGCCTTTTAACAACTTACTGGGCATGGGTATGCCTCCGTCACTCCAGGTTTCGGTCGCTAGTAGTTCTCAGGTTATGCCCTTTTTGGTCGCCGATGCGTAGGGTCTCGGATGGGTCGCTATTAGCATGGTGGTCGCTAGATCGTCAGGTTGCCCTCCTTCTATGGGTCGCTTCGATAAATAACCACTTCAAGGTCGCTTGTAAAGAGGAGGTCGCTACTACGGGGCTCTCCCCCTTGGGGGAATGTATCTTTTCAATTCGCTCACGTGCACCTCGGGTATTCTTTTATCCTCACCCATATTTAGCACGTATACCAGCGGAGACTTAACTTCTTTGATGGCAAACGGGCCGTCAAACCGGCCAGCTAACTTAGCCGAAAAACGCTTGTCTTTGTTTGACAAGTGGTGGTTTAGTATTTAGCTTGTCGCTCCTTTGCAGAATCGATATGCCTGATTACTAGGTCGCGTAGGGCATCAAGTCTTCTTACTCTCTCTAACCAATCTTCAGGGTCGCTATTAATAATTGGTCGCTTTGGCTCTACTTCTCTTCGTAAACTCTTCACAGGCCTTGGGTGTCGTCCATAATTCAAGAAGGCTGGTGTTACCTTGGTGGTCGCTTGCATGGCAGTGTTGACTGCATGCCTAAACTCATGAAGATGGGCATCCCAATTCCAATGGTCTTGTTTTACGAAGGTCGCTATCATGGTCTTTAGGGTTCGATTGCTTCTCTCCACTGGATTGGCTTGTGGATGGTACGGTGGCGTGGTCACATGGGTCACTCCATACTCCTTCAGCGTGGCGGTCAGGTGCTTATTGATGAACTCTTTCCCGTTATCTGTGAGTACGTAGTTCGGCGTCTCCCACCGAAACAAGATGAGCTCCTCTAGGGCGCGAGCCACCGACTAGCCATCCGCCTTCCTCAGCGGCTTCAGCTCGATCCACCGCGTGAATAGATCTTGGAATACCACCAAGTATTTGAATTAGCTCTTACTTGGTGGAAATTCCATAAGATCTGCTGCCACTACGGCACATGGTCGCTCTACAATTCTTTTTCCTAGTAGCCCTAGGGGTCCCGTCTGAGAGCACTTGTGCTTCTGGCATTCGAGACAAGCCTGGACGAAGTGGCGCACGTCGTAGTACATGCCTTGCCAGTAGTACTCGCGGGCCACTCGGTCATAGGTCTTCTCAAGTCCCAGGTGTCCCGCGGAGGTGATGGAGTGGCTCTCCGTTATCACTCTCTCACGGTACTCTACTGAGACGACCAGTCTCCATCCTTCTTCTCGAGATGTCACTGGGTCTAATAGGGGGTCGCTACGAAATTTGTACAACATGCCATCTTCAATTCGCCAGTCCGGGAATCGGTGTGGGTGTCTTTGTACGTCTTCCCTCCTAGTTACGTATCGCTCGTCCTGTATCTCTTCAAATCCAGCTACTTCCCCTCCATCTTCATACATCCTGGACAACGCATCAGGCACTTTCAGCAGAGTGCCCTTCCGATGGATTACTTCGAAGTCCCACTGCTGCATTTCAAGTGCCCAACGGGCTAGTCGTCCAGTAGGGTCCTTCAGATTACAAAGCCATTGGAGGGCGCTATGGTCGGTGATGGCCTTGAATTCGTACCCTTCAAGGTATGGTCGCAGCTTCTTAATGGCCCATAATAACGCCAAGCATTCTCTTTCGGACGTGGTATAATTTCGTTCAGCCGCCGTGAGTACTCTACTCACATGTACGATGGGGTGCTCTCCATCATCCCTTTCCTGTGTCAAAACCGCCGCAATCGCCACTCCGCTTGCATCACTCTGGACCGTGAAGGTTTTGCCAACATCTGGTCTTGCCAGGACCGGAGCTATCGTTAGCGCCTTCTTTAGACCTTCAAAGGCCTCTTGTTGGTCGCTATCCCATTTCCATTCTTGCCCCTTTCTTAGTAACTTCACTAACGGAATTTTCATCTCTGAGTCGTTCTCAATGAATCGCGAGTACCATCCTACCATACCCAGAAATCGTCTCAGCTGCTTAACGGTCTTCGGCGCTGGATATTCTGTCACTGGCGATACCTTTTCTGGGTCTGGTCGCAATCCATCTTTATCAAGCAAGAAGCCTAAGTACGTCACTCTCGAGCAGCAGAATTCGCACTTTTTCCGATTTACTACCAATCCTGCTTCGACCAGCTTCTTGAGAACCAGCTCCAACCATTGGAGATGTTCCTCAAAGGTCTCGGTCGCTATAATGATGTCGTCCAAGTATCCAAACACATATGGTTCATACTGGACGCCAAACAAAGCATTCGTTAGTCCGAAGGGCATTTTTACAAATTGCCAGAGCCCTGACCCCGGCACTGCAAATGCTGTAAATTTCTTGCTGCTTTGCTCCATCGGTACTTGAAAATAGGCTTGCTTGAGGTCAATTTTGGTCAGATATTTGGCTTTACGCAATTTGTCCAATATGGAATCCATGCTCCTGATAGGATATGCATCCTTCCGGGTCACTTTGTTGAGGTCGCGATAATCTATACAAAATCTATAGCTCCCGTCTGGCTTCTTGATGATTACCGGGGCGCTACTCCATTCACTTGCCGATCGCTCTATTACTCCACTCCTAAACATCTTCTCTATCTCTTCGTGTACTACTTGCAGAAGTTTGGGTGACATTCTCCTTGGCCGATGTTTGATGGCGGCTGCGGAGAGTACATCTATGTGATGTTCGGTCAGTGTGGTCGTTCCTAAATTTTCCGATGGCGGAGGTAATATCTTGGTCACTAGGTCTTCTATGGCTTTCCGCTGCTCGTCGTCTGCCTCGGTAATTCCGGCGCATTCGGCGTATGCTGGGGTCGTTTCGATTTCCTCGTCGTCCCAAGATTGCTTCCACGGGCCCTCGTTAGTCCTCCACATCCGTCTGCCGTATCTTACATCAACGTCCCATGGAGTGGTAAAGTCCTGTCCAAGTAAAATGTCGTGGTCGCAAGGATCTACGGCTCTTACCGTCAGCTTCCTGGACCTGCCATCCAATTCCATGTTGATGTCCAGATACCCCAATACTTTCTTTGCTCCACCTAACACACTTCTTATAACAGAGTTCGCTGGTCGCAATCGGTCCTTGAACTTAGCCGCTATCTCTGGTCCTACTAGGGAGACCGTGGCTCCTCCATCAATTAGGGCTCTGTCCGGTCTACCACCTAGTATTACCTTCGTGAAGATGCGGTTCTCTGCGCTCATACCTGCGACTTCGACTTCGCCTGGTTCCGGAACCTGAAGTTGGTCGGCCTCCGGCGTACGTAGTACGCTGCTCTCCCCCCCTAGACTAGATGTGGGCACCCCAACATCTAGGTCTGTAACAAAGGTGGAGGGGCCCTCCAACGAGGGAGTGGACACCTGTGACCCTTCCAGAAGGTCGACCGCCTCTCGTACGAGGGCTAGGTGCTCGAAATCCTTCTGCTCGTCAGCTGTTGGATTGAGCGCCGTTACGTCGGACCCTTCGAGGATCGGTAAGGTTGTCACTCTTTCGGTCACCCTTTTGCTCCCACGACTCTTCCTATTCTCTACTTTTTTTCTCTCTTCTCGAATATTGTTGCTCTCACTACTCTCTCTACTCTCTACTATTTCTCTCTCTTCTCGAATTTTGTTGCTCTCACTACTCTCTTTAATTAATGGTTTTGTGGTCGCTATTGGTGAGGTCCCATTTAATCCTCCGCTGTTTGAAGTATTGATCCATACTGGGTGGGTCTCCCCATCTGACAATGTGGACTTAATACTTTTATCTGCCTCGACTCTCATCGATCCACTTCTCTCTTGGTCGCTGCTAATTTTCGCGTTCTCTGGGGTCTCTATTCTCTTCTCCTGTATGGTCGGTTGGGCGCTATGCTGGCTTCCCTTTATTGTTGCCAGTTGCGTCCCGTTTGCGGTTGCTGAGGAGGTATGGGACTCTTCTGCCTCCCCTGCATCCCGTTTCCCATGGCCTGATTATTTGGAGAAGACTGCCATGCCGGCTGTCTATTGGGACATTCGCTTGCATAGTGTCCCATAGCCCTACACAAGTAGCATGTCCTTTGTGGACATTCTCTTGCTCGGTGCCCTACCGTCTGGCATGTATAGCATGCACCATATACTGGTATATTTTGGGCAGAAGGCCCATTTTGGTCTCTAGTTCCTCTCATATTATAGGTGCCTTGGCCGGTGAATCCTTGGGCTTGACCACCTCTACCCTGAAACGAGTTAACATTCTGGGGAGGAGACCATTGCTAAGCGGGCACAAAACTCGGTCGCAGTGGATTCAGCGGTGTGCTGTGCGTCATCGTTGCGGTCGCGTTGTGTGAGGCTGGCTGTACTGGGGTCGCTTGTACGTTGGCCTCAGGCCTTTGATTCTCCTTGGCAGCGGCTACCGCATTTATTTGTTTTTGTTTTTTCTTCGCTTTTCTATTCCAATTTCTCTTTCTCGCCGGTTTGGTTGTCGCTGATGTGCTGTCGCTAGTGTCGCTTTCTGGGTTCGATTTCTCGTAGGCTGCCGCTACCTTACGGACTGAGGGTGTCCCAGAGTATGCTGCACCTGGTATGCTCATCTTCTCCTTTGGTGGAGGCTCTTCAAACCGGTCATCTAGTTCTTTCTCCTTTTCCCAAATTCTTCCTAGTTTCTCTATATCCTTGAGCGTCTTGATTTCTTTCCCCGCCATGAAGTGTCGATAGTCTTTCCTCAAGCCCTTGTAGGCCTGTTTTACTATTGTTTTCCTGGAAGGGGGTCGCTTAAAGTGGTCGACAATGTATTCTACGCAGGATATATAATTGGCAATCTTTTCTCCTTTTGCCATCGATCTGTTCCGTAAGTCCGTCATCGTGTCTTCTTCATCTCTGTGACCCAAATACTGCCTTCTGAATGCTTTTTTAAAGTCTTTCCATGATTTTAAGTCTGGTCGCTTGGATCGATACCATCTGCTAGCATTTTTCGAAAAGATCGATGGTAAAGCATTCAACAGCTCCCTGTCGCTCATGGCTAGGCTTGCTTTGCAATCCTGCAGCCGGTCCAAAATTTCCTCTGGCTCCTTATCTTCCCCATTGAACTTTAGGTTCCAGCTCTGCAATATTTTAACATTCTTCCCCGCTATATCTGCATTCGAATGACTTTGTCTACGGTTTTTCACTTTACGGCTATCTCTCGGTTTTTCACTTTACTAATCTTCGGTCTAGTACGCTACTTTCCGAGCTACTCGATGACAGTCGCTTTCGTTCTCCTCTTCTCTGTTTTGATGCTTCGGTTTGCTGGTCTGTTGGCCTACGAACGGTGTTCACCTTAGGACTCCGAATCTCTGCCACTTCGTGATTTCTGGGTCGCTCTCTTCTCTCTTGAGATCCCCTCGGTGGTCTCGGAGTGTCTACGTAATCTTGTGGGTGTGCTACCGGAGGTGGGACTACTGGAGGTTGTGGCGCGTATACCGGTTCTCGGAGGAGAATTGGTCTATGTTGTGCCATTTTCAGATGTTCAAACTCCTGCAGTAGCCGTTCGTATGGTCCTGCCCCTCGTTGAATGGCATCTTCTTCTCGATTCTTATCTTCTTCTTTGTTGCTTACGTCGCTACTATCTGTTGAGTTTCCATTTCTTGGGTTACTGGTTATGGGGTCTCTATGTTTTACTTGTCCAATATATTGAATACTGTCGTTCGGGTTTATCCCCTGCAGTGGCGTTTGGCTTTGTGATGTTCCTGTCGGATTGTCACTTCTTGCTAGGGGTTGCCCCCTCTGACTAGTCCCCGGACCGGCCCCGACGTTCGTTGCTTGTGCCATTGCCGGGGGTCGTGTGACCGACGGCGCTGCGGTGGTTGGCATCGAAGGTAACGTTGGTTCCGAAGCCGTTGACGCTGATGTAATCAATTGTATTGGTCTCTGGATCATTGGTACCGCGGGAGTTCCCGTATTGGAATCCGGTGATGGATGATTTCCTGTATAATGGAAAAGTGGCTCTGGTAGCCTCCATTGGTAGCCGGTTGGTATCATCTTCATTAGTCCCGGAGTATATGCCAACTGTGTATGACTGCTCATCGCTAAGAGTTGCGGTGGAAACCCTGTTTGCACTCTTGGTCGTGTGTTTGCAGACACCATCTGCATCGCGAAGCTATCCGTTGGTCCCCGAGTACGAACTGGTGTCGTCGTAGTGATAGTGGTGGTCGCTTTGCTTATCGTTTCTAGCGTAACTACTGGTACATCGGTCGTTTGTTGTTGTGTTGTGACTTCTTGAATCTGCTCCGTGATTGCCTGTCCCTCTTCTTGGCTATACTCCGTTTCCGTGCTTTGCAACTCTACTTCTTTGGTCCTTAGGCTTCCTACCTCTTTTCTTCTTCTGAGGTATTTGTTCAAAAGATTCCTCTCGCATTATGGCCGCCGATGTTGCTGGTACTTGATCCCATGGTCTTTCGTCCCATACTGTATCCCAATTTACTGCTGCCTCTGGTTCCACTGACCTAATACTTGCCCGCAAGAGTCTGTCTCTAAGTTGGGCTGTTGTCCCAGATATGCTAAGTCCCATCTGATCTAGAATTATTATAAGTTCGCTCGGGTCCATCCCATTTATTCTACTTGATACTGCCATTCGCTGGCGTATGCGCGGATCCTTCTTTGCTGCTTGTCTTGTGTTCATTTTGTACTCTACTCGTACACTAAGGGACGAAAACAAAAGCAGCGGTTTGGTCGCAAGTTACACTCTACAGTTACTGCAGTATTCGCTATGTTGGGAGGGCCCGCCCAAGTCTTTGGAATCTTTTCAAAGACGGGGATTTAACTTGCAATACCTGGTGCACGTGAATGGAGAGGTCGCAAATAAAGGGATCAGTCTTAACTCTTTTACGGGACAATTTTCCTGCCTAACTACTGTGTCACTAATTTTCAATTTTTATAATGATTTATAATAATAATATGTATATTTATATATGTATGTTACTCTGGAGATTACCGTATGTACTTTTGCTAAAGGGACAAAAGGAGATAAACAAAGAAAATAGCTTCTTTTCTTGAGGTCTTCTTTATCGGTTCCTTTAGCTGAAAATGCCTACTCGAAATTTGTTTGCCTAGCTCTTGAGTAGCTGCTGAAATACCCTGACGCGTATCTAATAAAGTCGCTATTCAGTCTTCAGTAGTTCTTGGTCTTCTCTTCTTGTTTATATCTGGAGTAATAATCTGAGGTTTCTTCTTGGTCGCAATCAATTTTCAGTAAATAATTTCCAATACAATTAAATAAATATAAATATATGTAATAATCAATTTTTCCTTTGACACAGTAGTTATACTATAAATACAATAACTTTAGTTGTTGTATTTTTATACCCAATTTCCAGTAGTTGTTTTAAAAATTTTACTCTTAACTAATTATAAATCGTTCTTACTAATCGATTTGGGGGTAGTAGCACAGCAATAATATTTTGTGGAGGTGTTCGCAAAATGAATTTTCCCTATACGGTGGCGTGACTCCTACTCTACTACTTAAAAAGTCGTTGAGGAGACTTGAAAAATAGGTCAGAATTCAGAAAATTACACACGATTAATTTATCTATTACTCTAGCTCATTACTCAAATTTCACCAAATCTCCAACAAAGATTTTCTGAATTTGTCTCCTATTTTCCCCACCTTCTCTATTTATCGCTATTATATTCAGTGCGTCGCCGCAGCCTTCCGCTTACACTGGTAATTCGCTATTTTCTTTATATATCGCTACAAGCTTCCTCCAATAACCGAAAATTTTCAATACTCAAAAGAATCCTACGAAAGGTCTCAATTGAAGCGAAAATTTTCTTCACTACACATCCAACCTGTGAAAGCCCTCAATACATCGCTCAGAAATTTTCGAATAATTTTCAAGAATATCCAAAAAAACTCTTAAATCCAAAAAAAAAAATTTTCAACTAAACCCTTCAAAAAAAAATATCTTCGAAAATTCTCAAAATCTCAAAAAAAAATTCTTCCTTCCTTTGGAACATTCCTCACATAAAAAAAAAATTTTCCGGAAAATTCTGAAAATCAAAAATTTTCAAAAAAATAATTTCGGAAAATTCACAAAAATATCCAAAAAATTTTCCGGAAAATTCTCAAAATCAAAAAATTTTCAAAAAATAATTTCGGGAAATTCTCAAAAATATCCAAAAAAATTTTCCGGAAAATTCTCAAAAATTTCCAAAAAAATTTTCCGGAAAATTCTCAAAATCGAAAAATTTTCAAAAAATAATTTCGGAAAATTCTCAAAAATATCCAAAAAATTTTCCGGAAAATTTTCCGGAAAATTCTCGAAATCGAAAAATTTATTAGTCGATTACCCCAAGTGAAAATTTTCTAAGTCCAATTTAGAACCCAATAGCTCAAGTGAAAAAAATTTTAAAGTCCCATTTATAACCCAATAGCTCAAGTGAAAAATTTTCTATGTCCTACTTATAAATTCCTTAAACACACAAAAATTAATTTTTCCACTTTACCGAAATTTCCATACGACACAAAAAAAAACGTTTTAGTCGCTGCACTTTCGCTGGCTCGCCACTGTGTAAAAAAAAATTTTTCTGATATTTCCCGAACTTTCTTAATTAATTTATTTTGCTATTTTTCCTGTTTTTTCCTGAGTCACTAAGCCCCACGTTGGGCGTCATTTGTAACATGGTTTTCTTGCATTGGAATCAGAAACCACTACATTTGTGATGCTTACCATTGTCTCGACACTTTACCAAAATTTCTCAATTAATGGGCGCCAGGTAAAGCGCGGCTAACTCGGCACGAGCCCCCTCCCAGAGAAAGTTCCGTGAAGAGGAAAAATCAGGAATTTATATCTTTATAATAATTACCCACAACTTTCACTTTAAATATATATAACTTTATTTCTCCTCGTCGGGTAACATTAACGGTCGCAAGTTACAATATCGCTTAAATCTACGTTGTCGCTATACACAAAAAATGGCTACGCTAGCCGTATCACGCGTCCCTCGCGACGATCAAACTCACCACGTTTCCCGTCTTCCCGAGTCGCGGAAATTTCCCCACACTAATGCGTAACTTTGCTACAGGTCCGACCCGCACTGATTTTATATATCGGTGTCACACCACCCCGGCTTTAATTTTCTATGTGCCCCGAGCACATGGCGGCGAAGTACAACAATGATATAATTCGCTTGCAAGTGCCGAGGGAAGCTCGGCAATTACAGCCCACTCACCGTGGTTAATCGGGCGCGTCCGCGATGTTCGTCCTCGCAGGTCACAGGTCGCCAGTTAAAACTCTCCAATCTATCGCTCGCCGGGATTTTCTACTCTGCAGGTCTCCCCACGCGGTCTCACTTCTCGGACGGCAATCACAAATTTTCGCTCAACTATCTCCCTTGAAGGCCGGGCAGTCAATCCTCAAAATCGGAGAGGGCGGAAATCTCTTCCAAAATTTTGGCTTTTCTTCTCGCGCAACTTCAGCTCAAACTCCTGTTGCTTCCGCCCTTTCCTTTACGGTGATTGGCCTTGATTTTCCCTAGATGCAAAAATCAAGGCCAAGTCAGCGTGATTTGAGTCGCTATTCCTCATTGGCTCGCTTCGCGAATGCCGCCCTGTTTAAGCAGCGCGGGCAATTATGAATTGCTAGATATACACGCGCGGGCAACCCGGCGTGTATATCTATATCGGGCGCTTTCGGTTTTATCGCTGCCGGACCAACACAGTTGGCAGCGGCGACGTGCGCGCGTCGGCCTACGCTAGGAGAGGCCGGCAGCTTCATGCGGCTCGCGGCGCGGCGGCTGCTAGCTCTCCCCTCTGCCGACAGCCGAGTCGGTATATCTCTCTCTCTCTCTCTCGTGACTACAGCCGAGATGGTGTGCCTCGAGGAAGCCGCCGCTGCCGCTGTGAATCCTCTCTCCTCCCGCGTCTGCGTGCATCGGGAGAGTGTGTATGTGTGTGCGCGGGCAGCGGCTCATCATCCTCGAGAGGCGAGGAAGAAAGAGCAAGCGAGAGAGAGAGAGTCGCGCGTACAGTGTGCAGTGATGTTGGTGCTGTGCCTGTGTGTGTATACTCGTCGCCGTTGCTCGCTCCGAGCAGTCGTCGCTGCGGCGATCAGCTGGTGCCGCTGGTATGGGTGTGTGCGTGTGTGTGCCGGTCTGCGGCCTTCCTCGGTCGCGACTCCTTATCCTCATTCCCTCAACAAATAATAACAATACCCCATTAATAACAGTACTAATTAAATGTGAGAAATGCTCGGCTCTGGTGACGGGCGACTGGGTCGCGATTGACTGCCCGTATTTAATATTATTGGGACGTGAAATACACGTCACACATTTTAAGTTGTAATCAAAAATAGTTCATAAATATTTACAATTTTTTATTCTTTTAAGGGGAACACTCCATGTAAATGCTTAAAATAAAGCTAATTTCTTATGATTTAATTGTACAAATAGTAAGTATTAAAAAAATTTAATATAGGTGTGATTTTATTGTTCCCAAATAGTATTAGTAAAATAAAAAACTCTGTTGATCTCGTTGAATTATCCTTTAATAATGCTGTGGAAGCGACGTTTCTGAAACTTTTTTTACTCCCCTCTTCAATGCTACAAAGTGTACAAAAATTTTGTTACAAAAATTTATTTGAATAAATAGATACTTATATTTTATTCAATTTATTATTTTTCCACCAATGTACCTAAATAAAAGAAAGAAATAGAGAAATTGGAAAGATTCATATATGTGTATACAAAAGAAATAATAGAATTTTATGTTAAGCAAGTCGAATGTCTTGCATTTATTTAATATCACAGTTCCACACCATAAAAACAACGTTCGCTCACTCATATATTCGCTAATAGTAATAAGTAAACTAGCGATTATATAAGTTAGCTGTCCAAATCATTTTTATAAGCACGAGAGGAGTGAGGTACTGCTCGCTAGGCGACTGTGCGCTGACTCTCGATTTGCACAACGACAGCCAGCCCGCAAATTCGACAGCGGTAGGTACTGCGCCGCCGGCGTCGCTAAGCAACCCAGTTCCCACTCTTCTCACTCCCTCTATCATTCTCAACTCATATGGATGTAGGCACACATCTCTACTCTCCGCGATTCTTCTTTGTGCGGATATTTGCTTCGCGCCGATCAGCCTCACGCGCAAACACGATTTTCAATCCATTTATTATCTTCACTTTATTTATTCTTATCATTCATTCTTTGTATACATCAATACAAAAATAGTATATAAAAGTATTCTAATAAATAAATAATTAAAATAAAACAATATTCATATCATATCATTATGGACCGTTACAATTGGTTAATTCTTTTAATTATGATCGCTTTAATGTTGTTTTTTATGTAACTGTTAGTAATTATTTCTTTTTTAAAATTTTTTTTAGACGTTGCCATGTTCACAGTAGTTTTGACGTTTGTTGCTCTGTGGTCTATTCGAAACTATTAGTTATGTGTTAGGTGCGTTGTTAAATATTGTAATCGTTTGTGTAATTATTATTGTCATTTTTGTAACAAAATTTTTGTACATTTTGTAGTATTGAAGAGAGGAGTAGAAGAAAAAAATTTAATATTTTTTATGTGCAAAATATGTATTTGAAGACACAACAAAATATTTTTACCTATTTTGAAAGCATATATAAACGCTGCCAACTGCTTTGGGATTATGCTTTCCCAAAGAGAATTTAAGGGGTCAGTCATATCATTTTTTTCGAAAAATTAAGTTTTCAAAATCACAGATTCTTGTAGTACTCGTAAATATATATAGAAATGCTATAGGAACTAAAATTTCGATGAGAAAGTTTGAGAACAGGTCGAAAAATGCGAAACAATGGAAGGGTCTCGAGCGCGCTGGGCGTACACTTGGCGCGTCAAGTGTACAGCTGCTGTGTATACCTGCTTCTCCGTCCCTTCTTTATAAGTTTTGGGTAGCTGCTCAATTTAATTAATATTTCGGTAGTTAATATTTCGAAATAATATAGTGTAAGATTCCACTAAGAAAGGTTGTATACAGTCAGTATATCTCTCTAGAAACCGTTATTCTGTTGTGAAAATGCGCATCGAAAATCATGTAAGATGGATAGAAAGAGTACGAGTCATGGTGCAGGTATCGCCAGGCCGAAGCTAATAATACTTTGAACAATTTTAAGCATCCTCCAGCTTTCGACAAAGGAAAGCAAGAGCTATTAAAGCCTGTTTATGCGGAATTATCTTCTGATTATTTTCTCGCAAGATGCATCGGCTCCAATACGCAGAATAATAACGAAAGTTTCAATTGATGCGTTTGGCAACTAGCTCCGAAATATATGTTTGCGGGCAGAAAAATTGTTCAGATTGCTGTATATTGTGCTGCATGCACGTTTAACGAAGGATTTCAACCTTTATTGAAGATAATTGAGAATATGGGCGTCTCAGTTGGCATCGAAGCTCAAAATCTCACGCGGAAGCAAGACGAAGCGCGTATTTCGACTTCTACTCGGCGCAGCGGGGAAGCTTCTAAGGAGCAAAGGGTGGCTATCAGAAACGCTCGAATGGAGGAAAACCAACTTTACGACGAAGATTAAGGATTATTATATGGAGCAGGTATCGCTGATTGACGGTAAGAACCTTTAAAAAAAAATACGTACGAAACATTATATTATCGGAAAAAAGAGTAAATCGCGTTTTTGTCAAAACAACGTTTTTCGACCTTCTTGGCACCCTATAAAGAAAGCTATTGAACCGATCAAGCTGAATTACCTAATTTTTAGTACATATTTTGCACATGTATAACTATGGATCGAACTAGAATTATAATTATTGATTAATATTCACTAAATTTTTTTAAACAGTTTACGTTAGAAAAATGGTTAAAAATTTCCAATTTTCGCCATTTTGTTTGTTTAAATTGGATATAGATAATTCCAGTTCGGACGATAGCGACAAGTTTACTTTTGAATAAACTTTTTGAAATTTTTGTTTCAGACGCTCTAAAGTTGAGTTATCGTGAGACAAACAGTTTGGCGTAGGGACAACTTCAGACAGCTATAGCAGCAAGATTTTCCACAAAGAAAAAAATTTATAGCTTTTAAAAAACTTTTTTTAAAATGTAAAAAGTTTGAAGTGATAAAATAAATTCTTTTAGACTGACCCCATATTTTCATTTCGTGATTTATGTCCTACTGAAAAATGAATATTTTTCAGTAAATATATTATCGTATTTATCGTATATCAGGGTGTCAGCGACGTGTCATTAATTCTAAAATCTATTTTTACCCATAAAATCAAATGACATCTATACCTATAATAGATTGTGATGGTATTATAGCTATGCAGGTCGACGTCTCTACAAGCTGTGTGCAGCCCCACTCTGCATATCAAGGAACATCTTTAGATCTGATAAACATACGCGACTGAGGGTCGCGCTTTCTCTTATGTTGGGGCCCATCTGGTCACTGGTAATGCGCGCGATATACGCGCCCGCGTAGGCGGTGGTAGTCAAACGATAGGAGAGTTTCAAGAACAACACCCGTTAGTTACAACAGAAATTTTTTTTCATAAAGGCGCCATTTTGTTATTTTTCAATAAAAATGTCTAAATCTGCTACCTGCGAGAATGATAAGCCTACAGAACAATAATCCATTCGAATTCTTTATTTCAGGCAACCCAAACTGCCGGTATCGCCATGATCAGCCACCTGCCTTTTTGTTGTATGTCCACTTTGGCCGTAAAAAGAAATAATAAAACCCAACAAAATAAACTTCAAAATCTGTTTGTACACTATAATGGCCGTAAAAAGAAATAATAAAAAATAAAAAACAAACCTACAAATTTTTTTGTACACTATAAGATGTTATTAAAAACATATAAAAAAAATAGAATGATTACTTTTCATTATTTTGTAAAAAGAAATTGCACAAAAATAGTTAAAATTTAAGGGTTTACACAGGACTAACCCCTTAAGGCAGCTGTATACCCGCAAATCTACGTTCTTTATTTTACAAACTTACCTTTAATTGTTTTTATTCTATTAGATGACGTATATAAAATGTAGTAAAAAGTGACATTATGGGCTAAAAATACTGCTATATGCTTGAGAAAATCCAAAAATTGCTTAAAAATGACTTAAAAATTAGCCATTTTGAAAATATAATTGGCGATGAAATACTTATTTTGGTGAGAAGTCCTTAGGTATATATATTCAGAGGTACAAAATGAAGAAAAATACGTACGGATTTTTTTTAAACTCAAATTATAAAATCTGCTCCTGTTAGATCAAACAGGACCATGAAAAATCAATTTTTTAGTGCTTTTTTTTAAATAATTGTAAGTTTGACCTTGAAATATTTATTTTTCTTGCTTGCATAATGAGGAAACAATATACGTAATTTCAAGTTAATCCGACAAAAGCTTCATCGCCAATCCCACTTTGAATCTGTAAAGTCTTCGAATTCTTAATTCTGAGATAATTAAGGTTTTATTAAACAGGGGTTAAAAATTATATTTACAGGTTTCATTTTATTTTGGCAATCCAATTTTGATTTACCGAAGTTTCATAACTGTTATTTAAACTTTTTAGGTTATTCTCCCTTGGGCATCTTGTTTTGAATAGATTAAATGACTATACTGCTCTCTGGTGGAAATAAGAAATCAACAATACCGATTTTCAACGAAATTCTATAAATCCTTAAAAGCGTCGTATAATTCAAAAAAAATTTTTTGGACTATTTTAGGAGTATATTGTTATACTTATCTGTATGTAGTATAATAATATATGAAAATCGAAAAGATGATTTTTTTTATTTTTGACGATTTTTCGGGTAAATGCCATCCTTAAACCCAATTATTTTATTTAATTTCTTTTATCAATTTTAATATTTCGGGGGTTATTCCTTTTTCTAAACATTTATCTACAAAGTTAACGAAATAAATTTATAAAATAATATATCTATGATAAGAGAAGCATATTCTTTATAAAATTTTACGCGTTTACTTATAAATAATTAGCTTTCTCTTATTACAGATATATTATTTTATAATTTTCTTCCGTTAACTTTGTAGAGAAATGTTCAAGGAAAAACATAAGCTCTGAAACATTAAAATTGGTTAAGAAATATAAAAAAATTGGGGTTTAACTAAATATGTTTTAAATTGATAATATTTACACTTGTGATGTCAAGACTTTTTTGGCACAATTATTTTTTGGAACAATTTTTTTTCATATAATTATTGACTATTATTAAGTACATTGCTCAAGTTATATCATAGGACCTGCATAAACTCTCATATAATTATTTTGTTTCATGTTCTGTATCTAGCGAAAGACCTTCCGTATGGTGGCTCTCCGGTGATTTTTTCGAAAAATATAGAAATCTTTTTAATCTTTGAAAAGTTGGTTCAACTCTTCCATAACAGGTAAAAATAACAACATAATGATATTTTACATTTTAAGCTAAAAAGTTTCATAGTTTAGTGAACGCTATTTATTGCAATATCACGTTATATTGTCTAATTTCGATTGTTTAAAGGCTGTGAAAATGAGATAAAAGAAAGTACTTTTGAGTTTTCTTTAGGTTAAAAATGATATATACTTTCTTTTATAAGCTTCGTATTTATTTTATTGTATTTACAATAAAGTTTGGTAAATTTGTATTAACCTATTTTAAAATAAAGCTACATTTTTCATTATTGTTCATCAATTGCTGTTTTCTCAATATTTAAGTTTTCAATCTTCAAAATGTTATTGATGAATATCAAAATAACCAATCTTGATGAAACGGTTAGGATACGTTCTTTGAAGTATTCTCAACATTTGTTAGATGAAATATTTTATAAATATCCATGAGAAAGCTCATATTAAATTTAAATTTAAAAAATGATTATAACAATTTTTAAACAACAATATTTATTATTTTTAAAAAACACATAGTTTGGCAAAAATTGGTAGTTTCAGGTAACTTATTTTTATTCTACTATCAAAAACACTATCAAATTTGTTGATTAATAAATGTCAATGTGGTGTGCGCCAATAACTTTTATCGTACAGCCTGATGATACTTAAAATAAACCTAATATTCTCAATAACTTCAATATTATTTCATAATTTTCTTTTCAAAATGTGTATTTCAATTGAAGGGTCGGATGCAATAAAGGAACCAGCACTTTTTTCTATGATTTTTATCTAAAAAAATTATACTCATATAAACGAACAAAATATATAGTGTTGTTAAACTAACTCTGTTCTTCAACACTGTATATTTTGTTTCTTTATCTGAGTAATATTTTTTAAGACAAAAATCACCAAAAAATGTCTTAGTCCGCTGATTGCATCCGGCCTATCAATTGATAATATCATTATAAGAATACCATGTAAATATTATTTTGTTTGCCTAAAAGGTACGGAAGTTTTATTTTTCACCATACAGACCCCTTAAGGGAGTTGCCTACAGACAGGACCAGCCCGCCACCGTTTAAATTAATGCTATCTAAGTATAGAAAAACAATCAATACCAATCTTGTCGTCGGCAACACTCACATCAAGATGCGACTCCGCAATCGCAAAAACTCAATAGGTGGGACTCTCCCGAAGATATTGCCGAATTTTTCCAAGGTGATACTCAAGCGATGTCATATTGACAAATCCTGCCCTAAGGCGCTCGCAGTTTACCTCCCTAGTAGAATATAGTCAGTCTAATTTTGATGCTGTTTCATCAGTACTTCCAGCTGACACATATATCTGAACTTCAACAGTGATTTCGTTTTTATTTTGTTTTAGCTGTGGATATTGTAGCCGTGGATAATGTAGCTACATCTTTCTCGCGTGATTTAAGTGTCGTTTGTGTGTGTCTTACTGTTTTCCGATCGTTTTTGCTAATGTCACAATTGTTATTATTATTATTATAGTTAGCCATATCCTTGTATGAGTCTGCAATTGTTCTAAGACTGATGTGGGGTTGACACATATGTCCTTGAATTTCCTCGCAATCGACCAAGGAACTTACCCCGTATGTACCACATGAATTTAAAACGTAGACTTTTTGTACGAGGGTAGTTCAATAAGTCTTTAGAATAAAGTATAAAAACAATTTTTTTTGGGTAAATTTTTTTTTATTTTTCAACATAATCTCCTTGGAGCTCTATACACTTGGTCAATCGCTTTTTAAGTTTTTTTAATCCTTCAGAAAAGTGCGTTTTCGGAAGTTCCTCAAAATAAGCACTTACAGAGGCAATGACGTCTTCGTTGTCCGTAAATCTCTGTCCACCGAGCCATTTTTTCAAGTTTGGAAATAAGAAAAAGTCACTGGGGGCTAAATCTGGTGAATACGGTGGGTGTTCGACCAATTCGAATTTTAGTTCTTCAATTTTAGCCATTGAAACGAAGCATGTGTGAACTCGGGCGTTGTCATGATGAAAGAGAATTTTTTTTCTCGCCAAATGTGGTCGTTTTTTTTTAATTTCTTCTTTCAGCTGCTCTAATAATGATGCATAATACTCACCAGTAATTGTTTTACCCTTTTCCAAGTAGTCAATAAGTATAATTCCACGTGCATCCCAAAAAACTGTAGCCATAACCTTACCAGCTGACTTTACGGTCTTTGCCTTCTTTGGAGCTGGTTCGCCTGTGGAAATCCACTGTTTGGATTGTCCCTTTGTCTCAGGAGTGTAGTGGTGTATCCATGTTTCATCCACAGTCACAAATCGACGAAAAAATTCCTCAGGATTCCGACTTATGCGCGCCAAAAGAGCCTCAGAGGCGACCACTCTATTGCGTTTATTCTCAGCTGAGAGCAAACGCGGCACCCATCTTGCCGATAGCTTTTTCATGCCTAATTTTTCATGTAGAATTGAAACAACTGCACCTATAGATATCCTTGTGGCCTCAGCTAACTCACGCACTTTTAATCTTCTATCCTTCAACACCATATCGTGGATTTTATTGATGATTTCGGGAGTAGTTGCTTCTACGGGCCTTCCTGAACGTGGTTCGTCACTTATTGATGTACGACCACGCTTAAATTCATTTACCCAGTTATAAACCGTTGCTAAGGCAGGGGCAGATGTGCCATGAACTGAGTCCAATTCATTTTTTATCTCATATGGAGTTAAACCCTTTAAATGAAAATGTTTAATTACCGCTCTGAACTCGTTTTTTTTCCATTTTTCTTAACAAGCAATTTTTTTTTTCAATTGGTTATAAAAACACGTAAACTCAGAAGATGTGGACTGTGACTGCACCATATATCTAGTCGGGAGTGGTGCTGACTGAAAACAGATGATTTGGAGCGATTCGCACGCCATCTGTTGTTCATTCTAAAGACTTATTGAACTACCCTCGTAACTACCTTTAAAGTTTTAAATTCTAAATAAGGACTTGAACTCAAAGCCTCATTAATAAAAATGTTCGTGTGGTACATATTTTTTGTGAGTTTCTCGTTCAACTGGGAGCGATCGATATCGCTGGTATAAAAACGCGTGAATGGTACTTTCGCTTGCATCACCTCGTTGACTTTAGTCGCGCTCACAAATCGTACATTAAAAGGCGGCGGTCTTACTGATTTTATTTCCGATGCGGTGGTGGTATTCACAACGTCCGCCATTGGGGTCCTACCCCGCAGCGTAGGGGGAGTGGGTTGCCTTACACTGTGCATGTCATTTTTATTGAGAGAAGGCAGGATGGTGTTGAGAATCACATGAGCCACCTCGACGGGATCAGTATGAACTCGAAAGCAGTCGACTATGCCCGTGACGATTAGCTCAGTCCTCTTATCACCGCCACTGTTCTCTTTCTTGATATGGCATACACTGTTTCTTCTAGGAGCAGACACTAAGATACGATTCGTTGCAGTGCCTTTTTTTAAGACGTGAGGCCGGTGCGATAGGCTGCCGGCGTTGCATCCGACTAGCGGTATCGGTAGGCTTAATCGAGGTTGAACCATCCGTTGAGTCAATTTTCTCGGAGTGTGAGTAGTTAGGTATTATATTAAACGACTTATCTACTTCTCCAAGTGAGACCTGTATCTACGACTCATGTACGCCGTCAACACTGCTAGTATTAACATTGTTATAAGATTCTGAAATTGCTCTTTAAGAACTCTCTTTTCTTGCAACAACAACAAACGATCATTATGCAGACTCACCAGCTTTGAGGACTGCTCGCCAATTTTACTCCCAAGTGACAAAACCTGAGCTGTCAGATTTCCACTAAACTCCACCGTTGCTGGTGCGGAAGTTAAATCATTACTGAAGGCGTTCAGTTTTGTCACCATGAGAGCTTTAAAATCGTCTATTGTCCTCTCAAGAAGTTCAAATTGTGCGCTAAATAAGTCAAGCATTGACGATGGTACAGTGCACTGGTGTATGGGGCCTAATATGTCTGAAGAGATGTCATTGTTCTTCTTCCCGTTAAGGTTGGTCTTCAAAAATGCAATGGTAAGGGTAAAAGTAGTAAGTATTTCTCTCTTATTATCATTATTAAATATTTCATTGGCGGAGCTACTTTTGAAGTTTTGTCCGATGTTTCATTTGTGCTCCACCACAGACCAGATTATTCAATAACAAGTTAAAATAAGAGATATTCTTTGAATAAAATTTTAAAAATTTGAGCGTTAAGCACTACATTGCATAGTGCTGGCATCCGTTAATCTACGGATGAACTAGCAGACGATGTTTCCGATCATTCAGAGATGACGGTACTAACATAGGTCCACAGGTGAGGTGCCGACAAAAAACGAAATCTGTTCATGTCACGTTGCTACATCGACCAGAAATGAAACAGAGTTGCCTCCTGGTGGTCAGGGCCGGAAAATGTTGCGCGGCGGCGTTGCAATAATAAGATTTGCGCAGTTCAGAGAGAGACAGATAGATAGATAGATATACTGTTTATTCATCCATGACAAAAATTCTTACAATTATATGTACATATAGTTAAATAGTTAAAATATCATTTAATTAATACATTCATTATCTTATACTTAACATTCATTATAGTTTTTCTTAAATAAAAAAATAACACCAATCGCTGTAACAGTTCGTCAGTATTTAAAATCTAAAAATAATGAACTAATCATAGTCAATACATAATAGGACAAGTATAATGAAAGATAACAAAATACAATACAAAATAAAATAAAAAGAGTACATACACACACTCCGCCAAAATTGCACGTAGGGGAGGATGGGGTATTGCCGGTCACCTAAGCAAACGTGCTTGTTATTTCCACTTTCAAATTGTTTCTTTTAACTTTAAATAATTATTATGTTAGTTCAAACCATTGGCTATAAATATTTCTTATTGGATTAATATAAAAATGTAAGATATCGAAGCTATAAGTCGAAATAAAAAAAAAGCATTTTGACCGAATTTACTCCACATCAAAGGGTAATACCGGTCAGCCTTGGTACATTTCCGATCACTATTAGAAAGTTACTTTTATAGGTGAAATATTTCTTTAAATGAATTATATGAACTTTCATATGATCCATCGCATTATTATTCGCACTTACATAGTGAAACATATAATAACATAACCACCGTTGAATCGAAAACACTTAAGCAAATTTACCCTACCAGAGAGCGCAGCGAAACGTTTTCTTAGCCTCACTTTCGGGAGCGTCATATAAATAACATTGTGACCGGGATTACCCCCATTTTTCTTAGTAATTTAAATTGAAATGACAAAAAAGTAATAGGTTTATACTCTTTTTTCTTTACTACTTCGTATTCTTAGATTGTTCAATTTAATAAAGATGCAAAAAATAACTGCATAAAGCCACAAATAATATTTTCATAAAAGCTTATTATATAGACCAAATTTGTTATAAGAAATGTAGGACTACACTTTGATTGTGTATAATTCCTTAATAAAACTGAATAGAAGGTTGTTTGGACATTAGATTAATTGTACTTTATGTTGCGTTTAATATACTATTCGAATTATTACCTAAAAATGTTTAGATTATTGAAAATAAGGGTGAACGGATTAAGCCAGTGACCGGCATTACCCCGTTCTTCCCTAGATCTGTCACGTCAAAAAATAAAACACACTCATTCATCTGACATTCTCACAATTCACGCTAATAAATACATTTATACTTAACACTTAACACTTAAAAATAAATAAATAAATAAATAAATAAATAAATAAATAAATAAATAAATAAATAAATAAATAAATAAATAAATAAATAAATAAATAAATAAATAAATAAATAAATAAATAAATAAATAAATAAATAAATAAATAAATAAATAAATAAATAAATAAATAAATAAATAAATAAATAAATAAATAGATAAATAAATAAATAAATAAATAAATAAATAAATAAATAAATAAATAAATAAATAAATAAATAAATAAATAAATAAATAAATAAATAAATAAATAAATAAATAAATAAATAAATAAATAAATAAATAAATAAATAAATAAATAAATAAATAAATAAATAAATAAATAAATAAATAAATAAATAAATAAATAAATAAATAAATAAATAAATAAATAAATAAATAAATAAATAAATAAATAAATAAATAAATAAATAAATAAATAAATAAATAAATAAATAAATAAATAAATAAATAAATAAATAAATAAATAAATAAATAAATAAATAAATAAATACATAAATAAATAAATAAATAAATAAATAAATAAATAAATACATAAATAAATAAATAAATAAATAAATAAATAAATAAATTAGATAAAATAGATAAAATAGATAAAATAGATAAAATAGATAAAATAGATAAAATAGATAAAATAGATAAAATAGATAAAATAGATAAAATAGATAAAATAGATAAAATAGATAAAATAGATAAAATAGATAAAATAGATAAAATAGATAAAATAGATAAAATAGATAAAATAGATAAAATAGATAAAATAGATAAAATAGATAAAATAGATAAAATAGATAAAATAGATAAAATAGATAAAATAGATAAAATAGATAAAATAGATAAAATAGATAAAATAGATAAAATAGATAAAATAGATAAAATAGATGAAATAGATGAAATAGATAAAATAGATAAAATAGATGAAATAGATGAAATAGATGAAATAGATGAAATAGATAAAATAGATGAAATAGATGAAATAGATGAAATAGATGAAATAGATAAAATAGATGAAATAGATAAAATAGATAAAATAGATAAAATAGATAAAATAGATGAAATAGATAAAATAGATGAAATAGATAAAATAGATGAAATAGATGAAATAGATAAAATAGATAAAATAGATAAAATAGATAAAATAGATAAAATAGATAAAATAGATAAAATAGATAAAATAGATAAAATAGATAAAATAGATAAAATAGATAAAATAGATAAAATAGATAAAATAGATAAAATAGATAAAATAGATAAAATAGATAAAATAGATAAAATAGATAAAATAGATAAAATAGATAAAATAGATAAAATAGATAAAATAGATAAAATAGATAAAATAGATAAAATAGATAAAATAGATAAAATAGATAAAATAGATAAAATAGATAAAATAGATAAAATAGATAAAATAGATAAAATAGATAAAATAGATAAAATAGATAAAATAGATAAAATAGATAAAATAGATAAAATAGATAAAATAAATAAAATAAATAAAATAGATAAAATAGATAAAATAGATAAAATAGATAAAATAGATAAAATAGATAAAATAGATAAAATAGATAAAATAAATAAAATAAATAAAATAGATAAAATAGATAAAATAAATAAAATAAATAAAATAAATAAAATAGATAAAATAGATAAAATAAATAAAATAAATAAAATAAATAAAATAGATAAAATAGATAAAATAAATAAAATAAATAAAATAAATAAAATAAATAAAATAAATAAAATAAATAAAATAAATAAAATAAATAAAATAAATAAAATAAATAAAATAAATAAAATAAATAAAATAAATAAAATAAATAAAATAAATAAAATAAATAAAATAAATAAAATAAATAAAATAAATAAAATAATTTAAATAAATAAATAAATTAAATAAATTAAATAAATTAAATAAATTAAATAAATTAAATAAATTAAATAAATAAATTAAATAAATTAAATAAATTAAATAAATAAATAAATAAATTAAATAAATAAAAAATCTACATAAATAAATAATTTCTATAATTAAATAACCTAAATAAATACTCAAAATAGATTAGATTAGATTGGGAATACAGAGGAATGAACGAAAACAATTTATTTATCAGTATCCGAAAAGTTCATCTCTGTGTATTCCCGTCACCGCGTAATTGTTTAAGGTGCCTGCCGAACGCCGTTTTAAATTTGCAAAAAGATGGCAGACACCTCACACTGCTTGGGAGCGAGTTCCAGAGTTGCGCACCTTGAACTCTAAACGAGAAAAGGCCCTTATCGGTGCGCGACCCCGGAACCGAGAGCTCCTTCGTACCACCCCTACTTTGCCTGTTTTTTTTCAAAAAGGGCAGTAAGATATGGTAGCTGTTGCATGACAATCGCTTTGTAAAACAACAGTCCCATAAAGTACTTCCTCCTCACCTTCAGATCTAACCAGTCCAGTTTTTCCCTGTAGGCGGTGATATTCTCATCACGCCTAACACCACATATGTATCTCGCACATGCATTCTGTAGACGTTGTAGTCGTGTCTGGAGCTCCCCTGACACGTCAAGAAGAACCACTGAGCAATAGTCTAAGTGAGTTAGTACCAGTGCACATGCCAGCTGCTTCCTCAGTATCTCTGTGGTGCTTGAACGGAATAATTTTAAGCTATACAGAGCTCTATTTACTTTCCTACTGACCGCATTTAGTTACGGCTTCCATGTTAACCTTCCAGAGAGAGAGTGTGTGAACTAGCGCTAATGGAGCAAACCGTCGCAGGAGTGGGAAACTGCACGCTCAGGCTTGAGATCCCTTCCCTACAGCAGCGTCCTCGTGAGTATGGCTAAGCTCATAATCTATGGAGCGGTAAGCGGCCAGGCTCAGTGGCACCTGGGCAGCGTTCTCTTTCACATAAGGAGAAGTCACTGGGGCCCAGATCCGGTGAATACGGTGGATGTTATAATAATTCGAACATTAATTCCATAATTTTGACCATCGAAATGGCGCAGGTGTGCACCCGTGCATTGTATTGATGAAAGAGGATCTTTTTCTTTTTCAAATGAGGCCGTTTTTCCTTGATTTCTTTGCTTAACCGGTGCAATAACGACGCATAATACTCACTGCTTTGACTGTTTCTTTGTCTCTGGTGTGTTGTAGTGTATCTATGTTTCATCCACAGTTATGTATCAATGCAGAAACTTGTCAGGATTGCGTCGGAAAAGCGCCAAAACAGCCTCAGAGTCGACCACAACTATTTCGCGAACTTTGATTCGTCGATCAATTAAAATCATATCGTCGATTTTGTCAATCATTTCGGGGGTGTCACTTTCACTGGGCGTCCCGAACAATATTCACCAAATTGTAAACAATTGCAAACACAGGAGCAGATGTGCCATGAACTTCATCCAACTCAGCGTTGATTTCTTTCGGCGTTAAGCCCTTTAAATATAGATGTTTAATCACCGGTCAAGACTCACTTTTTATCATTGTTATCAATAAATGAAAGTTGTTTACTTAATTCGACAATAAAAATGAAACTATGTGATGGATAGAGCTGAAACTTTAATAGCTGTCTAGTTAGTAGTGCTGCTAACTAAAAAACTTAATTTTCGATACTACGAGCGCTATCTCTTGGATTTCCTAAGGACTTATTGAATGACACCCGTTCCTGCCAACCCTGCAGGTGACTGAAGCTGAGTACGTAGCCAGCGCTGGAGAGCGCGCTAGTACAAAGCAGAATTATGAGGTAATTCCTGTATGTTAACACAGTAAGTCTTGAGGTCGTCGGTGCAGAGGTTGTGGCCACGTGCATAATTATAGTTGTACACTATTAATTATTTACTACCTTCGGAAGACCCCATTACAAGATAGATGCATTTGTTATAATAGGTTATTTGTTGTTATTTTTTGTTTATGATATATTTTCGTAAATAGAAAGGGGTTATATTATCATTGCTGTATAGTTATTCTACTTATAATAATATTTCATGATAATAAAATAATTTTTTTGTATTTCCCTGATTTTAGCCTTAACTGTGTGAAATGGTTTTACTAAATCTAAAAAGATTGTAATTATAGGTTTTCTTTTATCGAGAACATTATATCCCTACTGCAAATATGATGTATGAACTGACATTAGATATTGTAGATATTGCGTAAGAAATTACGTAAGATCATACATAAGAACTTACGTTAGAACTTTCGTAGTAGCGTTTTACATGTTCGTATGTAAGATCTTACATGAGTCCTTACGTAATATTTTACAAAAATTAAAAATATTGATTTCAATTTTTTTTTAATTTTCGATGTAATTTCTTTCGTAAGTACTTAGTGATTTCTTACGTGAAAAATTTTTAAACAATTAAAAATTATAAAAAACAACTTTTCATCTACTGATAATATCAAAAATCATATTACCATTCAGATACTATGACCTGTTCAGGTCATCATTATGGGTGTAGTAATCATTTTTTTATATAAGGTCATTATTTTCATTCTTTGTCCATTCTTATGCAAGATCTTACATAAGACCATGTACAACGGTATTACGCAAGTTTTTGCGCAAGATCTTACGTCATTTCTTATGCAAGATCTTACGTAAGACCATGTACAATGGTATTACGCAAGTTTTTACATAAGATCTTACGTCAGTTCTTATATCATATTTTCAGTAGGGATATTGCATCTTTAATATGTTGTACAGCATCAGTAGTTCCTTTTATAAAAATAAATATTTTTTATAAAAGCAAACTGATTGCTTGAATACTATTTTAATTAATAAAATCATACAATCTATTGTAAATAATATTTTCGAAAATTTTTGCTATGTTTGAAATTAGTGAAATTGGTCTATAATTTAAAGAATTTTGTCTATATCCGGCTTTATAAGTTTATATTACTTCAACATCTTTCAAATGGTTAGAGAAAATAGATTGTTCAACACATTGATTAAATACATGTACAAGATGCATTGTTATGTAATCCAAATATGTTTTTAGTGTTTTAACATTGATATTATCTATTCCTGCATTATTCTTCATATTTCTAATATTTCTTTTTATTTTGTAATAATCCGTAGGATTAATAAAGATTATTTTTGTAATTGTAGAGGGTAAAATTAGTTCAGTATTGGTGAGTATTGGTCGGTGGTGTAATTTTTTTACTTAAGTTTATACCAATTTCACAGAAAAACGAGTTTATTGAGTTGGTCAGTTTGGTTGAGTCAATCTTTTGATTCTCAACATAAATGCAGTTTATGTTAATATCTTTCTTTTCTTTTCTGTATAGTTTTTTATTTCATACATTTTTTTATACATTTCCTATGCCTCTTTCAGAGTCGATTTTGGCATCTTTTATAACTCTGTTAAATATGTTTACATAACTAGGCTGGACCATTCCGAGAGACCGTTATATTTTCGTCATCGCAAAATGTGTAATATTTTAAAAACTAAAAAATGATTGCATAAAAACATTATTTATCACTGCAGAAACACATTTTAAGTATCTTCGTATATGCATGTATGGACTATTTGCACAAAAACATGTTTTAGAAATGTAGGAACACATTTCAAGCATCCCCGTAGACGTATGTGTGGATATATGTATGTATGGAATCAAGTTTATCGATTAACTCAGCCGGCTGCAGTGGAACTGGCTGTGGAACTGGCTGAACTTTATAGGAATTACTTCGCTCATTATAGGAAATTAACGTATCTATTTTTAGCCATATACGACGAGTATATTTTCATATAGTATAAGTATTAAATACATTGAAAATTCGAGTTTCAGCTATATTCTTTACAAAAACGTTGATTAAATAAAGTTTGGCAAAGTAAAAGAAAAATAAAGCAAAGAAGGTACCAAAAATCCGATTCCAGGCCACCATTGGTTTTTAACACATTAAACGTAAAAAATTTCATAGTAAAGTTATAGCTCTCGAAAAAATACAACTTTTTTGTATTTAACATTTTTTACAAAAGCGTCATTTAAACAAACTTAGTTCTAAAAATCGAAAAATTTAGCGCAAAAAAGCATAAAAAATTGATTTTTAGTCTACAATTGGATTATAACACATTATACGCAAAAATATCCAGAGCGAAGTAGTATATTTGAAAAATACAAATATTTTGTTTTAAAAAACCCTTTAAAAGCATTGCTTGGACCCTAATTCAAATACATTTGAATATACGAAAACATTTTAGATATAAAAGATATAGATATCAAAATGTACATCTTTCCCGAGTTATACGTAATGGAAATCATAGTTGCAAATAAAATTTTTTTAACGAACACTAAAAATAATATTCATTGTTAAAAACATTCGTGGGTGATTAATTAGACAATGAATATATCGTTGGTTTACGAGTCAGCCGGTTTATTTAAGTCTTATGAAGACGATGTTTCGGTGACAGTTTTGTCACCTTTATCGAGTCTATAATCAATTGCTAATAGATGTAAGGACAGCATGTCTTTATAGTGTAAATATTCTGTGAAAATTTTTCCAATTAAATTTTTTTATATATATTCCTTAATTCGGCGGTTGTAATAATATTTATCATTACTATGTAGCATGTACATCATTAATTTTTTGGGCATAACGATAATATCAATTTATGCATAGTTAGTTGAAAAAGGTTAAGAATGTAGTCATACATTGTGATTTTCTTTTATTCTTAAATTTAAATAAAAATATGTAAAAATAATATCAGACATTCTGAAAGCGTAACTGTCATAAGTAGTAATAAACTTAAATACCTAATAATAGTATGAAAATAAAGTACTTGTGTAAGATTGTAAATTATATATAGCCATACATCAGTCGATCTTATGAGTTTATCAAGGATGATAGACAAGTAGGGTTAGATATGCAAATCAATCTTGCAATCAATCAGTTTGCCAGCTAGATCCATTGATAAGAGATATTGCTATAAATCTAAATTTATTCGTAATAACGTGAAAATCAGCATTCTCTGGTTATAATCAAAAATAAGTATATACAATAAGTGATAAGTAATTATTTAAATTGTTTGAGTTTTTGGACGTTTTTTTTTTTGCCAAAGTTTTTAATGTACTTAGCTAATTTTAAAGTAGTGTAAAATCGTTGTCTATTGCTGATTCTTTGTTGTTCGTTATTATTAATAGATGCTAGAAGATTGTTAGGTTTCGTGCTAATACGAACTACATACTACAAACTTTCAACTCATACGACCACAGACTACAATTTACTTATGAACTAGAAAATGACTCAACTATGCATTACCTAGAACTAGAAATCACTAAAGAAAACAATAGACTGATCACAGACTGGTATCATAAACCAAAATTTTATGGCAGATTTCTAAATTTTAATTCTAGTCATCGATTATCCCAAAAAAGAGGGATGAATCACTGTCTTACTGATAAAGCTATACAGTTATCACATGAAAAATACCATAATAAGAATATTGAGTTAATCAAAAAATTCCTCTTAATCAATAATTATCCTGATGATTTTATCAACTACCATATCAATAAACGAATTCACACTAAACTTAACAATCTTCTAGCATCTACCAATAATAAACAACAACAAAGAATTAACAATAGACAACGATTTTACACTACTCTAAAATTACCGTACATTAAAAACTTTTACGAAAAACCCTCCAAACAACTCAAACAATATAAAATCAAAACAGTCCCAAGATTGTTAATAATTTACAAAAATTAATAAAAATAGATAAAGACTGAAGGTAATCTTATAAAATAATCTATTTTAAAAATGTTACTCTTTAAGGTGAGTCTACACCTTTTTTTCAAAATTGTTTAACATCCGTAATTTTATTTCAAAATTCTAATATGTTATTAGTAATCAAGAAACAGCAATATGTACCATCTTTGAGCAATTTTCACTTTCCTAGTCTCAATTCATTCAACAAAATGTACTTTTTATCAGTCTAAATAAAAATTAATTCACAAAGTTCCTTAAGTATTGAAGTTTTACAATATCAGCCTTATAAATTCTCACTAACTTTAGAACACGTAACAAAAGCTAGTATTTTTTGTTATAATTTTCTATCATAAATAGTTTGATAAAAATATATCTCAATTTTAAATAAATATATGACAAGAAATACCACGTTTTTGTATACATATTTAATCGGCAAACATTCAAATGTACGCAATTCTTGAAAAAAAGAAATAATAACTTCTTTAAAAAGTCCTGAATGGAATATTTTCTGCGAGTTACAGCTACATTCACGAACTCTAACTGCGCGAGCAACTTTTTGAAATGTGAAAAAAAGTTTCGAGAGAATCGTATTTAAATATTCAGTTCTACATAAAAAGCAATGTCAATTATTTTCTTTGAATGGTTATAACTTAGTTGATTATCACATTTTTTTATTCTATTAAGTCCCAAAATATTCTTACAAATGTAGAGATTCAAAAATTGTCATAAAATCTTTTTTAATTTTTTTGTTCAAATATCAGTGTAGACTCATCTTCAGGAAGTTCGAGCGGCATGGTCTGATAAAAAATAACATTTTGGTAAATACGGTGCTGTTTAATGTCTAATCTTTAATATAATCATGCTTTGTTGTACTGTAGGCAGTACTGCAAACATGATTATAAAAAACATAATAATTTTTTGATTTATTATTAACAAAAAAATCAATTTTTGTAAAAATAGAGAACATTTTTTTACTATATAAAGAAATGTTGTTTGATCTTACTGTAAAATTTTCAAATAATTTAAGAAGATTTTCGTAAAAACATAGTATAAAGAAAAAAAAATATTGTTTTGTCATACACGCACGATTTTCGTGTTTTTTCATGCTTCTAAAGCAGGCGCAAAGCAACTGTTCACCGGCCGGCAGGCGAAAAAAATTTGTTTGTTTGCTCAAAATAAAAAAATATCGTCCAGCGGGCGAAAACGAGGTACTTTTCACTCGCTACTAAGAAAATTATAGAAAATTTTGGGAAATTTTGTAAATTTTTGATACTTTATTCACGTTTACACCGATTCGAAGAACAGCCGCAGTAAATACCGGCTCTAGAGGCATAAAAAACCGCAAAATCAATACATATATGACAAAAAATACGGTGTGGGCCTTTCCTGTTGGAAAAGTATATTTTTGTCCTTGTGTGATTGCAATACTCGCCTTCGGCTCGTGCTTGCTCCCCTCACCTCGTACTGCAAAAACCACACGAGAGAAAAAAAAAGACTATTTTTCACCTTAGGTACACAATATATAGTATTCCGGAGGATCAAACCGGAAGACCAAGGGATGACAAGAGAAGCAAATTTAAGCAGGGAGATAACATTGATGACGCTGATGGGTACCGGAAAGTACTTGGCAGAAGAGAAAGGCGGGAGCTGGCTGCTCAAAAAAGACAGGGTGAACAAACATACCCTGTTAGGTCGCAAACTACGGACCGAGCAGCCAAGGAGAATAAAAAGAAGAAGAAAAACAGGAAGACGATCAGTGGTAACACGAAGAAGGAAGCGATACTGGTACGGCTACGGACTGGGAGCACCAGCGCAGATGTCGTTAAGAAGGTTAGGACAAAGGTTAATCTGGAGGACACGGGGACCGTAATTCACGAAATACGTCGAACACAAACGGGGGACGTTCTGTTCGAAATAGAGAAAACCAACAACAGGACTGGTTTCAGTAGCGCTATTAGAACTGCAATGAGTGCTGGTGACGGCAACGACGTAACCGTAAAGGAGTTATGCCCAACGACCACATTGGAAATCAGGGATGTAGACGAGATGACGGAAGTAAAAGAGGTATGGAAAGCCTTAAGGAAGATTGCAGAAGCAGACTACCAGATTCATATTACCGCTGTCAACACCAGAGGTCAATGTATGGCAATTGTCAAAACTGACAGTAAAGTAGCTGTTAAACTGCTGCAAACCGAGAAGATACGTATTGGATGGGTGATCTGCCGCATCAAAATAAAAATAACGGTTGCACGCTGTTACCGTTGTCTGAATTATGTGCACGTCAGCAGTAGCTGTAAAGGGCTAGACAGATCCAAATCATGCTACAAATGTGGAGAACCGGATTACAAAGCATCAACATGTAAAGCAGAAGCAAAGTGCGTGATATGCGCAGAGATAGGAGAGGAAGGAGAGAAGATACAGCACATTCCGGGTACACATAAATGTAAAGTGTTCCAGAAGGCAATGGAGAATAAAATACAAAAGCGACAAAATGGCAATTAAGATAATACAAGGAAACATGCATAAAAGCAGACTGACAGACGATCTTCTTCCTTACATACAGAAGGAGAAACAAGCCGATCTGTTTATTATAAGTGAGCAGTACAAAAACCCCGAAAATCAGAATTGGTTCTCGGATAACTTGGAGACAGCAGCGATATGGGTGGCAAATCCTGCGAAGGTGCCGATAGAAGGCCAAGGGGCAGATGATGGATACGTCTGGGTAAGAAGTGCACAAGTAACTTACTTCAGATGTTATCTTACCCCCAACGAACCCAGGGCGATCTTTCGAGCTAAACTTCAACAGATAGAAGATGATATACAGAGCCTTCATGCTGGATCTGTCATTCTCACAGGGGATCTCAACGCCAAGGCCATTGAATGGAGGATGCCAGAAACGGACGTAAAAGGTAGACAAATAATGGAAATGTCCGCCAGACTTGGACTAACAGTTTTAAACGAGGGAAACACGCCCACTTTTCGGCGACCAGGGTGCAAAGGGTCCATCGTTGATATCAGCTTGGCATCAGAGACACTGGTACGTAGAATCGAAATTTGGACGGTCCTGGAGGACTACACGGCGAGTGACCATCAATACATTGCCTTCGAAATTAATGACGGTAGGAGACAAGCGCCAAGATCCGCGGAGGCGGGGCAACTAGGATGGAACACCTCGAAACTCAACGAGGATGCCTTCGCACTAGTTGTTGGTAACAGGAATATAGGAAACGTAGTGCAGGACCCCGACAGAGAAAAACACGCAGAAGAATCTATTGCCTTTACCATGAGCATTATTCCCAGGGCATGCGAATCATCGATGCCAAGAAAGAGGCCGTTTAATGGAAAAAATTCAGTATACTGGTGGACGGAGAAAATCGCGGAACTTAAGCGGCGGTGCCTACAGTGCCGCAGAAAGGCTACCAGGGCCGGTAGGAGATCAAGGGATGTAGCAAGAGAATCAGCAGACTATAAAGCTGCCAGGAAACGGTTAAAATATGCAATACAACGTAGTAAGGCACGCAAATGGAAAGAGCTGGGAGACGAGATTAACCAAAACCCCTGGGGAGCATATAAGATAATCATGAAGAAGCTGGGATTCACGAGTCCAAGTGCCATAAAGCATGGGGCGACGATGGACAATATTGTTGACACCCTCTTTCCCGCGCATCCCCTGCGGGGAGAAGATGACATTGATGAGATCGGGGATGTCCCACTCTTCAGTATGGAAGAGCTTAGGTATACCGTTAAGCTGCTCAAGAGTAAGAAGTCACCAGGCCCGGATGGGATGCCAACAGAGGCACTAAAAGTGGCAGTACGTGTTTGTCCACAGCTGCTCCTGGACATGTACAACAAATGCCTGATGGCGGGATTGTACCCCAGAAGGTGGAAAATGCAGCGATTGGTACTTCTCAGCAAGGGCAAGGGAGACCCTAGCTCACCGAGCTCATACAGGCCGCTGTGTATGCTAGATACGTCGGGGAAGCTTATGTAGGCCTATCAGAGAGACGGTTCGGCTTCAGGCCAGGAAAATCGACGGTGGACGCAGTGAATGTGGTAATAAAGGCAGTGGAAAACGAGGAAAAAATGTGCACCCTTGTAACACTCGATGTTAAAAACGCCTTCAACTCACTGAGGTGGATAGATGCCTTAGATGCGATGAAGAGGCGGTTCGCAGTCCCTCAATACCTGTTACGGATAATGCAAAGCTATTTCAAGGACAGAATACTGAGATACGAAACCTTAGAAGGAATGAGAACAAAAGAGGTGACGGCTGGAGCCGCACAGGGCTCAGTGCTGGGATCAGAGATCTGGAACATCACGTACGATGAACTTCTGGAGCTCATAAAAATACCCGGCGTTATCCTCGTAGGATACGCAGATGATTTAGCAATAATTATTATAGCAAAGGACACAGCGGAAACGCAGAGTATTCTGATGGAAGTTATGAGACGTATAATGAAGTGGATGACGGAGCATGCCCTGCAATTGGCTACGCACAAAATAGAAATTGTAGTCCTTACTTGGAAACGTATCGATACCATGATGCCAATCAGGGTAGCAGACGCGCTGATTACGCCAGGGAAGGCTGTAAGATACTTTGGTATTTACTTGGATACGAAGTTACTTTTCTTCGACCAAGTATGTAAATCACCGAAAAAAGCAGCAAAAGTGACAGCGGTCTTGAGCTCAATCATAGCAAACATTGGAGGGCCGAAGCCTCACAAGAGAAAACTCCTAATAAACGTAGCACATTGCATCATGCTGTATGGCGCGGAGATCTGGGCGGATGGGCTAGGAAGAGAATGTAGAAGAGGATGGCAGCGGTGCAACGTAGATGCGCCCTCAAAGTAGACTGTGCATACCGCACGGTCTCTGAGGCTGCGGTGCTTGTAGTGGCCGGCATCATGCCCATTAAGCTAATGGCATGGAAACGCAAGCGCATATATGAGAGGAAGCATGAGATAGGAAAGAGAGAATCCATCGATGAGGCGAAAATCTTAGCCATGGACACCTGGAAAGAAGAATGGAATCGATGCAAGGCTGGAAAATGGACATGCCAGTGTTGTTTCCGGGAGGGTCTCTCTAGATCTCTCCGCTAGCGTACGGCGTGCCTTCAAACAAGCTTGTCGGCCTTCTTCTAATGCCTCTAGCTTGCCTTCTATAAAAATGAGGCAATCTTTTAAAGTTTTGTTAATGTTCGGCTGTCTTTTGGCAGCCTCCATCATTTCATTTAGGACATTTCTTAATTCTTGAAAGATGTTCGATGCTTGCTCCTCCGTTTGCATTACACTGCGCCTGATGACCACTAGTTCTTCGTGACTATCGTTTGAGCCCCTAGCTCTTATTTCTGACACATCCGCTGCGCTGCCATGAACCTCTTTAGAAAATACCCTGCATAATGGCGTATGCGGAGGGGTCTTCTCCGAGTTCTTCTCTTGTTCTCCTACAATTCATGGTATTTGTTTTACATTCTGCAACATAAAAGTGAATTAAGACAGTTCGCCCATCATGGGAGCCCCACCGCAGTGAGGCTACTATCCCCGCCTGAGATCTTTTCAAGTTATGGATGACGAAACCGAGAAGCGGCTTGTCGGGAGGTCAGTCCTATCGCAATCAGTGACTCTATTGAAAAAGTTTACGGTATAGGCCTGCGCCATATTGAAGCAAAAGGTTTAACGACACCCCTATCGAGTGGGCGATGCCGGTACCGATCCAGCACCTGGCCCAAACCTCAGGCTAGACGGTGTGCGATTTACCTACGCATCTTCGGGTATAAGGAAATATTGACCAGATAATCCTTCATACCTGCGCCCAGACTACACTGGTATCAACCCCGTCCTAGGCTCCAGTCGGCGATGCCAGAGCGGTTCTACCACTTTGAACATGTGATTGCATGGCGCCGCCGCCCCTCCCGATGCGGTCGGAAGGGGAGGAGCACGCCACCCCGCACAGAGGTAAGGTACTGACATCTCGCACCCGCCCGGTCAGGAGGCTACTACTCCTCCCTTGATTAGCCTGACCGGAATATCCATCAGCCGCCGGCCGCAGCCCATTCATCCATCGTCATGTTTATCTATATGCATGTATTTATTGTATATGTTTGTATTATGGATGTGGAGCTCCCCGATCGGTAAAGCCCACCAGAGTCAAGCTTTTCGGCGTTTCGATTGACTACTGCAGCTAATGGCCGACATCTTCCAGAGAAAAGCCCGTTCATGTGGCCCTCGGGAAGCAGTCGTCCTCTGTTCCCCCCAGTCGAAACTCAACAGTAACAGTAACAGTAACAGTAACAGTAACAGTAACAGTAACAGTAACAGTAACAGTAACAGTAACAGTAACAGTAACAGTAACAGTAACAGTAACAGTAACAGTAACAGTAACAGTAACAGTAACAGTAACAGTAACAGTAACAGTAACAGTAACAGTAACAGTAACAGTAACAGTAACAGTAACAGTAACAGTAACAGTAACAGTAACAGTAACAGTAACAGTAACAGTAACAGTAACAGTAACAGTAACAGTAACAGTAACAGTAACAGTAACAGTAACAGTAACAGTAACAGTAACAGTAACAGTAACAGTAACAGTAACAGTAACAGTAACAGTAACAGTAACAGTAACAGTAACAGTAACAGTAACAGTAACAGTAACAGTAACAGTAACAGTAACAGTAACAGTAACAGTAACAGTAACAGTAACAGTAACAGTAACAGCAACAGCAACAGCAACAGCAACAGCAACAGCAACAGCAACAGCAACAGTAACAGTAACAGTAACAGCAACAGCAACAGCAACAGCAACAGCAACAGCAACAGCAACAGCAACAGTAACAGTAACAGTAACAGTAACAGTAACAGTAACAGCAGCAGCAGCAGCAGCAACAGCAACAGCAACAGCAACAGTAACAGTAACAGTAACAGTAACAGTAACAGTAACAGTAACAGTAACAGTAACAGTAACAGTAACAGCAACAGCAACAGCAACAGCAACAGCAACAGTAACAGTAACAGTAACAGTAACAGTAACAGTAACAGTAACAGTAACAGTAACAGCAGCAGCAGCAACAGCAACAGCAACAGCAACAGCAACAGCAACAGTAACAGTAACAGTAACAGTAACAGTAACAGTAACAGTAACAGTAACAGTAACAGCAACAGCAACAGCAACAGCAACAGTAACAGTAACAGTAACAGTAACAGTAACAGTAACAGTAACAGTAACAGCAGCAGCAGCAACAGCAACAGCAACAGCAACAGCAACAGCAACAGTAACAGTAACAGTAACAGTAACAGTAACAGTAACAGTAACAGTAACAGTAACAGTAACAGTAACAGTAACAGTAACAGTAACAGTAACAGGAACAGCAGCAGCAGCAGCAGCAGCAACAGCAGCAGCAGCAGCAACAGCAGCAGCAACAACAGCAGCAGCAGCAGCAGCAGCAGTAGCAGTAGCAACAGGCGTAGGCTGTACTAGGCGCGCGAACGAGTGGAGACGAGCCTTCCCGGAGGCCCGGTTGGCCAGCCGGACCTGCGGGGGGCCGCGCTGCACTCAAGACGAGACATAACGCTGTTCTGGTACAACCAACGGGTAACAAAACGTACGCAGACGTGCTAACCACCATTAAGAGTAAGGTGGACCTACACGCGACAAATACGAAGATACGAACGATCCGAAAGACTGGGAAGGACGGCATCCCTCTTGTTTTGGAGCGAGGAGCGGTTGACACCCAACCGTTCCGCGAGGCCATCAAGGAGGGATGTCCAAGACGCGGAGAACGTTAAAGATCTGACCCATAGACCAACGATAGAGATCCTTGACTTAGACTGCACAGCGACTGTCACAGAAGTCAGTACTGCTATCAAACGGGAAACAACCTGCGCGATCGATCCAAAGATCACTGTCTTTGAACCAAATGAAAGAGGACAGAAAAAATTGCTGTGTAGTTATTATAAGTGTCCTGAACCGTCATGTCGGCTAATTCTAACACGTTATCGGCCCTAGCACGAGAAAGTCTATAGAGCGTCCTGTATCTGGTCGAACGCGTTATCTAAAGTCTCCTTGTGCAGTCTGAGTCGAAATTGCGACATGATTTTCTCTCTGCTAGCATGTATATATGCGATTGATGTGCGGCATGAAGCACGGCATACGTGGCCTGGGTTATGTTATTATATTGACATTGGCAAGCGCGCGGTTCCGACGGATCGGCCCGCTAGCTGCGCGTGCCTTTGCTTGTGCCGCAAGCCGCTCGTGACCTTTGGCAGCTTGACGCTCTGGAGATTCATAGGTTTCAGAAATTCTTAACAATTCCCGAAAATATTAGTTGGATTTCCGATGTATTTGATTACTGACTATTTTAATTATTTACTCTTTGACCATTTGTTTTTAACTATTATACTTAAGTGAGTTGTCTTAAATAAGCTAACTTTTTAATGCTTTTGAAATTAATTTTTGGGCCAAGTGACTGCATTTTCACTTGTTCTTTTCTTTTGAAACTCAATTCATTTTAAATATTTAATTTCGTACGATAACACTTCATGATAATACTGTTTTGATATGAACACAGGGCAAGGTTAGTTGACTTTTCCAGTCTACTTTGGAAATTTAATAACCTTCCAATGGTTAGCCATTTGATAGTTTACAACTTTCTAGAAGTCTTAAATATATTTTACTTTGGCCAAGTGATACTACTATGACTTGTTTTTTTTGAGATTCAACTGGTTTCCAGTGTTTAATTTGTGTGATATTAATTCATAATAATGAAATTTTGCGATAAGCCTGGGGCAAAATTAAATGTATATTATCAATCTACTCTTGAAATTTAAATGACTTTTCGTGGCTGTATGCTCAACAAATTACATCTTTTTACAAGTCTTAAATAAATTTGGTTTTGGCCAAGTGATACTACCCTCACTTATTTTTTTTTTTGCGATTCAACTGGTTTCCAGTGTTTAAGCATGGGTCAAAATAAGTTGTACTCCCTGATTTGAGATTATTTTCCAATAGCTGTTTATCAAAAAGCTTACAATTTTTCATGATTTATAGTGAGTTTAGGGCCAGATGATTGTATTTCTTACATGTCTTATTTTCTGAAACTCAATTGATTTTGATATTTAATTTCGTATGATAACGATTCATAACAATAGTATTTTGAGATGAGCACGGGGTAATATGAGTTGGATTTTGCTCATTTATTTTAGAATTTAAATAACTTTCCAATAGTTAATAGTTTGATATTCTACAACTTTTTAATGTTTTGAAATGAGTATTTGGGCCAAGCTATGTTATTTCCACTTATTTTTGAAACTCAATTAGGACAAAAATTGCTAAAATTCGTTTGTCAGCACTTTAGCTGCGAGAAAGTATCTATCTTGAAAGTGACGTCACATATCGGGTCTTATTCTGTATTTTGTGTTAAAAATAAGATAATCCCGTTGTGACATCTTTAAAGCATTGTATGATTTAAATGCTTAAAAGATTGACTAGGCATAACATTTATGTCTGCAATCCCTTTTGCATGTAGCTTGGGTATTCGTCTTGGTTTGGCCGTGTGATAAGGATGTATCACAAGTATTGAGGCGACTTGTGCGATTCCCGAATTATCGTGTAACGATACGTTCGTGGGATCGCAAAAGAAAATCAAAAAAAGAAAAGAGCTGTTATTATCCTTTAATTTGCTTCATGTATTACTTGTTCAAGTGTTGAAGTGGGTCTTTGACAGCCAATGCCCTTTTCAACTTGTCAAGGTTGACCACTTTGATGACGTCACCGTTTTTCAGTTTGGATTTTTTGAGATGATAATCTATACCGATTATCTGATCTCTAGGGGGAAAGCTTGATGGTATTCGAGCTTTCTGTCCAAACATTAACTCATATGGTGTGTAGTGTGAAGAGTCATGACGTGTGCAATTATAGGCATGCTGACAAATTGGCACCCACTTGCTCCAGTCACCTACGCTGTCTGTATATTTCTTTAAATATTCAGTTAATATACGGTGCATATGCTCAATGCCACAATTCGATTGAACGTGATAAGCCGTTGTACAATACTTATCAATTCTGAAGATATCTGCAAAACCCTTCAGCATTTTGTTTAAAAAGTTCGTACCTTGGTCCGAGAGCAACGCCGCTGGTGGGCCAAAATAACCTATGACCTTTTCGGTAAAAGCTCGAAGGACTTCCAAAGCCGTCGCATTTTTCATTGGCACAAGGGCGCAAAACTTCGTTAAGCAATCCTGAATGCTCAGTATGTATTTATGGCCTTTAGATGAGTTTTGGAGGGGGCCATAAAAATCCATGCTAAGCTTCTGAAAAGGCCTGGATGGCGTGTCTGTGATAGCAAGAGGAAGTCTTGTTTTGATGCGCAGAAGTTTGTGAGTTTGGCATTCTATACAGCCCAAAACAAATTGTCGTGCGTCAGGGCGCATATTGCGCCAGTAATAATCTGCCGGAATTTTGCTGTACGTTTTATTTATTCCTCTATGCGCTCCCATGGCCGCCTTGTGGTATTCTTTGAGTAGTTTATATCGGTATTCTACTGGGGGAATCGGTAAATTATTTAGATATAACACTGCAACCATAAATGATCCTTCGAATAATATGCCGAAGAGATCGACAAAGGTTGTCCATTCTGTCAAGATAAGAATGGCCAGATCTCTTATCACTCCAAAGGTAGTAATGTTACTGGCACACATGTGCCTTTTTAGTTTCTTTATGCAGTCTGATAAGGCTGATTTTAGAGGTTTTTCATCTAAATAATTTTTTGCAAAAAGACAAATTATATCCATATCCTTGCATTTTATAGCGTAGATATCACCTATCTTGTATTTAGATTTTGTGATATCAGATGCCTTTATGTACTACTGCTCGATCAAGGCTTCCTGAATTTCAGTATTAAGGAAACCATCTGTTGTTTAATATGAGCTAATGGCGGTGGATTTTGTCCACCAGGGAGAGCCCAAGGTGGCTTTTCTCGTGGTGACCTAGCATTCATGACGAGGCACCTATCAAACGCACTTATATGTGCTCGAGCTCTAATCTGCCTATCTCGCATACTTGCCGCCTCTACTTCAGTCCGCGCGTTGAGCGAGCAAGCCATGCTGACGTCAGAGTGAGATAAGGTGCTCTTGTTCTTGCCAAACTGCCAGCATCCACTTGCCTCATCGGCAAGCTATCACCTAATTTCCCGTCCATTGGCCATTTTTCGCTTTCCTTTTCGCTCAAAGGCCGATCCGAGCCTTTACTCGATTTTTTGTTTCCGTTTTCTGGCTTGCTGCTTGCGTCATTATCTTTTCCTTGACCTGAATTTTGGGTATTATTCTCATCGAAAATAGACCCCTACCACACGTAAGGCGTATAACGTCGACCTTCTAAATGCAGGTAGATGTAATTTTCAGATGTCCACCCCTCCTGTTTCCAGCTGGTAATGAATACATATATTTTGCTGAAACTCTTGCGCAAAAATATATGCACAATTCTCGTGTCTCCGCACGTCGGAAAAGCCGGAGACTGAAGTAGTTGTTTGCGCAGTTCTATCGCCGTTATATTTAATTTAAGCAATTTAATAAGCGAAAAAAATAAACTATTTCCTGACGGGTATGTAGGAATGTTGGTGTCTCTTTTCAACCGTGCATGAGGATTGGCGCACCACTCTATTATTTCATAGACCAATAGATCTCCCTTGTAAGATAAAACAGAGGATTTTAAGTCCTCGGTTTTATCTCAATTCGATTGACATTACGAAGGACATACTATAAACAGTCTATCCTTCCTTGTTCGCAGTGGTCAATGTCGGGGAAGTCATAATTATCTTGAGTGTTCTCCCATATTCGACCGGACCCTGACGTTTCGATTATCTCGTTATCACCAGTTAAATCTATTAACGGGATATATACTTGAGACTGTCGCTTTGACAGATCAATTGTAGATATATCCATTGATTTATAGCATTGTTTTAATAAGCCATTGCCTGTAGACAGTTCTCGCTCAACTACAGCCGTTTGTACATTTCGCATGGGTGATGCGTGATGCGCTTACCGCGTCTGGAGTTTCCTCCCGCCAAAGTCCTTGCGTGCAATATGATCAAAATCTGGGGTAGTGTCCGATTCCGCTTCTGCCTCCCATAAGTTGATTTGCATTGCATTCCAGCCCAAGACTTTGCGCTCAACTATATCCACGATTAACCGAGTGCGTAGCTTATTTTTTTATCTCGATCTATACCCTTCTCTTTTATGGCACGTGTTACAAACACTTTGGCTGGGGGTTGGTTCAGTCCCACATCGCTGTCATCCTACTCCTGTCTGTCTGCGAGCTCTTAGAGCTCTGCTCTGGAGCGCTCGGGGTCCTCCTCGCCCTCTGGTATTACTGGGTTGCGCGAGAGCGCATCGGCATTGGCATTTTTCAGTCCCTTTTTATACACGACGTCGAATTCGTAACCGCGCAGAGCCGCTTTCAGTCTATTAAACCTGAAGTCTGGCTTGTTAGACGTATGAAAATGCTTTAGGGCTAAGTGATCCATGACCACTGAATTGTGCTTTGCCGAATACGACCACGAGCAACTCCTTATCGTATGTGATATATCGCAGCTCGCTGCCTTTCAGTGGTCTTGACGCGTAGGCACATGCGGCATCTGATCCAATGGTCCCCTGTGATATCACCGCTCACAACGCAAAATCTGATGAGACAGGTTAGGTGCAGCTAATACCTGCTCGCTGCAGAGTATGCGCTTTAATTTCTCAAATGCCGACCGCTGCTCATCAGCTCATTCGAACTTAACTCCTTTTCGTACTATCTTAGACAAAGGCAGCGCTATGTCAGCGAACTTAGGTATAAACTTTCTATAGTATCCTACGAATCCAAGCCACTGCATAACTTTCTTGGCATTCGTTGGCTCTGGGTATTTCTCCACAGCTTCAAGTTTCTTGGGGTCTGTACGGATAACCTTACCTCCCCCTACTACTATATGATCCAGGACGCTCGCCTCGCATTTCAAAAACTGACACTTTTTCGGTTCTATCGTCAAGTTTGCATTTATAAGTCTTTTTGCAACTCTCCTGAATCGCACGTCGTGCTCTTCAATATTTTTAGCAAAGACTCTTCAAGTAGCTTATTTTTTTTTGGCAATGTCCATCGCCTCGTTCTCCAAATCTTTTCCTATTAACCCATTTCTTCCCAAGCGGCCATTTTATAGTCGATTGGTTTTTTGCCAAAAAAGTTGTCGAAACAAAAAATAATAATAACCAATAGCACTTTTCTGAAGTAAAATTGCCCTCTCTTTCCGATTCTGCAGTCAGAATTTTGAAATTTCCGTTGGAAAATTTCAAAATGGCGGTTTGAATTTGATGAAAAATCAGAAATACATTTTTTAACATTTTGACATGCTTGTTTAGAATAAAACAGGTTCAACGAAGATCTTGATATGGATTCATGTTGCAAATGATATTATTGTTCAAACATTTGATGTTTCCAAATTTTCCCGAAAAATTTTCCAAGATGGCACCTGTGACATCATGAAATAATCGGAAACTTCATATTTTTTTCAAAAATTTTCTAATTTATACCAAATTTTTAATACTGAGGTTCTTTGAAAGTCAACCGATTTGGGCCAAATTTGATATACGGGAGTTTTCAGGGTCGCTGATAACGAATCTGAAATCTGATTTGAAAAATTCAACATGGCGAATCCAAAATGGCCGACATTTTTTTCAAACGTCAACCAAATTGGATTCAATTTTGTATAGTTACTTTTGAAATAATGGTTGAAGAAATTATTCGTTTTTTTTCAATGTGATAAGGGTTGAATCAACTTGAACATAATATATTCCTCACATTCATTACAATAATATTTGAAACTTTCTTCCTTGGCTGCTTTCCCAACAGTCCTTTTCAGGATCGGTGGCGAGATTTCCAATCTGGCAAAGTGTTTATTTCTCTAACAGTCTTTCTCAAGATAGTTAGAGGATATTTACTTTTTTCTTCGGGTGCCTCCCCAACAGTCCTTTTCAGGATAGTTGGCGAGATTTCCAATCTGGTGATGTGTTTATTTCTCTAACAGTCTTTCTCAAGATAGTTAGAGGATATCTACTTTATTGGGCTATTTGTAACTATCCTGTTCAGGATAGCAGGTTAGCTGTTTCTCACAGTTAGTCGTTTATTCTTGTAGCAATTTTACCAAGGTTATCAGATAATTTTTTCATCTGTTTGTCATAAATAAGTTTTATAAAACTTTCGCAAATATGTCGAAACGTAAGTCTACAGAGAATGACAGTTTTGATAGAAGTATTGAAGATGACAATGTTTATGATTATGACAGTGAAGATGAAAATACCGATGAAGAAGTTTTATTTGTACCAAACGATGAAACAGCGTCGTAGAGGGTTTGAACAGTGATGACAAAATCGATCAACGTCATACTCTCACTGATACAACAGTCTCTTCTTACGAAGAAGTTTACCGAAATTTTTCCCCGAATCATAAAAAGTTAGAAGAGTCAGACTCTTACAAATGGTTAGATAATGATAAAGTATACAATTGTCATCTTGACTCAAAAATATTTCATTTTGACACAATAAAATAGAAAGTCCTAGACAAAAGTCCTCGAGAATTATTTGAAATGTTTTTTTGTAATGGAATCAAAAATCAAATTATTGATGCTATCAATGAAAATGATTTTGATTTGGATTTTGATAATTTCAACCAATTTTTAGGTATAATTATATTTTCTATTTTCAATATTCGTAAGAGTTATAGAGATTATTGGGCAGCAGATGAAATGTTACACTCTGATATTGTTTCACAAACGATGAGTAGAAATTCTTTTGAAAAAGTCAAGTCTAATTTGAAAACTTCAAAAAATTCGGATAAAATTGATAGTGACAAAGTTTGGAAAGTGCGTGTACTGTTAAATATTTTTAGGAAAAATACAAAACAATTTTGTTTCTTTTGCTCATCATTGTCAATCGATGAAATTATGATTAAATTTTTTGGCCGGACTCTTCTAAAACAATTCATCAAAGACAAACCAATACGTTTTGGAATAAAACTATGGTTCCTCTGTACTTCAAATGGATTTGTTTTAGAATTAGATATTTATTGTGGAAAGAATGATCGTATAAATGATGCAAAATTTTCTAAATACAGTTTAGGATCAAGGGCAGTTATGAAAATGCTTTACACTTTCCTAATTACGGTCTGCAAAAGAGATGTTGCAAAATATCATTTATATTTCGATAGATATTTTACATCTCGTGATTTGTTAGTACATTTGAAAAAACAAAATCTCCGAGCAACAGGAATGGTTAGAGATGATCGTGTCTTCACAAATGATATGTTTCCTAAAGTTTTGGAGAATGCAAATAAAAAGTAAAAAAAAAAACGATAAATCCTGAAAAAGAAAAATTGATGAACAAACATAAAATGGATAAAAATAAAGCCATAAGAGATTCCTATGTAGTAAGTCATGAGGAAAATAGTGCTATAAATTATATTACTGTAATGGACTCAAAACCAGTGTCTACATTATCTACGGCTCTTGGCGTTACTCCTACAATTTCAATGGAAAGATTTGATAAAACAGCTAAAGGTAGAATACCAATTAATTTTCTGGAGCGTTCAAGACGTATAATAAGTCTATGGGTGGGATTGACCTTCATGACTAATACTGCAGTAACATGAGAACGAATATTGGTTCAAAGAAATGGACATGGGTTGTTTTGTGCAGGTTGATTCAATCTTCATTGACGAATGCTTTGATTTTGTACAATATGGTGAATGAGAAAAAAATGCCCAGTAAAGATTTTGCAGAAAGTGTTGCGAATTCTTATTTATAGCCATCTATAGAGAAGTTATCAAAGCATTTGAAACTTGCAATAGCTGATCGTAGAAGAGTTTGTACAAAGTGTAGCCTAAGAACGGTATTTTATTGCTTTGAGTACAAAAAACATTTTTGCGGTACTTGTTTTAGACAAATCCATCATATCCACGAGAAATCCACAAAATCATCACAAAGAATTTGTAAAGCTTACAATCATTGCAAAAAACGTACAAATATTTATTGTAATGAATGTGAGGAGTATATATGTTCAAGTGGTTTCGACCCTTACCACATTGAAAAAAATGAATAATTTCTTCAACCATTATTTCAAAAGTAAATATACAAAATTGAATCCAATTTGGTTGACGTTTGAAAAAATGTCGGCCATTTTGGATTCGCCATGTTGAATTTTTCAAATCTGATTTAAGATTCGTTATCAGCGACCCTGAAAACCCCCGTATATCAAATTTGACCCAAATCGGTTGACTTTTGAAAAAAATGTCCGCCATATTGGATCCGCCATGTTGATTTTTTCAAATTCGATGTCAGATTCATCATCATCGACCTCGAGAATCTCAGTATTAAAAATTTGGTATAAATTAGAAAATTTTTGAAAAAAATATGAAGTTTCCGATTATTTCATGATGTCACAGGCGCCATCTTGGAAAATTTTTCGGGAAAATTTGGAAACATCAAATGCTTGAACAATAATATCATTTGCAACATGAATCCATATCAAGATCTTCGTTGAACCCGTTTTATTCTAAACAAGCATGTCAAAATGTTAAAAAATGTATTTCTGATTTTTCATCAAATTCAAACCGCAATTTTGAAATTTTCCAACGGAAATTTAAAAATTCTGACTGCAGAATCGGGAAGAGAGGACAATTTTACTTCAGAAAAGTGCTATTGGTTATTATTATTTTTTTTTCGACAATGTTTTTGGCAAAAAACCAATCGACTATAAAATGGCCGCTTGGGAAGAAATGGGTTAAGCGCATGACTCTAACCCACCCACTTAATTCTTTCTCGTCGTTCTCACCGACAAGAAATGTGCCTTTTGCATTTGAAGATTCGCACTCAATTAGTTCTACCTGCGGTATCGATAGCTTGACTGTTTTATTACCGATGTTGAGACATTCGGCATAAGCAATCCCATTGTGATTCTCGACGACAAAATTTCCAAACATATATGTCTTGTCCCAAATTTTGCAAGGGGACCCAGCCAACTTTTATGTCCGTATTAATGACTTTAGCATGATAAATGCAGCGCGATTTAGCCGGAATTTCAAAGCATTCTTCTTACGTGAAAGGAATTGTCATCATATTTAGGATCAAACTTTTACGAGTAGCATCAACGCGCCCACCGTATTTTTCTACGATGTTCCATCCGATCAGTCCCTCTGTATCAATGGGGAAGCGGTCGGGGTCGACCTGCATTTCGCATAAAAGTCCGTGCACAATTATTTTTGTTTTACCAAAAGTCCGGCTTGTGTCGAGAGGTGACTTTCGCCATTGCAAGAATTTCGCTTCTATCTATCCGTTTGCTCACGCTAATGAAGCTACGTTTTATAACAGACACATCTGCTCCCGTATCTACATGAAAATTGGCTGCTTTGTTAATTAAATCATCGCCTTTTAGAATCACGATAGGTGGTTTGCGCTCCGATTCTGAAAACCTAATCGATACTGCCCGTGAGCTCTGGCAAGCTGGGCCGCTCGACGCTTGAGAACTGCGCCGAGCGATCTATGAGTTTAAAGGCTTATCAGCTTCCTGCCTCACATCACCGTTCCTGTCAAAATAATTATTGCCTCGTCGCTGATCGCTATTCTGGTCTCTTTCATTGTCCCGATAATTATCGCCATTATACTGATTGCTGTTGCGACCATAATTATTATTGTAATTATTGCTATTATAATTATCATTAAAGAGGCCTCTATTATTCTTCAATTTGTTATTGTTATTGTGATTGTTGCCATTTCCGGCCTTGACTCGCCCTGTTTTTGTATCCACCTCTAAATTAAAACAGTATTTATGCACGTATCCGTCTTTCTTGGAATATTCGCATTTTAGCGTCTCATAGCGCTTCTTTCTGCACTGATCCTCAACGTGGAAGTTAAGACCGCAGTACCCGCACGTAACTGCCATCGAAGGAGTAGTGAGCAAGGTGTTTGCTCTCGCCTGAATAAAAAGTTGCTCCTCAAGAGCCGAGAGCTGCTGAGTCTGCTGAGTCGTCGCGGGCTGCGAAGCCGCATAGTTTATCTGTGTGGTCATCATCGGTGGCTGTGCTGCTATGAATTGCACGCCAGCCGAACGCTCTGCTTACATTCGAAATTAATCGCGATCCTTATCGCCCGATTTAAGCTTTTTGGATGCTCACTGCGCACTTGATAATCTAGTGGGTACATCAGTCCGAATATAAAATACTGCAGCGCGTCTATGCAGGCTCCTCGCTTACGCGACTCCCTATCGCTATCTCTTAGGTCTGGAGCCGAGTCGAAACTTGTAATTAGCTGATTTAGTAACTTTTGTGCTCTTAAGTCGTAATCGCCCGCTTGCTCGCCCGACCGCTGATTTATCACTTTAATCTGTATTAAGATATCGTCAGCCAAGCCCACATTGCTGTACTGCAGTACGAACTCCGCGAGCAACGTGTCTACCGTTAATTTACTCGCGACAGCTAATAGTAAGCATTTTTCCTGCTGCGAGACAAACATTTCCCTAACTTGTTATAGCGCTGTTATGCAAAATAAATTTAATTTATCGGGATTACCATCGAATTGCGGGATTAGGTTTAAGGCTTGTGAAAATGTGAGGCTATGTCCGCGTGCATTTAACCCATTGTTGTCAAAAATACTCAAACCTGGGATTGGGGCTAGTGCAAATGGCTTTGAGTTTTGAGTTTCCTTGTGTACTGTAGGAGAGCACTGGCCATATATGTCCGACGTGTAGCTTGGTCATCCCATGTTATATGTGATGTGCTAGGTCGTATGTCATGGGAGTCGGGCGTGTATGGTGTTTTCATCAACCGGTCAAGTGTTCTTTGTGGTTCAAAGACTGGTGAATGTGTGGCCGAATTTGTCTTTACGAGTGGTGTTGGTTCCAAATCTAAAAAATCAAAGTTCGCGGCGAACTCGTGCCTCTCTGCCTGCTTCCACTTAAGGAACTTGTCGGTATCCAGAAAATCAAGGAAGGGTGTCGGCTCTACTTGCGTCGACTATGAACAGGTCAAAAGGGGCGATCGCGTCTAAATTTACGCGTCATGTGCAGTGACATCGTCGACCACGTTATTCACTTTTTGACCGGGTTTAAGAGAAAATCCCTGCGCCTCCGTATCCTCAAATTTCATGTTCAAGTCTGCTATTAAAGTATCGAGGAAGTTACTATCAGCATTGGAGGTATTTAACACTAGCGAATTAGGAGCACCAGTGGTCGCCGCTACCTCTTGCGTGTCGAACAACTGCATTTGTGCCGGCGCACTATACCGATGCCACGACATTTTACCTACAAGCATCGCATGAGCTTCCGGGATTAATTGCGCATAAATAGTCTGCCAATCAGGGTCTGCTACATCTAATACGTCTATATCACAATGAAAACTTGACTCGCTCGCGTGTTTACTGGATAAGCCAGATTGACGCTTATCTTTCGAAACTTTGGAGCTTAACAGGTTCGATAGCGACCTTCCTAGAATATAATTTAATAATAATAGTATTTATAGGTGATCAAAATTCAGACAATAGGCATTGTTCCTATACTGGCGATATTAAGAGTGTGTGTATACATTTCCGGGTGCGATAAACCCCACGGACGATAATGACTTGTTAGATTGCGAGTACTTACAGGAGCACTAATTCCAGGATACTGACCAAAAACCGGACGGACATTCTTCTTTCCGTCCTCACAATATCAAGAAAATAGCCCTTGAACTTCCTTCCTGTCAGCGTGTCTGGACGAAAAGGGCCTCGCGTCTTTCTTGTCTCTGCTCGAGCATCTCAGACGAAAGGGCTGCTCGACAAGCTGCTCGGCGGTTGATTTTGCACTTCCAATTATGTGTGAGCCTTACCCACCGTGTTCTTCTCGTTTAAAATTTTCACAAGTTTTTAAAGTCATAGTTCCAAAACACTCGTATGCCACACACGCGAAAACACAAGGGATGCCCATTTGTTACGGACAGGATAGTTGCCGTGCGCGGGTGTGTAGAGATCGGAGTTCGCGTAATTAGCAATTAAGCTCCGTGGTTCATCGGTGGTTGGAGTAGTGAAGAAATAAAGCACAAGGCGGGGAGTTCGGGACAATTCGTTTATTGCTGTATTAGAGAGAGAGATGCGCGTGTTGGTCATCAGCTCAGGCCGAACTGGCGAAAGATGCGTTCGCAGACTAAAGAAACAGAGTCCAGCGGCATCCGAAACCCAAAATTCACAGAAGATACAAAGTAAATACATAAATTAATAATTATATACAAAAATTATTGAGAAAGGCTGACCACGAATGAATAAAAATCATAAATCAAAAGAAATATTGATTATTCAGAAATAGAATATGGACCCATAAGTATGCGATTATACTCTACACGGAGGTAGAACGTGTACGCCAACTAAACGTCCAGAGCGCACCATGGCAGATCTAATCAAGGTCTTGGACAAACATTTGTCATTAAAAATCTGGCGCCACTCATGCAGAAAATAAATGAGGGGGTTCAGACGCTGAACGAACAAACTAAGAAGTAGGGCAAAGATATGGTGAAAATCTTTAAACGAACCTAGCTGAGATAAAGCTAATTTAAAAGAATATGGAAGAGGTATCTGTTGCGGCAGGAGATTCTCATATTCTATACTCTGCCGCCCATGATACAAACAACAGATAATCAAACACGAATACTTTACGGAATTCAAAGAACACTAGTAACATAAAATCACAAGAAGATATGAATATAACATTTATGAAATTAAATAAAACACTAGAGTCAACCATAGAAAATAAGATTAATTTAAAAGAAAATACAAACTAATAAACAAAAGCGATTTTGTTATATGATTAGATTCATTAAATTTAGAGTTGGCAGCGAATGATTTATCAGAAATATAAAACAATGTAGAAAAATTTAAAGATCATAATTCAGAGAAAACATTTAAATTAAAAAGAATGGTAAGTCAGAAGAATAGAGTTTAACACAATACACACGTCTGTTAGACAGAGACTATACAACATTCAGCAATCAAATAAAGAGAAAGTCACAGACTTTTGTGACAGAGTCGATAATATTATCTGAGAATATGAAAGTTGTAGCACGACAATCCCATTAACAGACGAAGAGATAAGATCTTCTTTTAACTATGCAGGGTGTAATTGATAGATGTAACAGATAGGTTCAAAGATGAATAAAGATAAGATGAAAAATTGTTTGTTCCAAATCGAAGCAGAGAAACAAAAAATATCAGAGGTCAGAGAAAATATAGTTAAGAAGACCAAAGAAAAGATCAAGAAACCTAAATGTAAACTAAACCTCATCCTCCACAGAAACTAAATGCTTCAGCTGTAATAAATACAGACATTGGGCATCCAACTCTCCCCTAAGAGAATATAATACTTGGTTATGTTATTTTTGCAAAGAAATTAGGGGACACAAGGGTGACTAGTACTCCAATGCCGTTTAGAGGTATGATTCAGAACAAAAAAATAAACAACATACACAAACACATAACACAGGTAGAGGTAGACGAAAATTAAGAGTCAGAATATTCTCAAATCAGACTAGGAACAAACCCTAACATAAAACAAAAACTAAATATGCCAAGGTCAACTTAGCAGGTAAGCAAAATTATACAATTCAGAGTAACACAAATATAAGTTTTATACCAGATGCAGGACAATAAAAATAAGAGCGCTAACATTAAAATATATGGAAGAGGTAATATATATTTAAAATCAAGCATAAATATGAGACGTCATTTGTCAAATGTAATATCTGCACCAAATATATCGGACAACTGTTGTCGCTACGGAAATTTTTGCGAAACCAGGTTGTGGGATATACTTGGATAACAGAGAATTGAGAATTTTTAATAAAGACAATGGAGAAAAGTACATTACTGGATACGACGAAAAACTAAATTGAATAATGGACTTTGAGGTCCAAAGTGCAGAAGTATCTGAGAATAAATACCACAAATACATGATTACTTCACATCTAGTTTCTATTGAAGATTTCCTAACACAATTACAGACAGAGTTTCAGACATCAGAGGACAATATTTAGAGACTGTTAGAGATTGGAATGAATATTGAAATGAAAGCTTCAGATGAAAACACAGAAGACCAAGAAAACAAAGAAAAAGATTATGGTACAGGAAAAGAAGAACTAACGAGCTCGATTCGCGTGACTCACCGCTCCAGTACTTCAGAGCAAGCGAGCTCGCTCCTTTTCGTAAAAAATGTTACATGCAAGAAAGTTGTATTTCTTCGAGATCTACAACTTTACTGTGAAAAATTTAATATAAAAATGAAATTTATTTAAGGGAGTATTCCACTTAGTCGATTTAAAAAATCGATTTCTTGATTGCATTTTTCGATCAAGAAAATTAACTTCTGGAACAGTCAGAATACATTTTGTATGGAGCGGGTATCGATGATTGAGCTTACATATTTCTTTTTACAATTATTCATTAAAAAAAAATTTAAACGCATTTTTCTCGAAGCAGCCTTTTTAGACCGCTTGTACTAAAAATCTTCGAAACCACTGAACCGATCCGTATGAAATTTTAACCACAGATTATGTATACTAATGGCTCTGTCACATTCTAGAATTTTTCTAAACTTTTCACTTTTACTATTTTTTTATTGCAAAACACGGTGAAGAAAAAACACGTTTTTTCTTTTCGTTTGGAAAAATGTACGCCATTTTGTTATTTTTGCATAAATTTAAAGAATCTTAGAAAGGGATAGAGCCAGAGTCATACTGAATCTAAATTCGTTTGATTTTTTGGTTTCAAATGGCCCGTCTTTTAGCATTCATCTACGGCGCACACATACCTACATTTCGAGGAGTTACGTTTGCCTGACAGTTTTGTGTATAAAAAGTGTTTAAAATAAATAAAAAAAATTATTTTCTGTACTTTGACAGTGTATTTATTAAGCCCAATAAATCTTATATCAATATCTTTAATAGTACCTCTAAAAAAATTCACAAATATAGCCTTTTATTTGAACGTCCAACGTAGAATGATTCCTTAATATACTGTTAAAATTCGATTTTTATATATCTTTAAAAGTTCTCCTATGCGGAAATATACTTATCGTATATAACTGAAAAAAGATAAGTCAGCTTTTTATAATGTTACAAGTAACTTCTATAATTTTCAGTCAGTTTCACTGCAGCCTCGCCGAATTATTGCATAAACTTGATTACATACACACATACATCCATACTCTAGTCTACTCTACTAATGGCCGTGGGTCCGAGTGAGGACGCCGATGTACCACTACAGATCATACATCCATACACACATCCACTAAAAAGGAGAATAATAGACTTAAATACTATACAGCCAGAATCAGAGACAAAGGAACATTATGATAACATCCAGAGAAACCCTACAGAGAAAATTACCAACAAACCAAGTGAAGGGGTATTGCAGCATATTACATTAGGTCATACATCACTAAACTATAAGAAAGAGATGCACAAAAATGAAGAGACCATCCAAAATGTAAAACTAAATAAAGAGATCCAGGATTGTGAGATTCGTATTTTAGCAAAAATGGAAAGTCTCCCAATTTAAAAGCAAAAGTGGCAGGTCAGATAGACCACTTCACACAATACACGCAGACACAATGGGGAAGATTTCACCGGCATCATTTCTGGGAGAAAATAGATACATCATTGTGTTTATAGATGACCAGGTACGCCAAAGCATGCAGCATAAAGCATAAGAGTGAATCAGGTAAATTTCTGCAGAGATACCTAACACACTTGAGAAATGTGATAGATAATCGTAAAAAAGTATGTTACATCAGAGCAGACAATGGTACTGAGTTCACAGGAGGAGAATTTGCCGAAATTATGAAAAGAGAAGAAATTAGTAGTGATTTTGCGCACCCATACACTTCAGAATCAAATGGTACTGCAGAAAGATTCAATAAGATGCTTCTGAAGAAAAACAGATCGATGATGATCGATTCGAGTCTACCAGCAATAATGTGGGTACTCGCGACTGATACAGCAGTACATGTATACAACCGAACACCGCATAAGGAAATCAACTTTAAAACACCCTTATCGGTAATTATAAAACCAGAGAACAAATTTTCTGATAGAGCAATAAAAATTGTTGGGATATACATCCACAGTCTACCTACTATGGCATCTACACTAAAGTTTCTAAATTCCAGATACGTAAGGAGTAATTTTAAAATAGTATATAAAGATACAATAAACAGGTCAGCAACTAAAGAGATAGAATTGAAGAAATCAGAGAAAATGAGTTAAGGTGGCCCATTCTTTTAAATTGGTGGTTATATTTGTTACCTAAAAAGAAAGTGTTTTGTAAATTTTCATAAATTTTTAGACAGTTTACCCATATTTATGTAGGAAAATCTAGCAATTTTCAATGAAAATTGATGTTTTTTCAAAACTGTCCTTGCGCATAGTAATGCAAGTATAGCGTTTGAAAAGAATTATGTAATATTGTATTGAATTTTCATTTTAAAAATAACTGAAAAAAACTAAATTTTTAACTCTGTTCATCGGTAACACTTTCTTAATAAACTTTTTTTTTAAATTGGAGTTCATGGTTGTAATGCGAATAAGTTGAATAAGATATCCTTAAAGTTTTAGATTAGTTCATTGTAATCCTATGTGCATAAGACTTCCTCAATATTAGAGAACCAAAGAATGGAGAAAACCGCAATTTTTGTAAAAAGAATAAATAATTCTCTAATGATTTTAAAACCATTGTTCTATAGCAGAATAGCGATCAAAAAATTTGTTTTAATAAATCCTATGTTTTCTGAAATTTGTCTTGATAGTATAGAGTAGATTTAAGCACAGGTTTAGATTTGGTTAGTGTAGGAAAACGCTGGATTATGTGCAATAAAGGTCGAAAAAAAATACGTATAAATAACTTTTAAGGACATTAAAATTATTTGTATGGCCAATATTGTCAATACAAAGTCATTTTCTGTTCTAAAAATGTACAAAGTGTCAGAAACTGAAATAAAAAACAATCAAGTTTTTCGTCAAATTTTACTATACGACCATTTTAATTGAGCAACCCGAGAAAGAAAATTTAACTGATACAGAGACTATAAAAATTGATGAAACAGAAAGCATAAAATCTAAAGAAGACACACCACCCAGGAGAAAAAGCACACAAGAACCTGAAGAAGCGAAAAGAGAAACGAACGTCAGAAAGTTGACGAACATAAAATCAAAATACAATTTCCAGAGATATACAAAATTTATATACAGAATTCAGAATGCCCAGGAAGAAAAGAGGGAAGATTTAAGAGAAGATGAAATAATTTATGCACTGATTGCATAAATAAACAGAGACTCTATCAACTACAGAGAATCAATAAACAGTGACAAATGGTTAGACCAGCAACCGGATTAAACAACGAAAATGCAAAGATTATAGATTCCAGATGGATATTCAAGAAGAAATATGAGGAGAATGGGCAAGAGAAATTCAAAGCTTGATTAGTTATCAAGGGATTTAAAGACCAAAATAAACATGAACTCAGAGAAACATATGCACCAGTATAACGTTTAGCTGTGAATAAATCAGCACTGGCTATAATAAACAAATATGATCTACAGGCAGTACAACTAGACATAAAAACTGTATTCATTAATGGCATGCTTGAAGACGAAGTAATCATGGAGATTCCAGAGGAACTAGAGATAGATGAAGCCTTCAGAAAAAAGAAAGTTTGCAGACTGAAAACATATCCGTACGGACTAATAGTCAGTTCTAAAAAATGGAATCAGAGATTTACAGAGGAAGATAAGAAACGGTGATTAGAAAGATTAACGATCTGTGTTTATACACTTGGAGAAAGAATGAAAAACTAGCATTACTAGTATTATACGTAAATGACATCATAACAGCAAGCAATGATTCAGAGAAATTTAAAGAGATTAAGACAAGCTTATGCAACACTTTTAAAATGAAAGATCTAGGAGAACCCAAAATGTATTTAGGAATGAAAATTCATAGAAGCAGAGAAACTGAAATGATGAAATTGAGTCAGTGAGAGTACAAATCGAAAATACTATAAAAAATACAGATGAAAGAAAGCATAGCTCAGAATACACCCATAGTAACCCGACAGATGAAAAGTCGAGAAGTCAAAACTACAGAAAAACTAGAAGTAGGTGCACCATGTAGAGCACCTTACAGAGAAGCCATAGGAAGGTTGCTCTACTTGGCCGGGGTCACGCGACTAGACATAGCGTTTACCGTGAACTATCTGTCACGAAAGCAAATATGACCCACAGAGAATAACTGGAAAAAGTGAAGAGAAATTTCCGATATTTAAGAGGAACTTCAGAGATGAGATTAACTTTCAGACCATCAGGTGATCAGCCGGAGGCTTATACAGATGCAGGTTTCAGAGAGTAAGAAGATTTCTGCTCAACGGGAGGATACATAATCAAATTATATGGAGATACAATTGCATGGAGAAGTCACAAACAAACCTACGTGACTTTATCAACATGCTAAGCTGAGTACTTAGGCATGAGCGAAGCTTGTCAAGAATTAACATTCCTAGACAAAGCTATCAGAGATATTACAGGGAAAATCTACTATCCCGTGACAATGTGTTGTGACAATAAGTCCTCAGGCAACTACACACACATGGACGGTTCACAGAAATTGAAGAATTTTGACGACGATATTACAGAAATTCAGAGAAAACTGAAAGAAAGAAGAATGGCTGAAACCCATGGACAATTTTTTTCATTTCTTTACCTTCATTTTCATTTTGGCGCTCGAAGCTCCTTAAGGACGTTCACCGGCTTTAAATTAACTTTATGTATTAACATTTATATAATTGTTACAGAGCCCGCACACTTAAAATGACATTGTAATATAAAATAAGAGTATTTTCGTGTAATAAAAAAAAATTATTAAAAAAATTTAATGTTGCAGGCGGAAATATTGATCAATAAATAAACGTCATGTAAAGTTCTTAAAACTTTTCTATTTTTCAGTCGATTTTAACGTTTGAGGGCTAATTTTGTTCCTTGAACGATTTCAGCTATGGTATCCATGGGCAACTTTTGGAAATTATGTATGACTTTATCGTTGAACATGCGATTGTTTATAACTGAATAAAGAAACTTGTACAAACAATCGCATTTTATCGATAAACTAATCCATAATTTCCAAAATTTTTCCGCAGATACCCTAGCCGAAATCGTACAAGGAACAAAGTGAGGTTCTTCGCGCGAGCCAAAATAGGAGCTTGTTCACGCGCCGACCGAGATAGAAGGTTTTTCACACCCAGTCCGAGATAGGAGGTTCTTCTGCTCAGGCGTCGATATATAATATATAATGTATTATATAACATATACAATATATTCTTAAAATTATTGAAATTTTAAGAATATATTCTTTAAGATATTTTTAACAAAAATGGGCTCGTTTTTTTATTAATTGATACTTTAAAGTTTATTTATAATCCAATTTTTAATAAAATAACGGTATTGATTTCTCAAAGAGAAAGCTATGTGATGGTAAAATTTTTTGTTTGTTTTTATTTTTAACGTATAAACGTGTTCTGTGTCTTGGAAAACATGTGTGTGAGTATGTGTGTGTGTGTGTGTGTGCGTGTGTGTGTGTGTGTGCGTGCGTGCGTGTGTGTGTGTGTGTGTGTTAGTATGTGGCATATCACCATTCGTTCAGTATGCGGTATAACTTTCCCAAACTTTGCACAGATGTTTGTTATGAATACCTGGTGCGCGCTTGAAAGTTTCAGCAAAAATGGTAGAATAGATCATTTTATGGCCATTGTTTAAAAAGTAAGAATTTTCAAATTTCGGGTTTTTAATTTTTTTCTTCAGTGCAGGAATAGTTTTTTCAATTGGTATACTGTGTGATAACATTTGTTTTTTCAACATTTATTACTCAAAAACTATACCATAAAAGTTAGTGAAATTTTTACTGAATACTTGTTTTATATACAGATATATTCCTGTATACTTTTAGGTAATAAGACGGTTTATTTTCTGAGATTAAAAATAAAATGAAAAAAATGCATTCTTTTTTGGACAATGATAACTTGAGTAGTACTTGTAAAGCCTTGAAAATTTAAAAAAATATTTGTTAGGTATTAGGTTATTGGCTAAATATTTTTTTAGCCGATTTGATTAATAATCTTCTTAGATATTAGTCATTATTTAATTTAAACAATACTTTTTCACCCTGCATATCACGACATCTTTAAGCTTTATCGTTGTGTTTTAACTTGTAGATATTAAGTATTATTATATATGAGATGCACTATTCTACATTCCAAGCCAACTTTACGCATTATATTGCACGAAAAGATCCAAAAACTGGAAAGATAATGTTATGTTAAAAATATTATTATTTTGCGATTTGTTAAAAATGATTAATAATAACATAATTTATTTTTGTAATAATGAATATTCATCTATCTATAATAGATCATAGAAAAATTATAATTTGTATACTATTTTGATGTTGGAATTTGTAAATTAGTATATGTTAAATAGTAGTAAATTTGTTTAATGAGTGATTTGAAAGAAAAAAGAACAATAATTCAATCGTTTATACACGGAAAGAAGTTTTGTACGTCTGAAATCCAAGTCGATGCATCTGCAATCCAAGTCGATGCGTGTCGTACTGCTCGTGCTCAAGAGTTGGACATGAGATGTACGAAACTTGTGCTGCATACGTAAGAGCTGGAGGTCTTCCTATGGTTTTGGACAGCAGACGCCCAAAAACACGTGGCGCTCTACTAACTACTAGCACTAGCGCTGCCGCTATACAAAACTTCTTTCGGTGTAGGAATAGATTGTATTTGATTTTATAGATAAAAATAGATTTTAGAATCAAATAACCATGATGGGCGGTACTGCGCAGCTCTTCCATATTTATATAATAATTTTAATTAAATTCTCTTTGAGATAGCATAGTGCCAAAGAAGTTGGAAGCGTTTTTATATAGCAATATTGAAACAAAATCACATATATATTTTTCAGAGTTATGTAATAAATAATCAAGTTAAATTAAAAGTAAATATTAGGTATTTTCAACTTTGAAAACATGATAGAATTTTCTTAGGAGTGTATGACTAGGTGGTGTCTGCGAGGGCTATTTTGAATATAGCTCATTTTCACACAAAATGAAAACACTTTTTGCTGAATTACACTGAATATATAGGCTAAAAATATTTGAAAGGTGATGTGTAACTTCATATAATAATAAAAAATATTCCATGAAAGCCCCAGATTTTAAAAATATAATCCGTGTTGGGTAAGTTACTGTTTTAAAAATAACTATTTAAAGTTATCGTTATTGCATAAATAAAGGAACTAGTTAAGTTACAGTTACAGCATGAAAAAATGTAACGAGTTAAGTTGTTACTTGAAAAGTAATTCAAAGTTATCATAAAGGTTACTTCTGGACACCAAATTCTTTCCGAATAAAAAATCAGTGTTATTTTACATAGTTTTGTTATTCGAAATTTAGTTACTTACTTAAATATTAGTTGATATAAATTTTAGCAAAACAGCATTTTAATATCATTTTAGAGAATCTAATGGACTCCACGAGCTATAAACCCATATACAACTCAAATGGACTTTTGTCATCCCGCTTTCTGCAATTCGGATAGGTGACTGTAGTATAACAGTCTTTTACCCTCTGAAAGAGAATTAATGCGAAAATAACATCCGAAAGAGAGGAGAGTTAGAGCAATAAAATATATATATTTTGAATGCAAATAAAAGTTAAGTGTAAAATGGAAATTTCTTTTCATAATACTTTGCCATTAGGACACAAATATGCCTTATAATTCTGGGTTTTATCACCAGATGGATGCAAGTTCTCAAGATATCAAAGTTAATGTATTAAGTTAACTTCAAATATCTTGAAAACTTGGGTATTTGGAACATAATTGGCTATATCTCGATAAGATGGACTCATTAGCCAAAACTGCATTGCTGGTATTAATTTTTAGGCACCACAAAGCACTTCTCAAAGCCGGGTCAAAATTTGCGACCCGCATCTCGTACACTTTCCTTGCGAGATTATCAAGATTAACAAGAAATATTTTATTAACATTTATCCACAAAAATGGCATAATTTAAAATTTAATGCTGTTTAATGCCTTGGTATGGCGGGACTTTGAAAATAATTAAGAGTTATCTGAAAATAGATTATACATAAGTGGTAACTTAAAAACCAAGTCTTTTTAAGACTAGCTAATTTTCCTTAATACCAAAAAAGACTGCCGACAGACTATCGAGATTTTTTCGAAACCAAGAAAATATTATCATAATATCGTATCGTCATGATCTCGTGCAGCGATATATTGCGCTTATAATTCATGATTTGATTCTTTCTGCATTTTGAATACAAATACAAAATTTATCGTAAATTAAGACTAATAATTGTATTTTCTATACCAGTAATTCATTTTAAATAAAGTAGAAAAGGCACCTGTAAAGTGAAAAAAATCACTTTTAAAATTGAGAGAGTTTATTATTGAAATATTTATTATATTCAAGTGGGACTTGGATTTAGGCATTTATTTTTTAAATTCGGCATATATAGGGTGATAAGGTGCTACACCTACTCTAAACATACGTTATGCAAGCATATAGTCTTATCACGCAGTTATACTAAAGTAACTTATTTTTTTAAATATGAAGCTACAATTTAGCATTCAAAATGTAACTAGTTAAGTTACAAGTTCTTTGTTAAAAAAAGTAATGAAGTTACAAAAAGTAACATGTACAGTAAATTTACTTGATAACTTCGTTAATTGTAATTACTTACTATCCAACACTGAATACAATATAGATATTTTAGAAATTTCACCAGGGAGCCACCTTAATCTCGAACCGAGTACGTGCTGTGATACCTAAGCTGCACGCTAGATTACAAGGTGCTAGCATACTACTATTCGTCATGCACACACATTACAAACACTGTCAGGGATCGACAAACTTAACTAAGGTTTCGACGTACTTCACTAGAACGTGAACATCTTTTTCGTCGAACTCCAATCTGCTTATAGGTATAGTAAACACTACTAACGGAATAAGTGAGCAATGCCGCAATGCTGATCCAAGTTGCGCCGCAACTGGCCTGCGACTTAAGTATTCTCATGCGAAATTTAAACTTCGATAAATTATTACCATTATCAGCTTAAAATAAATTAGTTGTTAATAAGATAATAAAGTTAAAATAATAAATATTATAATTTCAATTTAACCCGTAGCATCAATTTGTTTGACTAAAAATATAGAACATATATTATTCAAATAATATAATTCTTACTTTAAGAAAATCAGTATAAAAATTTATTTAATAAAAACAATAACTAGTTTATTTGCAATAAACGTGGGTTAACGAAAAATTAAGTATTTTATGTTAGCAATTATAATAGACAACAAGTCCCTTTAAGGAGGTTCGGGGGTATCAGTGAGTACGGTGAGGAAGTAGGGTCTGCCGTCTTTCCCTGCACACCCCCTCGCACAGCCAACAAGCTTCAGTTTTTGTTTACGTTTTCATTCAATACTCGGAATTAAATGTGATGGGATGCGTTCAAATTTTGCAGACAGTTTCGTAATGAGTTACTTGATAACATACATAGGTTTTTATTTCATTCTCTGTTTCTTTACATACATCGCATCCTAAGTCAATCCGTTTTAATACCCGAGTTTCATAAGAGCCTACGTATAACGAGCAAACTTCTAAGTCTAATATATATAATATATATATTCCGTAACAAGTATTGAAAAAGTTCAGGGAACTTCTTGATTCTCAAAATAATGATAAATGTGAATTTCATTACGTTCTCTGATTTATTGTAAAACCCCCGAACCTTCTTTAAGATAAATGTAGAGAGATAAGAACAAAATGCAAGATTTAAGTTAAAATATGAAACTCTTTTATATTATTCTTTTCAGTACAGGTTTTTTCCAGCAATTTACTAAAAACTAAAAACGTACCGTGTACAGTGAATTATTTTACTTTTACGTAATAAATTATCTTTCAACACAAATAGTATAGTTTATTTGTATTTATCATTTTATTAAAGGAGCAATACTTTACAAAATAATTAGACAAAAACGATTAACTTGATTACATATACATGCACATTCAACGTTAAAAATAACTGGTCGAATTTATTTGAATTTTTATAAATGCTGTAACTTCATAGGATTGAATGCACATTTTCACTAAACTCATTGAAGAATGACGAAAAATTTAAACAAATTCGACCAGATATTTTTAAGGTCGAGCTTATACGTATATACATTCATACTCGGTTAATTATCACGAAACTGTCAGTTTCTTCGCGTAAAATGGAAAGCAACAGCCATGCATATTTCAAAACTATTTTTAGTTAACAAAAAATTTTTACAATGGTTGCTTTTGAATATAAAAACTTTTATCGACTCACTTGAACCTAGACTTGACCCGTTAAATATACGTGCTGCTATAGATCGGACCATTTTACATTGTATGTTTATTTATATTTACATCTTTCAGTCGGAGTGTAAAGTATACTTGCCACTTTTATTTTATTTGATTATATCTTTTAAATGTCATCAATTCGCTAAAGTAGTTGTGAAATATAGTTCTCCACATAGCAAACACGCACTTATTATCTTCCAATATTCTAATAGATTTTTATATTGCATTGTTTACTTCTAATTATTCATAACCTATTAGTCAAAAATAGGTCTGATATAAAAACGTAATTCAGGACTCAAAGGATTAATAGGATCTTCGACTTATTTTTTTACATAAAAGAATTTTTATATGTAACTTTTTTTAAATTGTTGTAATTTTAAGAATATTTTCCGACTAACTAAATCTGCAAATTCGATGTTTAACAAAATTGTAGTCAGGCATTTAAAACTGTAAACTCGTTTTTCTCAAAAATGAATTTTTCTAATTTCAAAAAGTTTCTTTCAGAACTCATTTTAATGCAGGGACTGTCCGAAAGCATTTCGTTCCTATTTCAGTTCCATCATATATTCGATTGATGAGCATTTTTCTTCCTCCTAAAGGAAGCTTTGTAATAGTAAGAAAATAGTTTTCTTAAAATTGTGTTAGAAACATGTTTTGGGCCATTTGGAATAAAAATACACTATTTTTAGAAAAGTTGCGTATGGATGTGTGTGCCTGTGTGTGTATGTGTGTGTATATGTGTGAGTGTGTATGTATGTATGTATGTGTGTGTATGCGTGTCTATGTGTGTGTAAATGCGCGTGTGTGTGTGGGTTGTGTGTGTATGTGTGTGTGTGTGTGTGTGTATACGCACGTGTAGCTCTATATCTCGAGTAATCTATAGTTAAATTTAATGTTTCAGAGCTCCGTTACGTCCATCCAAATTTCTGACTACTTTTATTGGTAAAAATAATAATACAACCCGAATGATGCAATGCACAAATTTTACTTCGAACTAAAATATACCTTGTACGTAAGAAAACGACCAAGAGTTCTCACGCATACATATCTACAACAAACGAAATTGTTAATTACCAATACTTGCGAGATTTTCTCTCCCAACGCGAAAGTATCAAGAAGACCGATAGAGAATGAACATCGAAGATTAGAATCAACAAGGAAACATTTACACACCTACGCAAACGGTTGCTGCGATAAATGAACGTTCCTAGGTATTGGTACATAGATAAGAAGTATAACACACAGAGACGTACCGCGACAAATATCTGTAGCTTTAAACACTCACGCAGATAGCTGAAGGTATGCATTACCGAGAATTTTTAATTAGAAGAAAGCGTGAAAGACTCCTGCACTATTACACATTATTTATAGTATTCCATTTTATGCCTTAGAAATAATTTAAATATGTACATTTAAGTTACTTTAATAATTATGATTGTTATTACATTTTTAGCAAACCGTATTTATTTATACTCTTCTTATAGTAACATTTTTATTACATTTACAAATATTTCAATGTTTATATCTATTATTTAATACAAACATATTTTAATGATTTTCATATAAACATTCGTCATTATTATTATAAGTTATTGAATATCGTAATGTTTACTGTCATATACGTAATAACATGGCATAAATAACTGCTAGGCTTCCGAGTATGCATGCGTGTATGAAAGCGTGCCATGGACTCGCGTCCTCGCAAATACATACATGTATGTGTGTGTGTGTGGCGAGACGAATGAGCTGCCGAGCAGCAACGCGGGCTGGGAGCGCATACGCGGGGGGAAGCAAGGAGGAACAGAGTTGATGTACGTGCGCGAGCACGGCAGGCAGGCCTCTGTACGTTATACATCGTATCGGACAATAAATATAACATCACAGCACATCTGTGTAGTTTATTGGTATCAATCCTTTACACCCGAAATTACCTCTTACATACACAACATTTACGTATGAACATCGAATAATAAGCAGTTATATTCATTTTTTATTAAGAATAATTATAAATGCACTTGCATAAGAAAGATACATACGTAAATATATATTATATTATAAGTATATCTGAAATATATTTATACATTTCTTACTTTTTAAGTATTAGTACTTCTATTATAACAAATGTTTATCTATTTTAGATTACGTGCAAATATTTTATAAGAAATATTTCTCAAACAGTTATATTAATTTCAGATGTATTTTTATGTAGTTATTACTTAAAGATACTTATATCTTTATAACTCTATGCATGTATAATACACAATGTTTGTTTATATAGATTCATAGAGTTTATAGTTCAAGTATTATTAAATAAAAAGTTTAGTTTACAAAATACAATAATGTCTTTGAAATTACCTTAAAGTAATAAACATTATTCTTAAAATTGTTATTTAACCGTAGGAATACATACAGCTGTACGCCACTATAATTCCACATTATTAAAAGAACAATATCATTTATTTAATATAAATTTCTTATTTGTTCTTAACTTTAAACAGAATAACAATTTATAAAATGCTACATTACGTATAGTATCACAAAGATATATTTCAAGACAGTTTTAAATCTTTGTACTGGTAGAGAGCATAGGGGAACTGTGTCTATGTGTGTGAGAGAGAGAGAGATATTGATTGATTGATTGAACAATTTATTCACCTTGGGGTAGAACCCCATATGGTGGCTGAAAATTACATAGAATGAACATAATTTTGGCTCCATTATTTACGCAATGCAGCATGCTCAGAATGCGTATGATGAAAAGAGATTTTACAATTTAGTAAACAATAGTAGATATTACCTCATCTACGGTGAGTATAGATCGGAGTTTTAATTTCTAGCAGAGTAACAATATTTGTACTAATAGCTATTAAATTTGGAAACGTAACGCCAATAGAATTACAATTATTGTATCACTAGAATAAATATTTGGTCTTAAACTTAGGGTGATTTTGTTTTGTCGTTTATAGCTAAACTAGACTAGTACGCAGCCTGGATTTACATGAGTAAAAATAAAATAAAATGTAGTGAAATAGCGAAAATTATGTACAAAAAATAATAATGATAATAATAGTAATAGTTATAATGAGTGCTAATCGGTTTATCGCTGCTGAAGTAAGCCCTCGTTTATGCTCATTTCTTTCCATTCAGTCTTGTCACGAGCTAACAAGATGTCGATGATTTTAAGTTTGGTGCTGCGAATAAGTCTTGTCTCAAAAAGGGTTATCTACATTGAATTGAGCAGTGCAGAGGTCTGGATCACGAAGGATTGATTTCACGCTTCGGTGCGTGGTGCCGTGTAGATTAGACACTGGTGCGAGTTTCTGTCAGATCTTCGAACAGCCTGGTCTATGTTGAGTATAGTAAAACGAGATATTAGATATAAGGGCCCGCGTTGGCAATGGCATTATAGGCCAAGCAGGCTAAGAGTTACTCACGCCTGTGACGGACAGAGAGCCAGGTGAGTTCTACACGAAAGGCAGTTACATGTGCCCTGAAAGGTATGTTACCGAAATCGAATTGTATGCATGCATTTTGCGCGCAATGAAGTTTCAGATTTCGAGTGTCGTCAAGATCGTGGTAGACATCACACGCATAGTCAAAGCGTGGAAAGAGTAGGCTAACTACTAACTCGGACCTACGGTTTTTTGTGATGGAGTGCCTGAAAAATTTTAGCGTGAAGAGAGTGTCGTACACCTTCCTGGCAACGTGTTTTGCATGGAATTGGCAGTCTAGGCAAGGGGTTAGCCAAATTCCAAGATTGCAGGCCTCTGATATATGGGGCAGCGGCGTCCCCAGGACTAGTACTTTAGTTTTCGTGAGGTTTAATGATAAGCGATCTTCTCGAGCCCAGTTAGCTACAGCCTGGGCATCACTGCTGGCATGCTCGATTCCCTGAAGCAGGTCGGCGGAGAAACAGTGGTAGAGTATTTGTGTATCATCGGCGAAAATGAATCACTTTGAGTAGCGAAGAACCTTCGGGAGATTGTTTATATAAATTTAAAATAGCTGTGGCCCGAAAACACTACCCTGTGGGACACGAGTGGCGACCCGAAGCCAGTCAGAAATTGACCATCCCCCGCCGACAACCCTGTAAGCGATCGGCAAGACAGCTAAAAAACCAGCGGAGTGCTTTGTCAGTTATAGTAAACGTACGGAGCTTTGCGATAAGTCTCGCGTGGGAAATGGAGTCAAACGCCTTGGAAAAGTCGAATAGAACCCTAATTGTTATTTTGCGCTCATCTATAGCAAATCGCACACTGGACAAAACATCAAGAAGGGCCGTATGGGTGCTATGGCCTTCCCTAAAACAGCTTGACGAGAATAAAGTAGTTAGTGTGTCGCAAGGTAGAAGAAAAGAAGTATTTCAGATAGTTGCGAAAGCTGTGCTATGGGGCGGGTATCCGAAGGCGTCAAGGGTTTGTTTGTCTTTAGGAAAAAATACAACATCATAAATGGCGCCCATCGAGGGGCAATGCGGATCAATTATTATTTATTAATATAATTTAATCCACTTCAAATGCTAGGAGGAGAAGGAGAAATTTTCTTTTACACCACCTCTGTAGGACTTAGTCGTAGGAGCGAGGTCAGGGACTTAGCCGCAAGCGCTGACGCTGGACTTATAAAGAGAGTCCACGACCTGCGGGAAGCAATTTTCTCTGAGGTAGTTTCTGGCACCTAAACATGATGTATAGTATCCGCAGTTTCATCTCATAGGCCCTTGGGGACAAGATATGACCTTTTGTATTGAAAATATGCATTATTTCAGAAAAATATGGTACCTATACTTTAAATCATAACTCTGCAAGTCTTTTTGGTAGAGAAATGATGCAATAAGATAAAAGAGCAACAAGAGCTTTATTTTAAGCTTTGTCTCATATAAAAATATGATTTTGTTGCAAAAGTTATGAACAATCAAAAATGATGACGAAAAATGCTTGAAAATTGAAGGATTTTCTTTTATTTAAATTGAATAGTTTTCATGCATTTTTCGTCATCATTTTTGATTGTTCATAACTGCGCAACAAAACAATATTGTTACATGAAGTAACGCTTAAAGTAAAGCTCTTTTAGTCAACTTTTTTATCGTATTATATCATTTCTCTAGCAAAAGAAATTGCAGATTTATGAGTCGACGTATAGGTACCATTTTTTACTGAAATAACGCGCATATTGAATACGAAAGGTCATAACTTGACCCCAAGGGTCTATGAGATGAAAGAACGGATGCTAGGCATAATTTTTAGGTGCCAGAAACCACTTCCCAATACCTTATCGTAAACGGTTTCCTGTAGGTCGTGGACGCTCCTTGTTAACCGCACACGCGAATTTCGGACTTGAAAATTTTTGAGCGTTGGGACTTTGAAATTTTTGCACTAGCCGAACTTAGTTTTCTTTCTGGTCAGAGAGTGGGATTTAGCCGTTAGCGCGTGTAAAGAGACTTAGTTTTCTTCATCGAGCACTCCAACCCTAAGGTTTTGCGTTTTTGTTCTGACAGAGATAATACATAGTATTGAAATTTTTCTTTTTAGGGTTCGGACAAACAACATTCAACACTTCTCCAACACATTGAGAAAAACTAACCAGATTTTTTTTGTTTTTATACGTGAAGAGCATATAGTATTGTAATATACTATTGTAACAATATTACATAACGATGGTACTTTTTCATTATTTATGGTTATATTTTTCTGTGGTTCCGATATTTATGTGAATAATCGTGTTATTGGTGAATTGGTGGTAAAAATGGAGAGATTTACAACATTAACAAGGTTAATGTTCTTAATGTTAATTGCTACCTGACCCCATAATATTTTCTAAACCTTTTAGAGACACACACATATTGGTAGGAGCGCTTGTAATAGCTGCTTATTGTTACAGGTCGAGAAAAATTTATTTTTTCAGATATACGGAAATATTTCTTTCAGGCCTGCGCTTTTACAGGTCTACAGTATTTTTTTTTTTTTTTAGGCAAAGAGAATTTTACAGATCAGGAAATCGTTCTTGTTCCAGATCAGAATTTCTTTTCAGGTTAAACTCTCGAGTTTAAAGTATAAAAGTAAATCAAATATCAAAATATTGCGTTGAATCATTTATTATTTCTATAGTGATTAATTTTCAACATGTGTGTGTAGACCCTGTCCAAATTGAATCTAGGTCCTGTCCCAACTGTGTGCAGGCCGTTGTCAACATTTTCTTTTTGCTAGACCCTCCAATTAGTGCTCGTTGACGATTCGAGCAGTCCCATTACCCTATTCGTGTTTTGGGGGAAACCAATCGAGATGGAAGTAAAGATGGAAGGGTACGCGGCAAAGATGAGAGAAATTATGCGGAGGTCGATGGAGTTTAGAGGTAGACTACGGCTTATACGAAGAATATTGGAGCAAGAAATAACGACCAGACTAGAATGATTAGATCTTAGCATAAGGGCAACGCACCCGTGAGACAGGAGAGATTATTTAACACAGGTCTAATACGAACAGAAAAGCTGAACAATGTTCCGTGGTATCCAGAAGTGGATGAAGATACCGCAGCGGACAGTGAAACAGGAGTAGTACATCTGGCGTTGGGCGTGTCTGAAGAAGAAAATGAACAACAATATGGAAATACGGAGGAACCGGTGAAAGTTCCGGTGCCTCATGTGATCATTGACAACAAGCAAGCGAATAGGGCGACATGGATAACAACAACAGCGCCTCGGGTAATAACGGATAATACTGCAGGGTCAAGAACTAATGAAGATGTAGTCCCGAATAATTTGACGGGTACTAGGAGAAAGTATATACTGACCAAGTATCCGAAAACACAGAATTTATTCGAGCCATTAGAGACGTCATACTGAAATCTGAATTTACAAGACCGTCGAGTCGACAGAGGCATAGACGCAGGCAGACCCCACCACCTCAAATCGTGTTGTAGGACGAAGAGGAGAATAATACGTCGAGAGAAAGAAGAAACAGCGCAAGGTGGGAGCTGATATCACCAATTAGGGAGCGCATAGCGCCAAGGCAACCACAGGAAAAGATCCTAAATAATAGACCAATTACAGAAGAGGAGAGAAATAATCGGATGGAAGTAGAATCGAGAAGAGAAGCGAATACGATACAGAGGAATCCTGCTCGAAGTCAGCGCCAGAGAAGTTGAAGTTCACCCAGGGATACAAATTCGTCTCGAGAGCGCGGACATCGGGATGGACCAAGAGAGTTATCTCGCAACGGTAGAAACCGACGATTATCCAGCGGCGACAGATATGACATTGTGAAGGATGTTGATAGACGAAGATGCCCCCGAAACCAGAGAAGTAGCTCGAGAGATAGTCGCAGACACAGAATCCAGAGAAGTAGCTCGAGAGATAGTCACAGACGCAGAGACCAGAGAAGTAGGCCCTGCGGTAGTCGAGAGAAAGAATATATAGAGCAGTTCAATGATTGTCGGACGAGCGCAATGATGTCGGATTGACAATTGATCGCAACATTACCATGTGTACTGACGGCAGCAGCCAGTACGTGGTTCAGAAGGATTCATAGAGACATCGAGTCTTGGGGAGAATTTAAGAGAACGTTCAAAAACCCATACATTGGTAAAATTGACCAAAAGAATGTGGAAAGTGATTTACGGAAACGGATTCAAGGACCAGGCGAAAAAATAACAAATATTATGTCGTGCTTCAAATTAATTATCAGCCATTTTATACAGCCACCATCAATAGGTCGGAGTACAGAAAATATATGATAGATAAACGGCTAAAAACGCTGGAAGACATCGAGCATTACGGTCGTGAATGAGAACGGTATAAAGAACTGAATGAACGATAGGAACACCCACCACTCAAGGAGAAAATGAAAATTCAAAGGGCAGCGTATGCACCAACATAGGAGGACAGAACAAGTAAAGTGGCGGCAGCAGAAGAAGAAATCTCGAGAATGGTCAAACTCTAGGCGAAAGAACAAGCCCAAAGCTCAGAAGTGGCAGTAATAAAAGCGACTTCAGTACACGCAGTACTGGAAATGACACAACAAGCACAAGAACATGAACGATATGTATACATCACGCGGCAAGGAAATAGCGGCCATCAGAACTGGCAAACCCAGGGAACGTACGAGGTACGAATCAAAATTGGCAGAAATACAACTCGAATTGGAATCAACTAAGAGGTCAAGCCGGAGGGCCAAACAACCAGTTCGAATCTAGCAGACCAAATTTTGACACAACGGTAGCAAATGGAGCAGGAGAAAACCACGCAGCGGGAACGTTCCCAACTAGAAACCAAGGAGACCAAACCTTTAATGGGCCCTGTTTTGAGTGTAGGGGAATAGGCCATAGAGCAGCGGAATGCCCTCAAAGAAAGTGTTAGGGGTGAAAATAATTAGGCCACTGGAGTAGGGAGTTTCCAGTCCAGGCAACTGGATAAGCCCAAACTGTTTGTGTTACACGTGGACGAGTGGGAGTCACGTTGTCAGGTTGCAACAATATACTTTGCATAGCGCACCGCAACAGTTGGAGAAATGGCAGATCAGGAATGCAGATCAGTTCCCTACACCCTGCAGAATGTTAGGAACTCCGGTAAAACCGAGGATCGAGAGTACCAATAGTGGAGACGAGAGAAGAGAGAGAAGCAATCTTCGATTGAGACCATCGGAGGGGCCAAAAAGAAGAGTATGTCCTGGGAGAAGAAGCGATCGAGTGAAGGTACAGCTAGGTCATCGGAGGATAGCTACGAAGCGGTAGACTTAAAATGACAGGGAGGTGTGGCGTCGCGACCCCAGTTAAAGCCATACTAGACCAGATCGTTCGATAGATAGATAGATAGATAGATATACTTTTTATTCATCAGAAGACAAAATCTTACAATTTCATGTACATGTAGTTATAATTATAATTAAAAATATCAGTCGATTTAATATAATTGTTATCTTAACTTTCACTTATTGCATATTTCTTATTAAAGTAATAATTCACTTTATCAGTTCGTCAGTTTATAAAATTTAAATGTAATGAACTAGTCACAGTCAAATATCACAGAAAACGCTTCGTCAAAAAATAATAATACATAGAATAAAAAATAAATACAATAGAGATAACATATAACTATAAAAGAATACTGAGACGGCCTGTACCTATACCCTTAGTATCAAGAACGGTACCATTAATTATTATTGTTAATGTTAATATGATATTAACATTAGTAATTATTATAAGCAAAATAAATTAGTTAATACATTTAGGATATAAAAAAACGTAGAATTAATTAAAAGTTAGTTTTTTATAAGAAATCATTTAATTAATTATTTAATTATTGCGGAAATGATTCAGTTTCATATTTGTTAACTAAGATGATACGGCGGGGCCAACGTAATGGCTAAGAACGCGCGCGTGTGCATATGCACACATGAGCGCGCAGACATACGAAAGCGTGTTCAGCGAGGAGCAACGAATTCGCGAATATTGGAAGAGTGGGGATTCGCGAATATCGTGAGAAGGAGGACGGGAGCGAGAGAGATGGAGAGGGGGGGCTCGGGTATATATAGGCGACGCACAGCCGAGGAAGCACTGAGTTTTCTCTGACCTCTCAAGCCGTGGCTAGCCAGCGTGCAGGCCTCGCGCTCGGGATACTAGGGTTAACTCGGGCCGCTTCTTGTGGTGAACACACGGTGATGTGGCGAATCCTCGCCTATCTACCGCGTGTAATCTCTCTCTGTCGCTTCCCTCTATCGCAACTCCACTCCTCTTTAATTGTACTGTTACCCTCAATAAAAAACCAAGTTTCACACTAATAATTATAACTCATTTTTCCCCGCCTCCACCTATTATTCGGGTGCGCCGGACGTCCTTCAGTAGCCACTGGAGGGGGAAACGCGCTAACGAATTTCATAAAAGGCATAGCTCGGTGCGGCCAACGCGCTGCCCGAGACTACGTCTTCAGGGTTTTACCCGAGAAAAGCGCGCTGGTGCCTTTCTCGGGGTTTTGACTGCTTGCCCGGCGGAGAGCTAACGCGCCCTCCTGCTGGTTCGAGTTAGCATACCAAAACCCAAAGCACAGTTGCACTTCTGCAGCTCCGACCTCGGCGGCTGCAGGAGCGTAACTATCAGGGGGAATTCCGGAAGAGGTTGTTTCTCGCGCACTTCTTCGGGTCCGTACGCGAACCGCGTGTAACAAAAACACAACTGGAAAACGAACTCTCCTACGTTGGAGTAGAAGAACGGCTTAAGTCCGTCACATTGGCGCCCGAGAACAGGGACTCGAGGGAAAAAAAACACGTAGAAACAGCCTTAAATGATTCCGGAATGGGACGGGACGTTCACAGAAACGTGTATACATTCGCGTATTACAGACACGCAAAAATTGATAAATCGGTTAATTAAGATTGATGAGGAGAGATGGGGAACGATATTAAGCCTTGATGAGGAAGTACGAAATTTAAAAACAGAGAATGATAATTTAAAGAATAAAATTGCACATCAGCGTCAAGACATGCAAAATCTATGGAAGTCGTTAGATGAGGCGATACAAGTTGTCAACAAATTAACGATAAAAACCGAAAAATTGAGTTGCCATCTGGGAATAGTTACAGGAAAAATGATAACAAAATTCGGGAAATTCGAAAAAATACAGCAGGAACAAGATGATAAGATCATTGAGCTCACGCGCCGTATAAATTCTTTAAAAATTGAATAAATTTAATGAAGGGAAAGGTCAATCCATTTTTTGCAAAACGAGCGAAAATTTAAATGATAGATGAAAAATTAGGTCATTAAAATTATGATTTCTGGCGGATATTTATATCAATAAAAATATATTATTTATAAAAATAAAATATTTTACAAGTATTTTTTTATTAATATTTTTTCTTATAAAAAAAATACAAAATGCCGCAAAATAAAAGGTTATCGGGGGCGTTTATGACAGACATCGAGACGACAGCTCCCGTGGAGAGTCTCGATGATGAGCAACGTAAGCACCGCGATTGGGAAAAGGCAGTTTCCGAGGAATTAAAATGCCTAGATGAGAGACAGGACGAATTAGAAAGTAAAATTACTAATTTAGGTAAAACTCCGGATGGACTAGAGTCACCTCCTTTAAATACTTCACGTATTGAAGCGATAAATACCGATTTAGTTGCACGCATAAATGCACTGTCAGACTTGTTAAAAAAAACCCAAGACGCGAGCACCGCAGAAACGCAGCGGGGCGCGAAACTAGAAGCGGCCGTGAAAGCCTTAGAAAATCGTGTCAAAATACTGGAAACGGAAAATGATAATTTAATAACGGAAAATACAGAGTTATATTCAAATTACGAGAAGTTGAGTAAACAATTTGAAGATAGTGATAGCGGGGGAGAATTGAAAAAATACTTAATCGCGCGATTAGATGAGGTATATGAGAAAAACGAACAGGTGGTTAAAAAACTCGAAAATTCGATCAACAAACACAATGCGGGGCGTGCCAGTTCGGCAGGGACCAGCGGAAGTGAAGCATCGAGAAAAATAAAATTAAATATACCTAAATTTAAGGGGTTACCCTCGGAAAGACCGATGAAATTTATATTTGAGTTAGAAAACTATTTTACATTAATACGGCCGGATGCCGATGAAACACTATGTGTAATTTCGCAGGCACTAATAGACGATGCTCATAACTGGTGGTACCTGCAGGAGGGCCAAATAAAAGATTACGGCGATTTTTTAAACAAATTCAAAGAGAGGTACTGGAATTCGAATATGCGACGAGTGGCGAAAAGAAAAGTAGAGTTCGGGCAGTGGTATGCTTCAGCGTCCATGAATCGCGTAAATTACGCGATTTATATCCTGGGATTAACGAAAGAACTTGAACTCGAATTACCCGAGGAAGACCTGGTATTAAAAATCGGCGAGCATTTTGAGAGGAGTATCAGGTTAGCTATAGCAGGGCAAAGGGTAAAAGATAAAAATAGTCTATTGAAAATACTAGCAGAATACGACAGCGATGATCAACGCATAAAAGGCGACCGCGCGCCCGTTAACACGGTAGAAACAAAAAATTTCACGAGTAACGCGCCGAGCCAATCCGCGGCTCCTGTTGCAAATACGGAAGGTAAAAAACCTTGGCAAACGAAAAATATAAGTGCCATGCAAAATGCGAAACCAACCGAAAGTCAAAGAACCGGGAATAATACGTATAAAAATCCTAAAAAATGGGAAAACAACCAAACCAATAAGTGGAGAGATAAGAAAAATCAATCGGACATAAACGTGTTCGATATAGATATCAGCGATGTTCGAACCCCGGGAAACGGGGATTAGTTGCGTCACGTAATTCGGATCTAGAAGTAAAAAATAGACGGGGCGCAACTGAGCACTTAAATGTAGCTTCTATAATAGAAGACCCGCGGGAAACATTATTATACGATGTAGAACCCGCTGGAGAAAATACCGAAACCACGTGTTGTCCGGAAATCAGCATAAGCGTATACGGAAACGAAGTAAAAGCGTTAATCGACACGGGGAGTGAAGTCACGGCGATTTCAGAAGAATTTTATTACGCAAATATTAATAAACTTCAAGAATGCCCTACACTACCTATAAGTGGAAAAGTCATTAAAGGCGCGACGGGGGCAAAATCGGCGAGATTAAAGTTCCAAATACTGCTAAGTATAACTATCGGAGGATTAGAGGCAAAATTAATAATTCTAGTAGTGCCAAAATTGGTAAAACCGTGTATCATCGGGTATGACTCAATAAAAGCGTTAAAAATGCTAATTGACACGGTAAATCAAAACTTATTATTTCAAGTAAATCAGAAAGACGGTGTTATCGGTTACACAGATAGGCGGTTCGCGTCGAACGAATATACGTCTCTGTGCATCGAGCATGCAAATGAGTACCTCGAAAATGAGGTAGAGCTCAGGAATCACTTCGACGAGGACGATGGAAAATGTACGGAATCCCGCGAAGAATCGTACGATATCTCAGTAGAAGAAATCGACGATAAAGTAAATTTATGTGAAAATCTAAATGAATCACAAAAAATAAAATTAAAAGAATTACTTGTAAAATATAAAAAAGTGTTTGAAAAAAAACCCGGTTTGCTAACTACCTATGAGCACGAGCTAATTTTGAAGGACGATACACCCTTCTATACTAAGCCCTATCCTATACCACTAGCATATCGCGAGCAGGTAAAAAAGGAAATAAACCGAATGTTGGAATTAGGAATTATTAGGCGCTCGACCAGCCCGTATATTAACCCAGTAGCCGTAGTTAAAAAAAAGGACGGTTCTGTGCGATTATGTTTAGACGCTCGAAAACTGAACGCGCGGCTTATTGATGATTACGAGGGGCCGCCAGGCGTTGAGGAGGTATTGCAAAGATGCGCGGGAAAGCCGATAACAAGTACCTCAGACTTCACGTGTAGTTATTGGCAGGTAAAGCTCGCGGAGTGGTGCAAAAAATATACGGCTTTTAAGTGTGATAATCACATTTATGAGCATAACGTGGTACCCTTTGGGATAAAAACTAGCGGATCAGCCTTAATTAGAGGACTAGATCAAACAACGTCAGATTTTGACGAATTTTTAGTATTGTTTGTGGACGACATGGTGATAAAATCAAAAAATTTCGAAACACACCTGTCGCATTTAGCTGCGCTGTATGAAAGACTCTTAGCCCATAATCTAAGATTAAATTTTAAAAAATCAAACTTTATGTGCGAGGAAATCGAATTTCTAGGCAACTTTATATCAGCACACGGAATCAGGCCGGATCCCGAGAAAATAAAAACAATAAAAAATTTTAAAAGACCCCGTAATGTAAAGGAGTTACAGAGTTTTCTGGGGTTTGTCAATTTTTACACAAAATTCGTAAAAAATTATTCGCACCACACAAAACCTTTGATTGAGCTGCTTAAAAAGGGTTCATTTTTTGATTGGACCGCAGTGCAACAAAGAGCTTTTAACAATATAAAAGAAATTTTTGATGAAAACATTATTTTAAAATACGCAGACCCGAAACGGCCTTACATACTTTCCACCGACTCTTCGGATTTTGCGTGCGCCGCGGCACTATCGCAATTAAATGACGAGGGTGAAGAAGAAGTCGTGTGTTTTGTAAGTAGAACTTTAAAAGGGAGCGAGGGCGCATACTTTACCACTGAGAAAGAAATGGTTGCATTAGTATGGGCATTAAAGAGATTGGACACGTTTTTACGGGGGGCAATAAATATTTACGTGAGGACAGATCATGAAGCTCTGGCCTTTTTAAAAACATGCAAGTACCGTAATGCCAGGTTACAAAGATGGAATTTAGCGATACAAGACTTTAATATCGACCCGGAATATATACCGGGCAAAGAAAACGCCGTCGCGGACTATCTAAGCCGCGTCACCGATTTAGAGCCGAACCGCGCGGAAAAAACTGAAATAATTATAGCCGCAGTGGTACAACAAAAGCCAAGCCCGGCGTTAATCAATTTGTGTAAAAATATGGATAAATTACAAAGAAGTGAGCCATACGCGTCTCAGATTATGGAAAAACTAAGGGCTGGGGACGCTAAAATAAAAAAGAAATTCGAAATTCGAGAAAATGTATTATATAGAATTATGATTAATTGTGCAAAAATATATATACCAGAGGGGAACTTAAAACCACTTGTAACGGAGGTACACGTGATATATGGACATGTGGGGCCGCGAAAAGTATATAAAATAATTTTAGAGCATTTTTACTCACGAAAATTACGAAAAAGGGTAGCTGAAATACTAAAAACGTGTGATACATGCCAAAAAACTAAATATTTAACGCAGCGATATGACGAAATCACGCAACCTATATTAACTAATAAACCGCGAGAAATGTTATCGATAGACTTTTTTGGTCCCTTACCCGTGTCGAGAGGGGGTGTAAAATACATTTTAACTACTATAGACGTATTCAGTAAATACGTAGTATTTTATCCTCTAAAAAAGGCGAACACGACAGCGGTAATTAGAAAATTAATGAATGATTACATACCAACTTATGGGAAACCGGAGGCAATAATATCAGACCATGGGACGCAGTTTACGAGCAAAAAATGGATTGATACATTAAAAAACGAGGGGATACGCATAATATATTCATCTATCAGACACCCTCAAAGTAACATAATCGAGCGTGTACACAGAGAATTGGCAAGGTTTTTACGCACTTTCGTAAAGGATAAACACGGCGGGTGGGCTCTGTATATTCGAAAAATTCAAAACATTATAAATGAAATCCCTCATGAAACGACGAACCAGCCACCTATCTTATTGCATATGGGCCATAAGCCAACAAGGATATGGGAAAAATATTTAAAAATACCAGAAGAGGACAACGATGTGTCCCGCGACAATAGAATATCACTAGCTCGCGACTATGCGCACAAATTCTTAAAGAATAGAGCAGCGAAACGGAATGCGAATAAAACACACTTTAAATTTAAAGACGGCGACAAAGTGTTAGTGAAAGCTTTAAACGTATCGGATGCGGAGAACGGCAAAATAGCAAAATTTTTTGATGTTTTTGAAGGGCCATTTATCGTGCAACAAGACGTGGGAATCGATACGTATTTACTTTACGACCCGGTATTAAAAAAAGAACGGGGAAAATTTCACTTGGCAAATTTAAAACCGTATTACAGTGAGTAAGTAATCAAAAGAAAAATCTATTATTGAAACAAAAAATTGACAAATTAGATAAACTAGAATAAACGTTTATAGTATAAACTTGGTTTTGTTCACACGAAAATAATCATAAATTGGGCAAGTGAAATTTGATACCGTTAGGGTATTCTCTCTCTGGCACGGTCAAATAAAATTTTCAAATTTTTTCTAAAAAATTCAAACTTTTTTTGGGGGGCAGTAGGGAGAGAGAAACACACAATAGAATAGAACAGGCTTAAGAGTTTATAAATTTTAGATTTAAACAAATGTAAAAGAGCATAACATGTAATTAAGCGAAAAACAAAAACACATATGTAAAAACGAAATGTAATTATTTAAATACTGCAGAACAGAACATTATAAACAAAAAGAGGCACCGTGAAATCGGCCCAATACATAATTAAGGTATATGCATTATTAAAATAAATTAAGTAAACAAAGAGACACTTGAACCATAAAATAATAGAATACAATAATTCAATGAGTGCACGTATATATTGGACACCACGTGTATACACGTATACGTGCAAACATCAATTAAAACAAATTATAAAATTAAAATAAAAGAGGCACCGTGAAATCGGCCCAAAGAAAAAAGAATATGGTTCAAAATACTCTAAGAAAGCAATGTAGCGAGAAAGAATAGAATTAAAAGGTAGATAGAGATAGGGACAAGAAGAGAGCCAAATCGAAGAAACATGCGATGTTTTCGGAGAAACACAAGCAGGGAGGACCGCAGGTCCGGTACGCGCATGGGAGAATTCAAACGTAAACAAGGAGCTGGCACGTGTGCGAAAATTCGGCAGAAGGGAGGGGAAAAGCCGAGGTGACGAGTCAAGGTGCAAGACAAAAGGACCTCACAGTCGATTTAGATCGAGCATCATGTGCGAAACCCGAAACGCGACCCGCGACGCAGCGACGAGTACCGAAAGGCACGTGCGATTCGGTGTGTGCGATCAGGAGACGGTCGTGTGCGAAAGAGACCTAGCGCTGGGAAGCGGGTACCATAGGACGGTGCCATATAAAACGACACGCATCTCCTGCGTACGCTTTAAATGCGCAAGGAAGGGAGGATTCCAGCGAGCCGAGGGACCTGCTCGATGGAACCCACCCGGAGGGCCAAAAGAGGACAAGCGGCTGGGCCCGGACACAATGTCGAAGCAGAAGGGAACGCAGGTGGCCGGAGACATGGAGAAATCCATACGGAAGCACCGAGGGTGGGTGTTTTTTGGAAGCGCGCAAGCTCGGCGACCCGGAGCTTCACCAAGGAAGCCCGAATTTTACGGACCCACTCCAACAGACATCGAACTGACACCCGACCCGGAGGCAACGCAAGCCCTAAAGAAGGGCCGAAAGAGGAAAAGGGTAATGCATTTACTACCATCTCCCACTGCGCTAAGCGACATGGAGAAAATCGCAACGGCCCAAAAGGCTTTACCAAGTCTAAGCGACGGCGAGGAATACGAGCCCAGAGCCATAGACCAGCTAGAAGACAGTTCCTGGAAACTACAGGCACGCCAAAACATCATAGCGAGGTACGCAAAATTTAGCACAAAACGGAAAAAAAAAAAAAAAAAAAAAAAAAAATCGGCTTTTCGGGCATTAAAAAATAAAAAACATGCGTAAAACAGGCAAAAGGCCAGGGAGGGACAGAGCGATGTCCAGGAGGGAAGTTCAACCGATAACCCCGAGCAAAACCCAATCTCAATGGCACACGATATCGGAGGATCGGACGCCGACAAAGTATTAGCAGAGCTAGAGGCCCCATGCCAACACCTTCAATCGGACGACCTGATGGATGCCATCAACGACTTTGAAGAGTGGCTTCAACAAGTCGAAAATTAGGAATTTTATTTTTTTAATTTTTAATTATTTGTTATTTCGATTATTGTTTCATGTTTTTTTATAGAATAAATAAAAACAGAATACGTTATCTGACGCGTTACTTTTTTATTAGGAGAGCGAGCCAGTAAAGGTATACGCCGCCTAGAAAACAAAATAAAATTTTCAAATTTGGTTTCCAAAATTGAAACTTTTATTGGGGGGCACTGAGACGGCCTGTACCTATACCCTTAGTATCAAGAACGGTACCATTAATTATTATTGTTAATGTTAATATGATATTAACATTAGTAATTATTATAAGCAAAATAAATTAGTTAATACATTTAGGATATAAAAAAACGTAGAATTAATTAAAAGTTAGTTTTTTATAAGAAATCATTTAATTAATTATTTAATTATTGCGGAAATGATTCAGTTTCATATTTGTTAACTAAGATGATACGGCGGGGCCAACGTAATGGCTAAGAACGCGCGCGTGTGCATATGCACACATGAGCGCGCAGACATACGAAAGCGTGTTCAGCGAGGAGCAACGAATTCGCGAATATTGGAAGAGTGGGGATTCGCGAATATCGTGAGAAGGAGGACGGGAGCGAGAGAGATGGAGAGGGGGGGCTCGGGTATATATAGGCGACGCACAGCCGAGGAAGCACTGAGTTTTCTCTGACCTCTCAAGCCGTGGCTAGCCAGCGTGCAGGCCTCGCGCTCGGGATACTAGGGTTAACTCGGGCCGCTTCTTGTGGTGAACACACGGTGATGTGGCGAATCCTCGCCTATCTACCGCGTGTAATCTCTCTCTGTCGCTTCCCTCTATCGCAACTCCACTCCTCTTTAATTGTACTGTTACCCTCAATAAAAAACCAAGTTTCACACTAATAATTATAACTCATTTTTCCCCGCCTCCACCTATTATTCGGGTGCGCCGGACGTCCTTCAGTAGCCACTGGAGGGGGAAACGCGCTAACGAATTTCATAAAAGGCATAGCTCGGTGCGGCCAACGCGCTGCCCGAGACTACGTCTTCAGGGTTTTACCCGAGAAAAGCGCGCTGGTGCCTTTCTCGGGGTTTTGACTGCTTGCCCGGCGGAGAGCTAACGCGCCCTCCTGCTGGTTCGAGTTAGCATACCAAAACCCAAAGCACAGTTGCACTTCTGCAGCTCCGACCTCGGCGGCTGCAGGAGCGTAACTATCAGGGGGAATTCCGGAAGAGGTTGTTTCTCGCGCACTTCTTCGGGTCCGTACGCGAACCGCGTGTAACAAAAACACAACTGGAAAACGAACTCTCCTACGTTGGAGTAGAAGAACGGCTTAAGTCCGTCACAATACATACACATACTTTGCTAAATCTTTGCGTATACTATCACGTCTAAATTTAAAACACACTCATTCATAACACTTTAACAATCACGCTAATAAATACATTCACACCTAACTAACACTAAACATATTTAATAAATAAATAAATAAATTAATAAATAAATACGTCGAATAAATAAATAAACAAGATAAATAATTAAATTAAATAAATAAATAAATAAATTTAAATAAATAAATAAATTAAATAAATAAATAAATAAGTTTAAATAAATAAATAAATAAATAAGTTTAAATAAATAAATAAATTAAATAAATAAATAATTCAAATAAATAAAAAGCCTAAATAAATACTCGACTCATTTTTTATTTCTGAACATACTCTTCACCATGTAATTGCTTAAGGTGCCTTCTAAACGCCGTTTTAAATTTACAAAAAGATGACAGGCACCTCACACTGCTCGGGAGCGAATTCCAGAGGTGCGCACCTTGAACTCTGAATGAGAAAAGGCCCTTATCGGTGCGCGACCCCGGAACCGAGAGCTCTTTCATACCACCCCTACTTGAAGTCCTGGCCTGGTTTTTTTCAAAGAGGGCAGTAAGATACGGTGGCTGCCGCATGACAACCGCTTTGTAAAGCAGCAGCCCCATAAAATACTCCCTCCTCACCTTCAAATAGTAAGATAACAGAGGAGCGAGTGAGAACAGAACAACTCAGATTTAATGCAAATCAACCCCAGTTGGAGACATTAAAAATTATGGAGTACGCAGAAGTAAAAAAGGCTAAAGAACTCGAACCAATCATCAAGAGGGCAGAGCGACCCCAGTCGCAGGTACCCCCAAGTCGGTGAAGGGGAGGTAGAGGTAAGTGAAGTAGAGGTAAGTGAGCATACGGAACAACCGATGGGGTGCGAATATGCGAAGCGAGCAGTCCAGGCCATGGTGTTTCATAATCCAATAGCGACAGAGTGAGTACAAATAGGACAGATGGTACGAAATGAAGAGCGTCCCCATTCGCAACCATTTCAGATGTAGATGTCCTGCGAATTAGAGAGTCGAGAGAGTAATGGATAACCTGTAGAGAGCGCAAAGTGACCACTCCAGGCCAGGATATCCAGGAGAAGTGAGGAAGAGAGCGTCACTATTGGACAGCCGATAGGGAGTTAAAGGCTTTCCAAATTACCACCACTACAAGCCAAGGTGGTTGGCGGCACAATAGAGAGTAGAAATATCAAACAGCCGAGGGGGAGTGAAATGCGATCCCAATTGTCACCACTACAAACCAAGGTGTTCGAAAGCGGAATGGATGACAATAGAGTAATCTACGGGCAACCTGTAAGGAGTGAATAGAAATCACATCAGGCCATGGTATCCGAGGAGATTGCGGAGAACAGTACTGATGGATGGGCAGAAGAGGTAAAGTGATCGCTGTCGCATACACCTCGAATCAAGACGTTCGGAGAGGGAGTAATTAATCTAGGCTGACTAGAGGAGAGTGGTAGGAGATCACTCTAACCCATGTTGTCAGAGAGTGATTCTGAGGAAGACGGAACGTAGCCAGTAGACACTACATAGAGTGTCAAGTAATCTCCATTGCAATCACTTCGAGTATCGGTTTATGAGACCAGAGTGATTGATAGAAAGAGGAGTGAAGAACCCGAGGAGTCGAGAACTATTTTTGCAGTGGAGAATGTCCCATGACCGTTCTGTGAATAAATCTCGATCGAGAGGTCGGCTATCACTGAAGGGGCGTCTGATAAAAGAGAATACTTTCCCATGCTGGCAGAAATCGAGAAAGGCGTCGAGCTGTTGTTGCAGGACCTAGGTATGAAGTCGCCCTAGGAGCACCAAATGCTTTCGGTTCCACAGAGGCGACCCCGCAGGGGTTGCGTGGATCGGATGTGAGCGGCCAGCCGTCACGTACAATCCAGGACGGGGGTGAGTATACGGTCGAAACTCATACTCCTATGCCACATTCACTGGAAAGCGGTATTATCGAGTCTAGGTTGGAAGGGGTGGCAGACGATGCATTGGATGCATCCGCAACAGACAATAGGAACTTCATGAGGGTGGTGCTAGGAGGACGAAGTTATACAGTCCAATGCGACCCAGGATCAATGATATCGTTGATAGGGCTAAAAATAGCAGAGACATTGAGAGATAGGTGGCAAAATAGTAATACGTATGTAAGAAGTATTACAGGAGACCTGTCTAAGGTGCTGGATTGCGTTAAGGTCAAGCTCGATGTGGATGATAAAGTAGGAGATCTATCGTTGAAGATCGTCCAGAACCCAGTTCAAGAGATGGTATTATGGATAGATTTTTGTAGAGATTTTGATATCGAATTGATGAAGAAGCATACGCTACGGAGAATTCCACATGAAGTGTGGCACCCATTCTAAAATGGTGATGATAGAGAAGCAGTCGAGCTATTTGCTGAATATGTAGGCATCTCGGAGCTAACGCTGAGCGAACAGCAAAGACTCGAGATGGTGGTAAAGAGGTGGCCTCCTGAATAACCCAGAAAGTTTCGGAAGCACCAACTTAACGGAGTATAGTATAGAAGTAGAAGGCACGTCGCCAGTGAAGCACAGCTCCCGCAGAATGTTGCCGAAAATGTGGCCGTAGACAAGGAGGAGGACGATAAGATGTACAAATACGGAATCATCGAGAGATCGGAGAGTGATTGGTGTAGCGCTCCAGTGATAATTAAGGGAGCAAATGGTAGAAATAGGTTTTGTATCGACTTCCGGAACCTGAATAAGCAAACTAAGAAGTATGCTTACCCTATACCGATCATCGATTCCATCCTAAATAAGCTGAGGGAAGGGAAAGTCATCCCCAAAATTGATTTAAAACACGCTTACTTTCAGATTCACATGAAGGCTTCAAATAAGAGGTACACAGCTATTGCAGTGCCGGGCTCAGGATTGTGGTAGTTCACAAGCATGCCCTTTGGTCTAACAAACACACCAATGACCTTCCAGAGATTCATCGACACGCTATTAAGGTCCAGAGTTCGAGCCGTTTATTCTTGGGTACATAGATGATATAATCATCGCGACGGAGACATTCGAAGAGCATTTGAAGTAGTTGCAGATCGTGTTAAGAACGTTACAAGAGGCTATGTTGACGGGGAATCGAGACAAATGCGAATTTGGGTGCTCAAGAGTGCGCTACCTGTTGAACCAAAAGGGACTGAAACCAGATCCAGAAAGAATATCTCCAGAAATTGAGTATCCATATGATTCATATGATCGGATCGCACGAGATTGGCACGACGTTCAGGAGTTTGTACAGGAGTGTAACGAGTGTCAGCGGTACAAAACAGTCCAAACGTGGTCACAGGGCCTGATGGGCCAGAGGATCATCGAGAGGCCACAGGCAGTGGTAGCGGCTGATATGATGGGATTCCCCAACAGTAAGGGTCAGTATAAATACATCTTACTGTTTCAAGACCTTTACACCAGGTGGATCGAGATGAAACCACTGCGGACTAGTGACGGGAAAGCAGTAGCAAAGCAGTAGCATTTGAGGAGCTGATCTTTTTCAGGTGGGAGACTCTATCTACTCGCAGACAATGGTAAAGAGTTCTATAACAAACACCTGAACACACCTCAACACTGAAGGAATATGGGGTGAAACACGTAACTATTCTCCCTTATCATCTTCAGACCAATCCAGTGGAGAAAAGTAATCGGACCTTGAAAATCATGATTGCTACCTTCGCAGGAAACCAGCACCGGAATTGGGACTAACACCTCTATTAGTTCAGGCATGCCGTTAACACCGCCATGCAATCGAGTACTAGGATATCACCGGAGTTCCTGAACTATGGGCGACATCCTACACCGGTCAAGAGTCTTCGGAGGGTGATAAGAATAGAAGTCCAAAGTTTCAGTTAGACACAACGATATGGGTGGATCGAGTTAAGCAACTATATCCGTTACGAGATCTAGTAATTAGGAACATTGATCAGGCTCGAGAGAAACAGACGGCCCAGAGGTTCTCTGCCAAACTGGCCCAAAAATATGACGGACCCTTCGCGATAATCGAAATTAAATCCACCACGGTTTACGTATTCGAGACTACGTGTGGATGGAAGAACGCTAAGGGGCACGTTTCACGCAATGTCGCACTGAGCCACTGAAGCGAGGCAGCGTGACGTAGGTTAAGCGGGGAGAGAGATCAAGTGCGTTCGTTTATGGCGTGCCGCATTCGAGTCGGTTTGTATTGCCCGGAATAAACGGAAAGATAAACGCACTATTGGCTACAACGGAAACAGGCACATAGGTGTGCGGAGCGTATGGTTGGCTTAATCACGGCGCAACTCAGCATGCTAAAGTGACTTCCACATGGATAGATGTAATTTTTGTTTGACAATAACGACGTTATACTTGACTTGAACAATTTAGTGGCGACCTTTCCAAATCGACATAACAGCATTGACGTGACTATTAAACTCCCAACAACTAAGACTTCGATCACAGGTAATGTCTCGTACCGTAATTTTAAGGGAATAAAGCAGGAAGAGCTTCTGTCTCTCCTGCAAGAGTACGATTGGTCGTCCATCAATTGTTCGGATGCGGTTGTGGATACTCGATTCGAACATCTGGGCGTAAGTATCATGAAGTCGTTAGATCAAGTAGCTCCAGTTAAAGAATTTCGGTCGAACAAAAAGGTACAACCACCGTGGATTAATTCGGAACTTACGGAGTTATATAACAAGCGTGATGCCTAGCTCCGTCGGTTTGTCCGCACGCGGAATCAAGAAATCTGGCAGGAATGTCAGGCTCTGACAACTGTAGCAGACGATCGGACAATGAAAGCACGAGATCACTCCATTTGAAGTAAGATTTTTGAGGCCCTTGAAAGCGGGAAAGACATCTGGAGAGAGTTTAGGAGTCTTGGACTCTTACGGAGAGCTCGGGAGGAACTCCATGGTTTCTCTTGGGGTGAACTTAATTCACATTTTGAGGGAGTATCCATTTCTGATAGAGAGTGCAAGCACGATTTAAGAGATATAATGTCGTCAGCTAGTGATGAAGGTTTTACTTTTAGTAACATAACTTATTCGGATGTGGTCCTAGCTGTCATGCATTTTTCCTCTCAAGCAAAGCGTGAAGATGGAATTCCCCAAAGTGTTATTGCTAAAGCACTTCCGGTCATTGGTTGACATTTTTAATGCCTCCCTCTCGAGTGAGATCTTTCCCAGTACCTGGAAGAAAGCTCATTTGGTACCGTTAAAAAAGAAGGCCATTCCATCTACAGTCACGGACTTTCATCATATTGCCCTTCTTAGCTTTCTCTCCAACGGTCTGGAAAAGATCTTGCATGAACAAATGTCAGCTTATTGATTTTCGAAAGAAATCCTCGATCCCCTTCAGACAGATTTCCGTCCGCATCACAGTACGCAGACAGCACTACTGAAATTGACGGAAGACATACGATCCGTTATGGATAATAACAAGCGGCTAATTACTATCCTTCTGATATTTGATTTTAGTAAGGCGTTCGACACTATTTCACCATCCAAGTTATTAAGCAAGCTGATCAGAATGGGGATCTCCAGGGGAGTAGTCATGTGGATAAAGTCATATATTTCAGGGCGTAACCAAAAAGTTGTTACGGCATCTAATGGTAGTTCAGATTGACTCACATCCAATCTCGGGGTACCACAGGGCTCTGTCCTTGGCGCCCCTTCTGTTCAGTCTTTATATTAATGACCTTCAGGAAGTTTATCGGGCTTTAAAGAACGGCAGATATTCTTACGGATAGTGTATCGCATTTGTTATACGCGGACGATTTGCAAATCTACACTCAAGCTACTTGCGATAATCTCCATGAGGGGATAAGACGCTTGTCGGCTATGGCCAAAGCAGTGTCAGTGTGGGCTTCTAAGAACGCTCTGTCTCTCAATGTCGGGAAAACGAAGGCAATTATTTTTGGGTCAGAATCTAATATAAAGAAAGTACAGAGTATGGATTTGTCTAACATTGAGATTCAGGATAACGTCTTTGTTCCCTTTATTGACACTGTAACTAACCTCGGTGTTGTCATGGATTCGAAGTTAACGTGGAAACCGCAAGTGGATGCAGTTAGCCGAATGGTTAATAAGGCCCTGCATGGGCTTAGATAATTTCAATCCAGCACCACCGAGGCGTTACGCAAACGGCTTGCAAGCGCTCTTGTCCTGTCTCATTTAGATTATTGCTATTTAGTGTATCTTGACGTGTCAGGTAAGCTCCGGGTAAGACTGCAAAGATTGCAAAATTCATGTGTGAGGTACATATGTGGTGTTAAAAGGTATGAGCAAATCAGTCCCTACAGGAGTAAACTTGGCTGGCTTGATGTTCAGGGAAAAAGGGCGTATTTTGCGGCGGTACAACTGTACAAAGTCATTAACATGGGTCAGCCCACGTATCTTGCAGCCCTTTTATCAAAATAACCAGGCTCGGACCTCTAGTAGGACTGATTCTAGAGAGTTCTCGATTCCATCATCGCGTACCGATACAGGGTTGAAATCTTTTCAATCTCAAGGTGCGCGCCTATGGAATACGATCCCTCGACGTATTAAGCATTTGCCCTCACTAGGCAGATTTACAGCGGTAATTCGCGACTATTTGCTATGTAAGTCCAGGGACATGGACCATGTATATATAATTTGGAATTACGCTAATCATAAGAATGTTTACTATAATAAAAATTGAAGTTTGATAGTCACAAAAAAATGTATTATCCGTAATGATAAGAATATGTGATAACTGTAATGACGCGAATTGATGTACGACAGATATAATATTGTGCTATGTATGTAAGTTAATGACGAGCAATGACGAGCTTTGATATGATTGACTACACTAATGATCTCTGTAAATATGTATAATTATTGAATGTAGTTTTATGGTTTATGTCGTGCACAGAATAAACATCTAATCTAATCTAATTTAATCTAGTTAAGCGGCCATTATCTTATCAATGTTATCGAGTAATGGGATTCTTATCGGAGAAGGGCGATGTAGTATACAGAGCGCTCTTTCATCATTTAAATTAAGCTCATTGAGTGAGAGCGATGCATGAAGGGAAGAACTCGAGTAGTACTTAACCTCCGGTTACTACTTGAGTGGAAATCGAGTTTGGGCCTATAGCAATAGGTGGGTAAGAAGGAGATACAAAATCGAGTTATGGAAAATCGAGTGAGCTGGAGCACAGGGACGCTACGAAGAAAGGACGACAGTCTTTCCATCCTGCCCATTCTGTTTCGGACCGCTTAGCTCGCCAGGCGTATTTTCAGCAGCATATTGGTTAGGCTTGAGTGAAAGTAGTTTTGCAAGGGAGAGCACGAGAAGTAGCGATGCGGCGCCATTACTATCCCAAGTAGTAATTGGAGATTATTTCAAAGTAAGTCAATTAATTACGGTCGACGAGTCTTTGCCCACGAAGCGCCCGGCATTATCCGTAATTTACGCGGAATGAGCTATGTACTCAAAAAAGTTATTTGGTAAGGTTCTTCCATTACCTTAAATCTGTTTCAGCTCTAGGTTGCTGCTATTACGAGAGTATGGTATATAAATATTGGTGAATCGCGTTATTCATTAAGGGTTTTCGCGAATTATTTTGTTCTATTTCAGATAACATTTCAGGGGCAGATGCCGATTCTATGTTAATTTTTAGCTAGCGTTCGGGTAATCGTGCTTGCGAAAAGGGCTGAGGGAGGCAATTTTAAACGTGTGACCACGTGTAACAGTTTCAGATTATATTGGTGAAATAAGCAAATATATTGTGTAAATAAATGAGAGGGTTGCTAAGTATCTGTTAGTTTGGTGTTTCGAGTACTTTCTATCCGTAGGGATCAAAATTATCTGAACGTAATTAATGTAACAGATAATTGAGTAATTTAGCTAAAGTCAGCTAAATTCTAATAATTGTAACGCAAAGTTAGTTTGGGGTTTTTAATATCAGATTAACTAATTAAAATACGTATACCTGTACTATCTAGAAATAATTAATAGGATATAAATATCAATTTGTATTCAAATCTTACACATTTATTCGAGTAGATAGTATTTAAGTCCATGCATGTTAGTATAAAATTAAATTACAAATAACAAGATTAAGTGTTAAGTGGCTCCGTACTCGCGGCAGATCAGCGAGGGTTCCGTCGCCTGTACCGGCGGTCATCAGCGAACTACCTCGTGAGAATTCGAGGAGTTAAGGCGAAGGTGGTAAATTGGGAGAAGATTGGGAAGCATTGTCTTACTCTATAAAAATAATAGTAAGTTTTGCTTAGGACAATAATTTTTTTTAAAAAATCGTGCGCAGGGGGTATTTGAAATTTGTTCCGATTTTTTATTTGAAATTAATCATCAAAATAAGTTCTCAAAAAAATCTTAGCGTCTAAGGTCCCTTGTCCGACTTAGTAGAATATTCTGAATTTTCCGAAACTGGCCAAGAATGGCTATTTTGTCAAAATTCGAGGGAGCTTCCATTATACCAATTTAAACGCATCAAAAAAAGATTTTTTCATATTTTTATGAGCTTTAAAAAAAATATTAGACCCGCTTGGCCGCTCAATGGATCACACCTTCAGAGCTGAATTTAAACCTAAAATTTTGTGTTTTTTAGGTTATGTTCGATCGTTTGCCATTTTGCGAAATCGATACGGATTGAGGTCTACTTCGTCTCCAATTCTTTGTCCTTAAAGACCTTTAATTTATTTTTTGGTACGTTCAGAGAGAGAGAGTCGACAGAGAGGCGCCTATATCTCATCGAACTCGCGCACACACACACACACACACACACACACGCACGCACGCACGCATGCACGCACGCACGCATGTACGCACGCACGCACGCTCGCACGCACGCATGCACACACACACACGCACACACAGAGGCAGTGGTCGCAGCGAATGAATGAGAGAAGCCGCGAGGCGTAAGCTTCGCACTATCACTTACATTGTATATATTAGGAGATCGAGAGTTGACAGGGAGTCGACACAGTGAGAGAGAACCGTCTATACATCGTCGCCCGCGCTTAGACACAGATGCAGTGGTTGGCGTGAATGAGCGAGAGAGCGAGAGATAGAGAGTGTGTGTGTGAGAGAGAGAGAGAGAAGCCGCGGTGAGTATGCCTCGCGTTATCGCTTACAGCTTTACCGCGGCGTCTTATCTCTCTCTACCGAGAAATAAGTATTGTAATTCTGTTCTCCATTTCATATCTCATTCGTAACAAATTACAATTTAAAGAAACCTTAAATAACCAATAAAATGTTAATTAGATTTTATTATTAAATGGACAGCACCTATGTTCGCTTCTTCCAATAGAGAACCGAATTTCGCTTATTTCCTCGATATCGCCAATAGTTTTCCAGACACAGGCTGCTGAAGTTTAACAAGCCTTGAATTCTAAGAATTATTACAATTTTCTTAGCATTTTTAAGACAATTTGAGAAGTGTATACAGTTTTTGTAAGTAAACATAAGGGTTCTCCACCGAATAATAAAATCTAATTAACATTTTATTAGTTATTTAAAATTTTCATAAATTGCAATTTGATACGAGTTAGATAAGAAAAGAAGAACGGTATTAAAATACTCATTCTATCTCTTTTATATATAATTAAATTATTTTAAAGTGGAATCAAACTTACCTTTCTTTTCCGATGCTGCTTGATGTAGTCGCCGTACAAAGCTTTAAATACAGTAACTTTTAAAAAATGTTTTAAAAATGTTTTTAAAAAAGCTTTTGAGTCTTTACATATACACTTTTGACACATACTCATTTTTTTTTAATTTTTTACACATGCACACTATTTTAAAGAATAAATTTTATATTGATTAAAATCAATTACACAAATAGACACAGAATACTGTTTACACATTTTATCTCACATACGCACTAAAATTTAACGCATTATTTTAATTTTTTTATAGTTAATCACAGGGTTAATACACTTTACTTACGATAATTAAAAGTTTACTACGATATCGTTCCATAGATCTTAAATAAGTCTACGATAGAACACAGCACCAGTCTTTTGTGAAGTAAGCCACAACGTGCGCTGGTTTAAAACATTTTTCATGCTTATCGGGTCATCAACACGGCGACGACACTGTATTTGTACATTTTGAGGGCAGTATAAATCTATGGCATCGTCCAATGCCTACCTTAAGATGCTATAAATCCTATAACATCACACAACCACACTACACGATGTATAGTATGTGGGCCAAAACAAAAGCTTCACCACTACATTTATTTACAAAATAGAGAGACAATGTAGAGTAAAATCACGTGTAATAGTAAAGGCGAGAACTGTGAGCACTATTTACTAATCGGTACGACACTTGGCAGTCTGACGGATGAGTTGGCCGACAAGGGTATCGACACGTATATAACATCGTTTTTATCAGGCGGTCCAAAGTTTTATGCATAAAAATACAAAAAACGGGACGGTAGCGAGGACTACGTATGCAAGATAAAAGGTATACGCTAAAATTATACAAACAGTCAGAAGATAAATTTTGCTACAATTAGCGAGTTGATTACATCACCGTACACCGAGATAGTGCTATCGAATTCAACTATATGTCGAACAGTTTTTCACGAAGTGCTGACACAAATGAGACAAAGGCGTCCAAACCGGTTTATGGAAAGAGGAGATTCATGACGACGGATAAGAGTTACCCGTATGGATACAAGAGCGACCTGGTAACGACTGACGCAATCTTACAGAATAATATGGAAATATGAAATACAGATGGCGCTATCATTGACAGCAAATCTTTTATGTGACCGTTAATGAGATTCTTAGTTGTGGCAATGGTGGAGTTTGGAAGCGCATTAGCTAAAGCGGCGCCACCAACAAGCTGATTGGGTGGTGGAGGTGCGATCGTCGATATATTTTCAAGAGCTAGCCATCACCATAACCTGTCTGTGCTGTTTATCACCCAAAATATCTTTCAGCAACGAAAAGGACAGCGTGATATCTCCTTGAATGCTCAATACATGGTAGTATTTGGAAATTTGCGCGACAGGTCTCAGATACGACATCAGATACACCCAATAATTGCCGATTTCGCACTAGTATTTTTCCTGACGACGAATTACACTACGTTTACGCGCCGCAAAAAAAGATAAATGGTAGCAATACGTTGAACCAAGTACCAGTCGCGTCATTGTGATGGCTCCAAAAACTCGACATCCTTTTGCCCCCAAAGAAGCCACCATTCTACGAGCACTGTATCACCTCAGCGACAAACAGCACAAGGCTCTTTTGCAAAGAGCGGATACGAAATTAGTTCGACATATTTGTGCTTGTGCTCTGAACGTGTTAATAGGTAACGTACCACTCGAAAAATTACACAAATCTCGTAAACGTAAGGACGCAACAACTCTACGAAAATTGGCTTCACCTAGACTGTGCTTATCGAGAAAGAAAAGACTTATCGTACAGCGCGGAGGATTCTTACTTGCTCTGCTAGCAACACTCCTATGCATCGTTTTGGCTACTCTAGTAAGTAAATATAAAAAAATTAAGCAAATGGAGCACACTAGAAAAATGGTCCCCTACCACAGGAGAGCGTGGAACGTCTACAGCGCACGCTCACAGATGGTTCACTGAAGTATGTGCAAATACCCGGTATAGCGATGAGCAGACTCGACGCAGAGATGAACGAAATATTAAATTCACCGATGTGTAAGGATGAGCGTGAAAAGTGGTCATTGTATCGCCAAATATAGCAGCGTTATCTTCAATTTAAGGACGCTAATAGTGCAGAAAAGAAAAAAAAATTCTCAATGATGCTAATATCACTGCTCTGGTTAATCAAGAACAAACTGAGGGTGATACAATACAGTCAGAGAAGGAGGATGCGCTAGAGGACGGGATCAATACCGATATCCTGCAGAGTGTTCCTCAAAAGTACCGAAATGTGGTAGGTCAACTATTGCGCCGTTTACGTATCAGTGGTAACATTGTTTCGGGTGCTAATGGATTTGTAACGATAGGCGGTGTGCGTATACGTGGTGGTAACATGGTTGACCTATTGAATGACGCTATGAGAAAGAGAGAGACGGTTCACCCCACCACCAGGGCATCTCCAGTTTGTTTTACCAGTGAAAAGAAAGAGGTTAAAGAAAAACAGACGCCTGACTCAGCGCACAAGAAGAAGGCGAAGAAGAAGAAAGTATCGGCCTTAAGAACAGAAGTTCAAGCATGGCGTCGATTGAGCGGGGAGTTCAAGAGAAAGAAAAAGTGAGTTTACAAGAAGATGAAAATTTACGTGAAAAAAAAGCGCTTTGGACGCCTTGATTTATTTACTACCGTTTGAGCAGCATGTGCCTGGTTACAGATTCTGTGGACCAGGTGCTAAATTAGCTGAGCACATCGAGCGCGGTGTAGTTATAATTGATCCTTCGGATGAAACCTGTCGTCAACACGATATTGCTTATGCTGGCAAAAAAAGGGATCGTCGAGCCGATCGAGTTTTAGCAGGTTACGCTTTCTCTCGTATGCTTTCTGAGCATATGGAAGCTGACGAAAGAGCGTTAGTTTTAACGACAGCTTGTTGTATGGTTAGTAAAATAACTTTTGAAAACAATTTCTCGCATCAAGAGGCCTGTAAAGAGAAAACCAACACAAGAAAGTAGGAAATCGAAGTCGAGTGATGAAAAAATAAGTGTAAAAAAGTGCATAAAAATGCGGACAATGATTAAAAGTTTTGAGAATCTTTACTACAGTCCTCCATAACCTCCGGCATACGCTGGTGTTAATAAACTTTTACACGGTATGCGTAAAAAAAATAGTCGACAAAGTGTTATCGAATGGCTCGAGAGTCAAGACGCCTACAACTTGCAGAGACCTGTTAACATTGGTTCCCAAGCCGAAGTTACAATGTGCGAAATATTGATGACGTATGGGAAGCTAATTCGATGGATGTGAGGTCTATAAAAACTTACAATGAGGGCTACAGTTACCTTTTAGCTGTTATAGACGTGATAAGCAAGTATAGTTTTGTGGAACCACGAAAGAACAATAAGAACTGTGAAAGAGAGAATATGGCGGTATTTTACTCACAAAAACACACGACGCTACATCGACGTTTTGTCTAAAATCGTAGAATCGTACCACAACAGTAACCATTCACCTATAAAAATGACACCTGCATCGGTGACGCTGTACACTGTTGCCAAAGCTCGAAAAAATTTAGAACGTCGATATGGCAGTCATGCTTTTCTACAACCTAAATACAGTGTTGGTGATTTAGTTCGAGTCAGTAGTACAAAGAACGTCTTTGGCAAAGGTTACGAGACCAGATGAACGTTGGAACTATTCAAGATTGTTCGAATTTCGTTGACACGTCAGCCATCGGTATACTTTTTGAAAGACTTGGCAGACGAAGATATTGATGGCTTTTTTACGCAGAAGAGTTGAGCAGAGTGCGAAAAGATTTAAATACAGACATTTTTGAGATTGAAAAAGTCTTAAAGAGTAGAGGTAAAGGTCACTCTAAGGAATATTTTGTTAATTGGAAAGGTTAACATGATAAATTTAACTCTTGATTTAAGACGAATCATTAAAAAGAGAGATAAAATGAAGGACCAATTTCATATCATTTTACCCAGCGACAACAGCCTGCAATATTTTAGTGACAACACTACAACGCACTTTATTACGCAGTTACCACAGCAAATACGACTACAGGAGTCATGGTCAGTCACACTTACGGAGGTCCAAATACTTATGACGTTTCAACACTTGTCATCGGATAAAGAAGAAGAAGAAGACGAAAAAGTTTTGTTAAACAGCATACCACATACACATCTAGAGACAAACAAATTAAGAGTGGAAAATTACAGCAGTGCCCTGTCACTTATTCGGCCAGGAATTTACAAAGATGTGCAGAGTATTATACATGAAATAAATAATTTAGACTGTACGAAGGATCATTTGGAGTTTAGAGTCGAGTGTGGTGCATACGTGACGATTAATAGAGTTTGTACAAAGACGACTTGTGCCGATTTTAGTCACGTGCGCCTGTCCAAGATATTGCAAAAAACTTTGGGGTTATACCAAAAAGAGTTATTATTGGTTTTGTTAATAATAAAGCTTTTAATGGGGATCGAGAACTTAACACTTTAAGTTTCAACTTTTATATCAATTGTCCATGCTTATACATTGATGGTGTACAAATACCTTCAAAACCTTTACAACCAAATTTTAGTATAACAAATAAGTTGTACATTGACGCTTATCATATCTTATTTTCGGGGACAGGTATACATTTTCTCAATGAGGGTAATCAAATCACGCGTGATGCATATCCTAATGGTTATTGTCGATTTGCTTTTGATTTGACACCTGACTTGTCGGCTAACGATTGCACTCACTGGAATTTGATTAAACTCAGTAGTATTAGAATAGACGTAAGGATCGATAATCCTTTGACTAACACAGTAAATTGCATCGTATATACAGAATACGACAATATTTTAGAGATAGATGCGTCACGTCAAGTTATCGTTGACTTTAGCGGCTGAAATTGTGGCATATAGCCGTCGGTGTTGCTTGTATATAAGGTTGCCTCCGTCGCTCACGCGTCAGTCAGTTTCAAATCTTGATCGTCGACACAAGCTATGAAAGTTAATGGACTTGGTCATAGATATTCAGTATTTTTAGGGTATTAAAAATACCACTGTACCAAAGGAAGTCGCCATGGTCGCTGTTAACAGTGATTTTACTGGTCATTGGTTAGCAGCACCAACAACTCATATACACAATTTAAGTGATAATATTCGGAAACAAAATAACTGGTTAACTCAAAATCATCATGGTTTTGACTATTTTGAAGGTGAAATGTGTTTGAAAGTGCTTTATGAGACTCTGCGCGATATTACCAAAAATGTACAAAAAATATACGTAAGAGGAAACGAAAAAAGGCTATTATTACACAGAATTATAGCTCGTGAAATTATTAATTTTGAATACGATGTGAATTGTCCAAGTCTTAATAATTTATTGTCCGATGCGTACTGTATTCATCACGCTGTAAAACCTTTCTACCAAAAATATCGCTGTGCTTTAAATAATGTATATCGTTCAAAATCTTGGTGGTGTACACGACGTTCTGAAAATTGTGAAAACAAGGTTGAATTTTGTAATGGACAGTCTGCAAATCTTGAAGAGTCTTCCGATCGCATACTGAAGGTGTATTTCAGGCAGACCAAACACTATGTCTGTGGATGAAACCCACAACGCTTGTATTAAACACTGACAATCGCGAGAGACCTCGTATGTACTGGATCGCTATATACGTTGATTAATCTTGGAATGCTTTGTACTTTGATAGTTTTGGTTTACCACCATTTATACCAGACCATATAGATCGCCTACGATAAAATTGTAAACCATTTCGTTGAAATGTAACGCCAAAAATTAAAAAAGTAAATATAAACTCGAATATCTGGAAAAATAAAAGTTCTCATAATCTGAGAAGAGAACTTAGCTCAGAGACAGTAAGAAGCTACGTTTTTAGAAATTTTCAGAAGGAATAATGCTGTTTTTCAAGTTATCGTTTGCAATATAAAATCTTTTTTTTTTACAAAATGATTTTATTCTCATTCATAGAAAAGTAAAATGTCTCAAAAGTTTCACAGAATAAACTTCTCCATTGTTCTAATTTACTCAATTTTTTTCAAAAACTTTCCATCATATATTTCAGAGAAATCAACGTTAAAATAAAAAATTACGTTTCTGTGTATAACAAAAGAAAGGGAACACCTTATCCGAAATTTCGGGTTGTAAAAGATAGGTAATTTTATGCTCTATCAAATGCATTTTTATTGGATCGATGATATTATTTCTTGACGTATCAAAGAGCCCGAAGAAATAGAAGCCAAAAATCGAAAAACCGCTAAAAAATCGTTAAAATACCAACAAAATGAGCCCTGAAGCATTACAGGTTACCGTGGATTACTTGAGATCTGTATCACACACACACGTACACATACACATACACACACACACACACACACACACACACACACACACACATACAGACACACATCAATGCGAACATTTTCTAAAAATAATGTATTTTGATTCCTTATATCTCAAAGCATGTTTCTAACATGTTTTTACCAAACGTTTTTTTAGCAAAATATATTTTAGAATAGTTTTATTACAGTTAAGTAGATAAAAAATCTTTTTTCAAATTAAAAAAGTTATTTTTAATTAATTAAAATTATTAATTAAACATAAATTAATAGTTTTAATTAATTAGAAATAACTTTTAACTAAGTGTTAGATAAACAAATTACTATAATGTCAAGAAGAACACTTGGATGAAGGATCGAACATAAGTACATGGATTTAGTACAATAATTAATATAGAACTGTTCAAAACCATAAGGTATTTTACTATCACATTTTAAGTTGTGTATGTTTAAATAAGTATTGAAACCTAATAAATTTTCAGATTGACGAAGTTACTCTTGAACGATGTAACGTTGTTGTCACTTGCAAGTGATGCAAAGGTACACACATCTTTAATAATATTGCTAAAATGTTATCTGATATATTTAGACAATATGTACCAAGCAGTACACATATAGTTTCTATAGTATGTGTGTGTATATATATATATATATATATATATATATATATATATATATATATATAGACAATATGTACGAAGCAGTATACAAATAGTTTCTATAGTATGTATATATTATAACGCGTGGCTCGAACTGACGTGGGCATGCGGCCCGGATCCACAGTATATGAGGATTAGGCAAATTATTAAGAAAATTATGATTAATTGCCAATCGGCATACGCCGTCAAGCAATCAAACATAGACCTCCAAAGGGTCATAATTTTATTTAAATTTGAGCGCCAGTCCCTGTATTTCAAATTAGTTAAAATTTGGCAAACGGTGATGAGCAGTGACCCTCGTCATAATCTTTGATTTTATTATTCGCTTCTTCCCCGAACGGGAGGTCTAATTTATATTAACTACTTTTAGTGTTCACACTCAGACACGGCTAGCTAAGAGTTGTTTCTACACGCGGAGAGTCGTGGGCTCTCGACGGTTACCGCTTCCTTTCTTTTATTTCACCTTCACACACGAAAACATAGCTTGTTCAAACAGACACACATAGGAGTGAGGCAACACAAAAAAATAAAACAGTATGATCTCTATATATAGATTTAAAATGAATGCAGTGCCTTTTATTTCACTGAGAACCTATGCGAGTGGGAGAACACGCTGTAGATTTTATACAATAACTCCCGTGACCTGGAAGGCGTTGGTCGCCCGAGAGGCCGGAGAAGAGTCTGCCGAGTCTGAGCTCGCTGCCGGCTCGAAGGCCGCGGCCTTGGACCCGCCTTCCACGTCGCTGCCTCTGATTGGTGACTTTTCGTCGCCAGGCTCTCTGATTTGAGAGCAACCCTCACGTCAGGTTAGGATCTCTGGTTCTCGCATCTGGTCTTCTTCTCCCCGAAATCGCCTGATGCTGTAGCAATCGTATTGCGTAAGGCACTGGAAATTTCCATGCTCACTGGGGGAGAAATTAGGAGACACTGTATATCGGTATGTCTATAGTGCATTGCCTGACAATAGTCCGTGGGCTGTTACGTAATTGTCGTAGGCCCTTGGAAAGAAAAATAAGCTTCTACACTATGGAGTATTTTGCCTTACCAGGCAGATGCTTAGAACTGAGAGCGAAAAGAGTAAGGAGAGAGTAGCTGTGTTCTTCGTAGATTTACTTAACTTGTAGCTAATGCTGGCCGTCGGTGACGCTCGTTGCGATGATATTATACGGCGAGCTGCGAGGTCTTATGGATGTTTCAGGCGTGCCTGGGCTTGTTGCCTTTGAGAGGCTGCGGGACACAGTTCTTGTTGGGCTGTTGATGATGACTGGCGCCTGATGTCCGCTGCAAAAAAAGATTCTTTTTGTTTCCTAAAAAATTAATTCGAATCTACGCAGTATTTTTTTCTAAGCTACTATGATTCAGAACGCAAAGTGGAGAGACTCCTTACGCGGTCATGGACGGATTTCGTCTCGAAAACGGCCTTTGATGTATTAGTCGCGCGTGAGTAACGTGGAGAAAATTAAAAATCTTCTCACCGCGTTACAATATATATATATATATATATATATATATATATATATATATATATATATATATATATATATATATACGTACGTATGTAGAGAAATTATGCTTTTGTAATGATATAAATATTTTCACAAATTCAATATATGTTAATATGATATTATAATATGATAAATGGTCATGTAATCTGATTGCAAGTTTCGTCGCGCTTCTTTTCCATAGATATGCAATTATAATCCATTCTAAGTCCTTTTCTTCTCTCTTATTGACGTTTCAAAAATATTTTGTTTTGAAAAGGATGTCGAAATAAATAGTCCCCTTACGACCCTTATGTAATTTATACACGGTCCCATGGTGTTAGTTATTTAAATTAATGTATATTTGTATTTATACATACTTTCAATTAATTTGATGAACTGTGGCTTGTCCATAGTTTTAAAAAGTCTCATATTATGAATAAGGTATGCAATAACGGCTAAATCAAGAAGATTTTGCTTACATTCATATTCCACATTTAAACCTGTATATGATGGTTTCTTTTTTGTTCTGGTACCTTTTTCTTCGTCAAAGTTTTTCGGCTCATAAATATGAAATCTCTGTAAATTACATATTGTCTAAATATATCAGATAACATTTTAGCAATAAAATTTGAATTTTGAACTCACGGAAAAACTTTGTTACTTTCAACGAGGTGCCTCATGGGAGACTCGGTAAAACGTTATTGTATAAAATCTACAGCGTGTTCTCCCACTCGCATAGGTTCTCAGTGAAATAAAAGGCACTGCATTCATTTTAAATCTATATATAGAGATCATACTGTTTTATTTTTTTGTGTTGCCTCACTCCTATGTGTGTCTTTTTTAACAAGCTTTTCCTATGTTTTCGTGTGTGAAGGTGAAATAAAAGAAAGGAAGCGGTAACCGTCGAGAGCCCACGACTCTCCGCGTGTAGAAACAACTCTTAGCTAGCCGTGTCTGAGTGTGAACACTAAAAGTAGTTAATAATATTGCTAAAATGTTATCTGATATATTTAGACAATATGTACCAAGCAGTACACATATAGTTTCTATAGTGTGTGTGTGTATATATATATATATATATATATATATATATATATATATATATATATATATATATATATATATATATATATATATATATATATATATATATATATAATAAGTATTGAAACCTAATAAATTTTCAGATTGACGAAGTTACTCTTGAACGATGTAACGTTGTTGTCGCTTGCAAGTGATGCAAAGGTACACACATCTTTAATAATATTGCTAAAATGTTATCTGATATATTTAGACAATATGTACCAAGCAGTACACATATAGTTTCTATAGTATGTGTGTGTGTATATATATATATATATATATATATATATATATATATATATATATATATACACACACACATACTATAGAAACTATATGTGTACTGCTATATATATATATACACACACACATACTATAGAAACTATATGTGTACTGCTTGGTACATATTGTCTAAATATATCAGATAACATTTTAGCAATATTATTAAAGATGTGTGTACCTTTGCATCACTTGCAAGTGACAACAACGTTACATCGTTCAAGAGTAACTTCGTCAATCTGAAAATTTATTAGGTTTCAATACTTATTTAAACATACACAACTTAAAATGTGATAGTAAAATACCTTATGGTTTTGAAAAGTTCTATATTAATTATTGTACTAAATCCATGTACTTATGTTCGATCCTTCATCCAAGTGTTCTTCTTGACATTATAGTAATTTGTTTATCTAACACTTAGTTAAAAGTTATTTCTAATTAATTAAAACTATTAATTTATGTTTAATTAATAATTTTAATTAATTAAAAATAACTTTTTTAATTTGAAAAAAGATTTTTTATCTACTTAACTGTAATAAAACTATTCTAAAATATATTTTTCTAAAAAAACGTTTGGTAAAAACATGTTAGAAACATGCTTTGAGATATAAGGAATCAAAATACATTATTTTTAGAAAATGTTCGCATTGATGTGTGTCTGTATGTGTGTGTGTGTGTGTGTGTGTGTGTGTGTGTGTATTTGTGTGTGCGTGTGTGTATGTATACGTGTACGTGTGTGTGTGATACAAATCTCAAGTAATCCATGGTAACCTGTAATGCCTCAGGGCTCATTTTGTTGTTTTTTTTTAACGAAGGGGTACAACAATAATTGTTATAGTTTTTCGGATTTCTTTTATTTTTTAGGGGTTTTTCGATTTTTGGCTTTTATTTCTTCGGGCTCTTTGATACGTCAAGAAATAATATCATCGATCCAGTGAAAATGCATTTGATAGAGCATAAAATTACCTATCTTTTAGCACCCGAAATTCCGGACAAGGTGCTCCCTTTCTTTTGTTATACACAGAAACGTAATTTTTTATTTTAACGTTGATTTCTCTGAAATATATGATGGAAAGTTTTTGAAAAAAATTGAGTAAATTAGAACAATGGAGAAGTTTATTCTGTGAAACTTTTGAGACATTTTCCTTTTCTATGATTGAGAAAAAAATCATTTTGTAAAAAAAAACGATTTTATATTGCAAACGACACTGTGATCTTTTTCTTTCTTTTCTCCGATCTACTTACACGGCCATATATACCGGACGACCAGGTGTACGAGATTTGAGGTTATTACGTGACTCATTGCCATGAAAAAACATCACCAGTAAGGTAATTACTTTTTTCAAACTTTTTTTCTAATATTTAATCGCTTTCAGTGCACGTTATACACGTATACCACATGCACCTATATTGTCTATCCCATATTCTCTCCCAGATTGGAAGAGGGTAGTAAAATCTAATTTGTTTCAAACACTTGAAATATATAGGGATTTGCATGTACGCTTATCTGTAGAATACATAAAAAGTTAATAAAAAGTAAGGTTATTTTAGTCAATTTTCATTTTTATGCTTTATACACATTGTGCGTTACACAAATATTATATAACTATTACATAATTACAAGAACCTTACGGATAAATTTACTTGAAATTATTATAATATAGAATTGTATAGGTATATATATTTTCAAATTTTCTGAGATGCTTTATTGTCAGAGTAAGCTAGAGTGATATAGACATATGCTGTGAGCTTAATTCAAAAAATAAAGTTTTAACCCAGGCTTGACCCCTTAAAATTTTGAAATATTCGAATACCTCAAAACTAATCCATCGTCCAGACTGAAAACTTGATATATAATCCCTTTTAATGTATTTCAACAGATCTCTGTACTATTTTAACTTTTCGGAAAGCACAAGGTATACTTGACTCTGAATCACTTCCGCTAAATCGCATTTTGAGGGCAGCTCACACATTTTGCTTTCTGAAAATTCATCAAACTATAGAGGTATGTTGAAATACTTTCGGAGGGATTGTATGTTAAATGTTAGGTCTGGACGATGGACCAGTTTAATAATATTCCATTTCTGTCTTTAAAATTTTGAATTATTTGAATACTTCAAAACTAATCCATCGTCCAGGTTGAAAACTTGATATATAATCCCTTTTAATGTATTTCAACAGATCTCTGTACTATTTTGCCTTTCCGGAAAGCACAAGGTATACTTCACTCTGAATCACTTCCGCTAAATCGCATTTTGAGGGCAGCTCACACATTTTGCTTTCTGAAAATTCATCAAACTATAGAGGTATCTTGAAATACTTTCGGAGGGATTGTATGTTAAATGTTAGGTATGGACGATGGACCAGTTTAATAATATTCCATTTCTGTCTTTAAAATTTTGAATTATTTGAATACTTCAAAGCTGATCCATCATCTAGACCTAAAATTTAACGTACAATCCCTCAGAGTGTATTGCAACATACCTCTATAGTTTGATGATTTTTGAGAAAACAAACTGTGTAAGCTGCCCTAAAAATGCGATTTTGACGGTAGTCATTCAGAGTAGAGTAAACCGTGTGATTTCCCTAAAGTCAAAATCTATACAGGTCTGTTGCAATACATTCGAGGGGTTCCTTATCAAGTATTAGGTCTGGACGATGGACCAGTTTAATAATATATCCATGTGGATGTCAAGATAAATTACGCAAGTGACCTACAATCATAGATACAGAAAAGCTGAAAAAAATGAATTTTAAGTTAACACATGAATATCATGTCATTGGACCCAGTAATACTTATACTAACTATCTAGCATCCTTTCACTATATTATTACATTAAAATGTATTGAAAGCAAGATATTGCTGGTGATCCGCATGCAGAATATCACAGTATATCCATGTCTTGAACCTGAAAATGAAATAGTGGTTGTCGATACAAATTCACAATTAACATATTTCAATAGTTATAATTTTTGTTGCTACTTATCATTATTACGTTCAATATAGGCAGTCCATAGGCACACAAGTTACACAGAAAATTAACCTCTTGGAAATCCAATATAGTCGAGTATCCTTGTTGTTAATACGTAAACCTAAAAGAAAGGACAAACACACAAAGCAAAACTTCTTGAGATATGAGATAATTACTAGTCTATAATACTTATCTAATTCTCTTAATAAGTTTTAATTTTGATGATTTTTACCAACTGTCAACACTACTGACAGGTTATAATAACAGCAGACTAATATTTTCACTGACAACACCACAGCAGAAGAAATAGCTGTTCACTATAGAGAAAATATACTAGATCGGTAAAACAGTGATTTACTTTTTCCGCGTCGCGGTGAACTTCGGTGCGGTACGTTCGCGCGGCAATTTGAATTCGATGGAATTTTTCACCTGTTTTTCACATCAAACTATAAAACTACTATTTAATTTAAATTTGGAAATTATATTATGTTACTTATATTATTTTGGTAAATCGCTTTTATGATTTTATGAAAATTTGTTATTTATAACTAAACATGACAATTTTTTTACAAAAAAAAGTTTTAAGAGCATATTCTACGGGAAATTTTAATGGCCAAAGTGTTATAATTTGTAAACAACAAAATGAAGATGTCATAGTCGGTAGAGAATTTTTAACTAAAGAAGACATTACAAACTATCCACTTGAATCTACAACAATGGGAATTTGTGAAGAAACAAAATTATCAGAAATGAAAATTATTTCAGTCAACAACATACGCAACAAAGCGTGTTTATTTTTTCATGATCAAAAGTCATACGTTATACCCTTATTACATCAAAATTAAATTCGTGGTAAATAATTACTTATACTTACACTATAATTTATCAACTAAAATTTTTTTTTGTTTCAAATGTATAATAGCCTACATTACTTTTATGCCAATTTTCTAAAGTTCCACGGTAATTCAAAATTAGTGCTGAGTTTGCACTTCAAGCATTTCATAAATTTTGCAAATTTCATATCCAGTAGTATTCAGTGAAAATAATCAAGCATCTCTACCTTAAACAAGTTCAATATTGAATAATTTCCACTAACATCAATTTAAGTTATCACTTCTGCCGGGCGTCCAGAGAGGTACACGTTTTTTAAATCTAAAAATTAGGGATGAAAGTATTCGTTTTTTGACACATTGGACCATTCAGTTATTGTGTAAACAAATAAAAAAATTTACCTGTTAGTTCATTTATTGCATTTCACGCGAATGTAGAAAATTTGTCAATGAAGTGACTAGCAGGCGATAATACTATGTTGTGTACCAAGAGCGTAAAGTGGGGTTTTTTACACCGAGTGTGGAGTTTGCAGTACGAGTCGAGGCGAGATAGCACGAGCCGAAGGCGAGTACGTTTGCGAGCCGAAGACGAGTACTGCAACCACACGAGGTCAAAAAGCACACTTAACCCTTCGTGCACACAATATTTTATTTGACGCGCGTACGTATTTTCGCGTTTTGTCATAAATATAATAAAATTAACGTTTTTTAAATAGCAAGCAATAAAGGCTTTATTGCCTGCTAAAACTTCATTGACCGCCGGTCAAAAAAGAGTTATTTTAGGCTCGCTTAATAGGTACACTCGGGGGACAAAATAACTTTAAATATTCCTAATTCCCCACCATGACACTTAAACGCAATTTTATCTGTGCTGGAGGTCGCTGTAGGTATAAGCAGGTATAAGGTCAGGAACGAACTGGAGTGCGCATGCGTACAAACTCCGCACGCATGGCGGGGAATCAGGAATATTTAAAGTTATTTTGTCCCCCAAGTGTACATACGAGAAACGCGACAATCGTTCGCGTGTTACATAAAATACTTTACAATTAGCTACTTTTTCATGCACCTACACTAAAGTATAATAAGTTATGATTAAGTAAAATTGTTTCTATGGCTTTAAATACAATGAATTCACTCTTTTCAGATGGATTATTATGTCGTTTTATTTGATGAATACACATCAATAGTTCCTCATACGTGGGTCAACCAAGAAGAAGGATTAATAGTTTGGCCTCCTGGCCCTATTACTCACACAAAAATGAGAAATTTGCTTCCAAAAGCCGGCTGGTTGGAGTACAAATATAAAAAAATAATGGAACCATTTGGTATGTATTTTTTTTAAACTAATTTTGTACATGTATATGTCATTTATTTGATCAGGAAAAGTATAAAATAATTTATTGTGTAACAGTAACATAAATTTTTCTACATATTTCGATCAAGCTAAAAAAGTAGAAGAGGAAACGACTAACGTTTCAACAGGGGATGACACAGATAAAATCGTCGAAAACTCTCAAAACAAGAATATAAATGCAAAGCGCCGAAGATAGAAAAAAAAACTGACGAGTTCGGAGGATGAGATTTCAGATGCAAATCATGTTGAAGATGAAGATGATGATGTTGACAAGGAAGAAGACCTTATACCTTCAAAGAAAGTGAAGCTGAATGAAAAAAAGAATACGAAAAACCTTGAGTCAAGTAAAAGATAAAACTCTTCGAGTATTTCAAAATTATCCTCCAAATCTAATGGATCTTACATAATTAATGTCTAAAATGTTGAAAATTTGTAATTAATATAGAATATCTTTAACAATTAATTATATTGCAGGTACCTTAAAGTCAAACCTGAAATTGCCTCCAAAACCCGCATCTTTAGTGCGTAAGAGAGCACAATCATCTGGTAAGGGATAATTAGCCTCTTTCACTTTTCTACTTTTTGAAAATAAAAATTCAAACTTTTTTTCTTCATGACGTCAGTGATCAGTGGAATAATTTCTTTCGGGTTACTTTTATAATTTCCGTAAACTATAAAAACACTTATACAATTGCATTATGCATATTTTGCAGAGGGACATGTTCGGGAATTGCCAGACAATCCGGTGGCTGGTACATCAGGAATGGCTGATAATAGTACTCTCAGTAATGATAACCTTGATAATATAGAAGAGGTTACGAATACTAATCAAGAAAAGAACAAGGAAAATAATGGCACAGGTATCAATCTTTCGTCTTGTAAACAACGTTGATATTGCGTAATATTTAGATTTCATAGAATGTTAAATGAAATTTTAAATACAGAGGGCGTAAAATGCGATTCATCGCACGCGGATCGTTCGATACGCGTGGGAACGTTCGTTCTACACTCGTGTGATTGTCACCTTCGCTTCACTTCGGCGACAAATCTGACACTCCTGTAGAATCAACTGTTTCACACTTGTATCGAAATATACTATTTTATGGAAACCATAATTAGTGTTCATTATTATTTTAGCAGGCCCAATCAATAAATTGATTACAACTAAATCCAGTGGACCGAGTGGTTCTACTAATAAAATTGGAGTAAATAGTAGGTTTTTATTATTTTATTTTTTATATTACAAAATCTATAACATAAATTTATTATTTATCATTTACTTGTTGTTTTTGTAGATAAGCGATCTGCAACATTACGAAAAATGAAAAAATTGAATAAGGGTATTGTAAGAAATAACAAATTGAAGGAATTATTACTGAAAGAAATAGATGACAATCAAGACGATGAAACTGAAGAGAATGATGAAGATTACGAGAATTTACCTCTTACAACAGTCGAAGATTTGGAACAGTTTAATACAAGTTTGAAAGACGACTTGAATTTTAGAAAAAAATTCGTACGTTTTATTATCATACAATCTTTTAAGGATGCTGAATTTTTTTTTTTTTTTTTTTTCATTTTTTCATTTTAATATTTTGACAGAAAACTAAGATTCAGAAAATTGATGTAGCTAGTCTTACGGCACATACCAACGAAAGCCTCAAAAGAGTAATGACAGACGAACTTGCAGTTCTTTATTCATATTCTGGACAATCTAGAGGACCAAACCAAAAGTACAAAACACTGCCTTTCAAAGATATGAAGTTATTCAAAGTTTTAAGAGGTAATGGAAGTTCGACACCGATACTTAAATTTTAAGTTGTGTTTGTTGTTAAATACGCTATTAATTAATTATGATTTACAGATGCAATTGTGTCAAGTAAACTTACTTACACAGAAAGTGATTTTAAGAATGTCGTAGGTCGCTGGCTAAACTGTGCAAAGTCCCGAGTTCAACAAAAGAATGCAGAAGTTGACGAAGAAGAAGAGTAAAATATTTTGCATTGCAATTATTCTTTAGATGAACAGCTTAGAATCCAAAGAAGGCGATTCAATCTGTTTGGAATTGTTAAAATATTTTAAAATAAGTCAATACGTAGTATTTTCCAGTTGAATATTGTATTAAAAAACGATATTATGCTTCAAGCAAATCAGCTTTAAATGAGAGATTAACTCTAGTCTTCGAGTTTAACCATGACTTATAATATTATAGATTATTTAAGAACTTCATCAAAAAAGTTAAATACGGCAGTTGATATTAGCATTGAAATTATAAGATTTTCGTTAAATTATCCAATATTTTTGTACTTTCTTCATATTATTTTAATATGTATCTTATGTTCAGCTGTAAGCGAATCAGCTTTATGTAAGAGATTGACGTTAGTCTTAAAACTGAACCATGACTATTATAATACTATGGTTATTTAAATTATTTTAAAAAGTAATAATGTATAGCGACAATTAATATTATTAGTTTCTTATGAAACTTGTATTTCAGTTCATATTTAATTGACCAAAACGTATTTTTTTCTAATAAAAAGATGTAATGCAGCATAAATTATTTGTATTACAATTAATTTTTTTAAGTATTTATTATGAGATATTGAAGAATATAAAAAGAATTCTTTTGCAATCTTCTGTAAATATAATGCAATTTACAAAAAGCAATTTAAGCATTAGAAAAGAATTCTTTATTGTCATATACTGTATTTACATTTAATTATAAAAGAATTCTTATTTATTTATTTTACATTACTTTGAAACGCCAGAATAAGGTTCTTCAAAAAATTATTTGTCGAACAAAGAATTCTTTTTTAATTCTTAATAAATTACTATAGAGCGGACATTCGTTAAATCTCTTTGTAATTATATAGAACTCTTTTCAAATTCTTTTGAAAAAAAAAGAATTTTAAAAGAATTCTTTTAAAACTATTTTAAAAATCCTCTTGCTTGTTGGGATAGTTTTATAGTTTCGTGCGTGTTCCGTTTCAAATATCAGTATAGCTGGTATAGCATGTCTTGCATATGACGATATCTTTTTTACCGACGGAGCGATAATTGCATGATTATTTTTATGAGGAAAATATTTTGTCTTGACAGTATAAACAGTGGATTAAGAAGTATATTATCGTATCACAAATTGATTAAATCAGGGAAGTATTATAGTTTTATAATTAATTTGATTGTTAGAAATAGTTGATTTCTTTGTGTCTTCTTTTCGTTTTCAGCAAAACCAGCATATACAATCAACGGACTAAGAGTAAACAATACCTTTTTTTAGAGAAATCTTCAATGTGAAAACGCGTTACCAATTATCTAGTTAATTACACAATTATAAAAGGTATATCTTTAATTGTTGTACGTGTTTAAAATAAAATTATTTAAAATTATTTACACTTTGTAAGTATACCTTTTTATAAATTTTACTTTAGTGACATAAATCTTTTCAAGTTATATGATTGTAGAATTATATATTTAATGTCAAAATAATTAACTCAAAAAAATAAAAAAAGTCATAGATTTGACGCAGATAAGCAATTCAAATGTATCAGTAAACGAATTGACTCTTTTAACAAATATAAGCTCAGCACGCTGTTACTCAACTTTGTTTTTTCAGCTCCTGCAAGTAACCTACTGGGTACCCAAATGAATGAAATAAGATTTTACAGGATACATAGATACTCTTTTTATGTATGGCAATATTTCAGTGGTGAACATTAACATCTATAAGTTTCAGGTAAATAGATAAATGATTGATCATGCTATTTTTATTGATATTTAGGTTTAAACTCATTTTTCTCAAAACTTAATTTTCATAACTTACTTTGTAAGCCTGCGCAACAGTTCTTCGTAAACCACGCTGAACATTTTTATACTTTCTTTTTAACATATTGTGAACAAATTTAAAGAGAGATTTTTTTATTATTACATAAAAAATCATTTTTAAAAATATAAGTTAATATTAAAATACTGCTTAGATCGTAAACAATAAATTGTTCATATAGAATAGAACCTTCGTACCCCCTTTCGCACAGTGATAATCAACAGGTTTTTTCAAAATGGCTACATCGAAGGGTGGTGAGTTTGAACAAAACCAGTCTAAAATGTCATCTTTTATATATCATAACATGTTTTGTAGAAAAAATAATTTTTTTCTTAAATTAAAATATTTCAGTGTTGTATCTTCTTCCTGTGGACTGGACTTATGGTGAAATGACAAACTTTTTTATTGTTCAGTCTTACGAGCTAAAATTTTAAAAGCTTATGTAGGATGATATTAATAGGTTTTATATAAATTTTTAGCTCAAGATATCGATTATTTTCAGATTTGCAGATAAAATACGTTTTTCTCTAATCGAAAATAACCAGTTATCAAATTGTCACTTGCGCATAGCATTTTGACGTAAAGCTTTGAAACAAATTGAGGCACTTCCTTCTTTGGCCAACAAAAGAAACTGTTGACAAAATTTCATAAATGATGTTCTACTTCCTTTAAACAATTTAGTTTTGATTTGACTTATGAAAATTTTTTAAAAACCACGTATTTTAATAATGACTCATGGATAAAATCAGACAAGAAGAAAACAATTTAAATGTAATCAACAGTTTATGTTCTAAATATACTAAGGTATATTTTCTGAAAGTTCCAAGAAAATGCACAAAAACCTCATACGCAAGTCACTGTTTAAAGTTAAGAAAATTAGTTGCCAGAAAAACACGTTTAAAGTTTCAATTCTATTTAAAGTTTGAGGAAGCTAAATGCCCATGAATCGGCAGCGGTTCTTTAACTCTACCATCATTATTTTATGATACCGGAAAAGTTTTTGCTAAAATGAATTCTTCATTTTTAAAAAATTTGGGCTACAATATTGAGTAATTAGTTTTATTGTCATTTTAGTTGATTATTATTATAATTAGATTGCTTCATGATTTTTATATAATATCATATTCTGATAGATTATAGCATACTTCCTTTGTAAACTTTTCGAATTTTTTCTATACGACCAAAATTGAAGAATATACAGCACATCGAAAATCCCCCTGACATCATGGTTCATATGCGGCGCCTTTGAAATTGCATGAATCGTGACGTTATAAAGAAACTTTCGATAGCTGTAATTCTTCTAAATCTCGTTCATTTAGCAAAATTTAAACAGAGCGGTGAATCGGCTGAAGTTCTCTACCGAAATCATCGATATTGAAAATAAGAAATTTGAAACAACCCAATTGACTTCATTATTTGTACAGATCATTTTATATTTTATTAATGATAAAATTATTGTAAAAAATTCTAAATAATTTTTTTAAAAAGTCATTATACACCAATTGGTTACAACGTAGGTAACTCATGAACTTTTTAAGATGTTTGACATTTTTATAAAAACAGTTATAATTACAAAACAGAAATGTAACGGCCATGTTAAAGATAATTTGGAAGATGGTGACTTAGAGGGAGTTGATATACGCCTTCCACATCACTTACGTTGCTGTAGTCATATTATTAATAACACAGGCCGACAAGATTTTTAACCCAGAGACCAGACCATACTTTTCCGAAGGTTTTTGGCACGCTGAATCCAAATCCGGCCTCAGAATTGCTCTATCACCTCAGGTTTTCGAGATATCCTAACCTAAAAGTGCAAAAATCACCGTTTTTGGCTGTTTTTGAGGTTATGTTATGCCGCCAACTGATTTTTTAATACAAAACGACCAGCGGCATCTGAAAGTACTAGTCTTGCCCTTCAAAATTCATTTTCGCACGTTTCGATTCGACTTTTCCTTCTCGAGATATATCGATTTCAATCTGTAATGTATCAGTGTTTCTTATCTACTAGACATCCTATCCCATAGCCCCGTTTATACTCGGATAAACAAACTCTTTCTGATATTGCTGTCAAACCGCTTGCAAATGCATACCAGGTAGTTTTTGGGGTCACTGATCACAAATCTGGAGTCAGAATCTCCGAATTCAAAATGGCGGATCCAATATGGCGGCTATGATTACCACGATCCGTAGTAAGTCACAAAAAATCCCGGAAAAGCTCTGGAGATCGGTTACTCGGGGGTTTTCAGGGTCGCTGATCGCAAATCTGGAGTCAGAATTTCCGAATTCAAAATGCCGGATCCAAAATGGCGGTTATGATTACCACGATCCATAGTAAGTCACCAAAAACACTGGAAAAGCTCTGGAGATCGGTTACGCGGGGGTATTCGGGGTCGCTGATCTCAAATCTGGAGTCAGAATTTCCAAATTCAAAATGGAGGATCAAATATCGCGACTATCGTTGCCAAGGGCCATAGCCATAGTTGACCAAAATCTTGGAAATGGTCTTTTAAGTCGTCACTTGGAAGTTTCCCGATTCTCCGAGCTCGAATCTGCAGTCAAATATTCCAAGTACAGAATACCTACTGACCCACCCAATATGTTACAAAATGACGGATGTAATATAGCAGCTAGTCTTACATAAAGAACCTCACTTTGACTTCTTATGAAAACGTTGTCGCTGCTCCTGAAACGATCGTTTATATGACTTGCGCCTATAGACAGTCGATACGTTATGTCTATGCAGAGACCAGCAATAGTCCGCCATCATCCGCTCATCCCACCTACCTTGAAAATGCCGCTCCTTTTGTTTGAAATCTGAATCAATACGGTATTAGATACATGATCGTCGTAGTGTGCATGTATGAATCTGATGTACAGCCAGTGTAGATCAGCCAGTGCTTTCAAGAAAAACAAGACTTTCCGTGTTAGAGATCGCGTTTGAGCGACAGGCTACCGGATTAGTCATCAACCCATAAATAAATTAATACGGTATTAGATACATTAACGTCGTAGTGTGCATGTATGAATCTGATGTACATCCAGTGTAGATCAGCCAGTGCTTTCAAGAAAAACAAGACTTTCCGTGTTAGAGATCGCGTTTGAGCGACAGGCTAACGGATTAGTCATCAACCCATAAATAAATCAATACGGTATTAGATACATTAACGTCGTAGTGTGCATGTATGGATCTGATGTACATCCAGTGTAGATCACTCAGTGCTTTCAAGAAACATAAGACTTTCCGTGTTAGAGATCGTGTTTGAGCGATAGGCTAACGGATTAGTCATCTAGAATGTCGAGAATCCCGTGCGCAAATAAAGTTAATAAATTTTGCAATGTTTGCGGAAAGTTTGAGGCAGAAACTTACCGTAGAAACATCAGTGATACAATAAGAGCACAGTTCGAAGAATGTTATCAAACGCCTATGAGAAATCTAAATAAACCCTGGGTTCCTAATTCTATTTGTGAAGATTGTCGCCGAACTTTGAAAAACTGGAATAGTATAAAAAAGGATGTTGTAATTGAAACAGTAGTGTGGCGTGAACCTAGAAATCATGATGATGACTGCTACTTTTGTGGATGTGATATAACTGGTAGAAACCATACAAATAAACATTTGCTTGTGTATCCTAAGGTGCTTAGTGTAACACCACCAAAAATTGGAAAAATAGAACGGAATACAAATACTGTTCCTCAGCCACAAGCGGAGCAAGAAAGGCAAACGATTGAAAGTGACGAGGCCGAAAGCAGTGACGATGAATTTTCTTTTGACGACGGAAAACCGCAACTTTTTGATCAAAATGCTCTGGATGATTTTGTGCGGGAATTGAATTTGAGTAAAGATTTGGCAGAGCTATGCGCTTCCAGACTCAAAGAAAGAAATTTTCTATCCCCTGGGACAAAAATTTCCGTCTACAGGAAAAGAGATAATAAGTTCGTGAAGTATTTTACTAAAGAGAATTTCCTTGTATATTGCAACGATATTAAAGGTTTGATTAGTTTATATGAGATAGAAGAAGTTTATAAGCCGGAGAACTGGCGACTCTTTATAGATTCTTCAACAGATAGTCTTAAAGCAGTACTGCTTCATAATGGAAATAAATATGCGGCAATTCCCATTGGCCATTCAACCGTATTGAAAGAATCGTACGAAAGCTTTCAATTTCTTCTTGAAAAAGTCAATTATTATAATGAGCACAAATGGTTGATTTGTGGTGACTTCAAAATGATAAATATTTTAGTAGGTTTGCAGTCGGGAAACACGAGACATCCGTGTTTTCTCTGCCTTTGGAACAGTCGTTCCCGACAGGAGCACTGGGTAAAGAAAAATTGGCCACAAAGAATCCAGATGAAGGTTGGTGAACACAATGTTATTCATGAGAGTCTTGTCGACACCCGTCGAATCCTATTGCCTCCATTGCATCTCAAGCTTGGCTTTATGAAGCAATTTACTAAAGCTTTAGACAAAGAAGGCGAATGTTTCCAGTACATTGCATCCAAGTTTAAGCATTTGTCGGATGCTAAACTTAAAGAAGGCATATTTGTTGGGCCTGATATTAGAAAACTTATGAAAGACGATGATTTTGTAAAAACCATGACACCCGTACAAAAAGATGCTTGGATGAGCTTCAAAAGTGTCACAGACAATTTTTTAGGAAACTATCGAGATCCAAAGTACAAATCTATTGTATCTACGATGCTAACGAATTTCCAAAAATTAGGGTGCCTGATGAGTATGAAATTGCACTTTTTGTTTTCTCATTTAGACTACTTTCCTGAGAATAATGGCGCATTCAGCGAAGAAATGGGTGAACGCTTTCATCAGGATTTCAAACAAAAGGAGCGGCATTTTCAAGGTAGGTGGGATGAGCGGATGATGGCGGACTACTGCTGGTCTCTGCATAGACATAACGTATCGACTGTCTATAGGCGCAAGTCATATAAACGATCGTTTCAGGAGCAACGACAACGTTTTCATAAGAAGTCAAAGTGAGGTTCTTTATGTAAGACTAGCTGCTATATTACATCCGTCATTTTGTAACATATTGGGTGGGTCAGTAGGTATTCTGTACTTGGAATATTTGACTGCAGATTCGAGCTCGGAGAATCGGGAAACTTCCAAGTGACGACTTAAAAGACCATTTCCAAGATTTTGGTCAACTATGGCTATGGCCCTTGGCAACGATAGTCGCGATATTTGATCCTCCATTTTGAATTTGGAAATTCTGACTCCAGATTTGAGATCAGCGACCCCGAAAACCCGCGCGTAACCGATCTCCAGAGCTTTTCCAGTGTTTTTGGTGACTTACTATGGATCGTGGTAATCATAACCGCCATTTTGAATCCGCCATTTTGAATTTGGAAATTCTGACTCCAGATTTGAGATTAGCGACCCCGAATACCCCCGCGTAACCGATCTCCAGAGCTTTTCCAGTGTTTTTGGTGACTTACTATGGATCGTGGTAATCATAACCGCCATTTTGGATCCGGCATTTTGAATTCGGAAATTCTGACTCCAGATTTGAGATCAGCGACCCTGAAAACCCCCGAGTAACCGATCTCCAGAGCTTTTCCGGGATTTTTTGTGACTTACTACGGATCGTGGTAGTCATAGCCGCCATATTGGATCCGCCATTTTGAATTCGGAGATTCTGACTCCAGATTTGTGATCAGTGACCCCAAAAACTACCAGGTATGCATTTGCAAGCGGTTTGACAGCAATATCAGGAAGAGTTTGTTTATCCGAGTATAAACGGAACTATGGGATAGGATGTCTAGTAGATAAGAAACACTGATACATTACAGATTGAAAGCGATATATCTCGAGAAGGAAAAGTCGAATCGAAACAAGCGAAAATGAATTTTGAAGGGCAAGACTAGTACTTTCAGATGCCGCTGATCGTTTTGTATTAAAAAATCAGTTAGCGGCATAACATAACCTCAAAAACAGCCAAAAACGGTGATTTTTGCACTTTTAGGTTAGGATATCTCGAAAACCTGAGGTGATAGAGCAATTCTGAGGCCGGATTTGGATTCAGCGTACCAAAAACCTTCGGAAAAGTATGGTCTGGTCTCTGGGTTATTGGTTCAGGAAAATTTTGTCGGCCTGTGTAATTTTGTCAAGTCTAAATTTTCATAGATCTATTGTGGAGAAAGAGGAAAATGCACTGCACTATGGAGTGCACCGAGAGGATCTAAGTCATCCGAGATAATACAAGATATTTTAAATGTATGTTTAAAATATCCAAGACCAATTCGCTGGAATTCCTTGTATGATGCTTTCAAATAATTACCCTCTTATAAAGATAAATTAAACGATGTAGCTAAAGAACTGAACCTACAGGTTTGTATGTAGAGTTGGCAGTCGCATCTGCCAAAGAAAGTAAAATGGCAGGGAATGTAGAGATATAAAACGCTGAAAAGAAGCCAGTCAACAAGTCCTACGCGAGCCTAACTACACCCGAGCTTGAAAACTATTTATTATTTATTTATTTACGAGGGAAATTCACTTGTTTGTTGAGATACACGGGAGGAACGGACCGAGCACATAAATATTTCCTACAAAAGCATTCGACGGCAATGACACGGGCACACAATACACCGTGCATAGACGGTGCATTGCGCACTGCACCGTACATAACTACACATTGTGCTCTGATGGTGCATGGTACACTGCACTAAAAAACGGAGAGAAAAACTCGGCTACATCTGCCGAAAGCCCCGACACTTATAGCCTTTGGGGCTCAAGAAGTAGAATGACATGATCATCAAGCAGTGTCGGCTGTAGTACAAAGCAATTATAGTATAGCGATTCAGAAACGGGTTACTTTTAATATACTAAGATTTGCAAATTTCTCATAGACTCTTACGATGAAAATCAATAATTAACATTGGAAGTACATTTTTAAATCATATTACCCATTAATTTTTGCAAAATATAAGTTAATAGGTATCAAATCCGAATATACGAAAAGCTAACCGCAAATATCTGTCATTTCGGCTACTCGCCTTTGAGAGGCGAGTCAAGCTAAACCTGCTTTGTTCTACAGCAGCGCTGACGGTGTTATCCTACCGCTGATTTGATGTTACCAGTACAACGCTAAAACTGAGGAACTCCAAGGCACAAGGAAGTCTTCCGAAGAAGAAGAAGCAACCAGAAGATCCTGTCAAAGAAGACAGAATTCAAACGCCGGCTCAATAAACAGCAGCACAGCTAACCAGGGCGAGCTGAACACGTAACACGTACATGCACTCACACTCGTTCCACCCAAAATCATGCACGCACGCAAAAGTGGCCGGGGAAGGAGAGCCGTCGCCGAAACCGAGAGACAGCGGTTATTCGAGCACGGCATGGATCAGCTGCGCGGCGGAAAAACACCAAACGAAAGCACGAGCAAGCGGCAGCAGCGCGAGCTGACTACAACTGCGCAAGAGAAGAGCCAGCAGAGGGGAGAGGGAGAAACGACGAAGACGATAGGAGCCGCGCGGGAGAGACAGAGAGAGAGAGAGAGAGAGTGAGAGAGAGAGAGTGAGAGAGCGGCGGAAGGGGAAAGCTAGCCGCTAGTCTCCATAGCCAGACTCGGTATACACGACGTTGCACGTACATGGGTATATCGATATACGTTGATGTACGCCTGTGTGGTGGAGAGTTTGAATGTGAGCGCCTTTGGTTATGTGGGTGATTGGAGTGCTTACTTACATGATCAGCTAAAAGGAGGATGTCATCAAGGTAGATGAAGAGCCCGTTCAGCAACCCCTGGATCATGTCTGTTTCTCCACGATAGGCAGAGAAAATGGTGAGCGCTTGGCGAGACAAGGAGATGGATCCGTTTAGCCGCCACTTACTGGTCAATGGCGGTGCCAGTAGGTCCGTAAAGGCGTTGGCAGTGCTCTTAGTGGAGAGGTGAGAGTCAGCAAGAACATGCAGCGTAGACAGCTTGGCCGTTCAGCAATTCCCAGCTCATGTCGGTCAATGGCCATGCCAGTAGGCCTGCAGGGGTCAGAGCGTTGGCGGCGCTCTTAGTGGAGAGGCGAGAGTCAGCATGAAGTGCAGCGTAGACAGCTTGACCGTTCAGCAATTCCCAGCTCATGTCGGTCAATGGCGGTGTCAGTAGGCCCGCATGGGTCAGAGCGTTGGCGGCGCTCTTAGTGCAGGAACTTGAAGTATAGACTGCTTGGCTCGTCTTCCCACGGGAATGCTTCTGCGTTTGGAGATGGAGGACACAGCACTAACCCCTCATACTAGCTCTCCACGAACCTAGAGTTGCTCCAGAGGAGCAACCCAGCGACTATGTCGCCGATGAGACAAGCTCATATAAGTTAGCGGTTATTACCAGCTTTTTATTAATTTGACTGTGACCAACCCTTGAAAAGGATCGGCCTTAAAAGTCTGAACTAACCGCGCTTGTAGCGCTGGAAGTTCCGCTGTAGTAGCCTCTGTTAGATTGGAGTGAGAGGACGAGCATCGATCACCTTCCGTTCCTTCTTTACTTCCTGGCTTGAGCGGTCGTATTGGCTTCCGGCTGACGATGGTAGCCTCGTTGGGTCGACTCTCACGGGTGGTCAAGTCCGTAGGCGTGGAGTCGGACTCTGGTGGAGGCGGGGTTTCCTTATTGTCGACGGAAATCGGTGAAGGAGGCTGGTTACGGGAACACCGTGGAGTGATCTCCTGAATCTGGAAGGTGGCTGGCATGTTGATATGCCTGCTCTGATCCCGCTGCTTGCACCTCATGGGCGACGTCTGAGTGCCTGTTGACCTGGTCCTGCTCCTTTTAAATTCGTCTGTTACCCGAGCGGCGTAGGCCAGACGACATCAGTCTGTCTCGGTGAGCTCGTACTCCCTTGGCTGCTCGCTCTCAGTCATCCGGATAGGTCGACGGAGAATAGATAGATAGATAGATGTAAATGAAGAAAGGGGGAAAGCAAAAATAATTAAACCAAAAGTTTAATTGACTCCGTGATTTATTTCTCAACTCTTAGAATATGCCCTATAGTCGTCTATTAGGCGTTACTAGGTAATATACTCGAGGGAGTATACGGGTATCGAGTGCTTTATCGACCGGTCCTATATGGCCTCAACTTGCCAACATCTACTGTGGTTTGGACGACGCCACCTAGCGGCGGCGCGCAAACTATGCTGTTCGTAATTTCTCTCGGTGGCGCGTAATTTAAACTTAGCTATTCCTAGCTGCACGAAAGAGCCTAGTAATGGGCGTATAACAACTTATACTAACATATGCGACGGTAGACTGGCTCGCATGCAGGAGCTCTCCGTAGAGATTTAAACATTTAACTTCCGCGCGCATTGGCCCTGACCTTCCTCAACAATGGGAACCATGACTACGCTAATGACTTCTTAGCGATTAGTCAAACGATTTTCTCTCTCTCTCTCTCTCGCTCTCTCTCTCTCTCTCTCTCTCTCTACACCATCGTCGGCGTCGGACTTTCATCCTATTGCACTGCTGTGCTTTCTTTCTAAGGTTCTGGAGAAAATCGCTCATTACCAGATCCTGGAGTACATGACTGAAACTAAGCAACTTGACCCTATGCAGTCCGGCTACAAGAAGAACAACTCGACACAGACTACTTTACTCAAACTGACAGACGATGTAAGGACAGGAGTTGACAAGAGACTAGTGACCTTACTGTTACTGTTAGCAAAACTGTGAGCTCTGGGGTTCTCCAGGCATGCATTAATCTGGATTAAATCGTACATTTTAGGGAGAAAACAAGCTGTCGTTGAACGCTCTGACACCAAGTCACCTTGGTTGTCAACAAATCTTGGAGTGCCCCAGGGATCTGTGTTAGGGCCCTTGCTCTTCTATCAATGACATAAAAGAACTGTTTGTCGAGCTTAATAAAGAATTAAAAACGGACGACCCGTGACGAGTGAGACATATATTATACGCCGACGACCTTCAGATCTACATCCAGATCCACCCTGACAGCATTGACGAAGGGGTGGAGATATTGGGTTGTGCTGCGCAAGCGGTTACTGATTGGGCAGATGGTGCATTACTCAGACTGAATAAGACCAAGACTAAAGCTATCATTTTCGGCTCTTGTAAATACATAAACAGTCTTGAGTCACAAGGTTTGCCGGAAATCAGTCTGGGAGATGGCGTCTCTGTTCCTTTCTCGCCGACCGTCGACAAGCCTGGGTGTTATACTTGATTCTAAACTCACGTCGAAGCCACACGTGGACATGGTCGCAAAAAAGGTTAATAGAGTACTGTGTAATTTGAGATTTTTTAGAAAGTATACCACTCAGGATCTGCGCAAGCACTTAGCAATGTCCCTTGTTTTTCCGCATCTCGACTACTGCTCTCTGGTGTATCTGGATGCGTCACTCGAACTTCGTAGCCGGCTGCAAAGACTGCAAAACTCGTGTGTGCGATACGTGATAGGTGCTAGGAGGGATGAGCACATCACCCCTTACAGGGAGCAATTACAGTGGTCTCGGGTGGACTCTCGAAGAACCGTTTTTATGGCGATAACCATCTACAAGGTTCTTCCGACAAAAGAGTCAGTCTATCTCGAGCCGCTTTTCAAAACGAACGAATCGAAACGCCCTGTAAGAGGTGAGGTTAAAGAACTCTCTATTCCGCAGATGCGTACTGAAACTGGAGTAAGATCTTTTCAAGTACAAGGTGCGCATTTGTGGAATTCACTCCCTTCACATATACGAACGTTACCATCATTGATAGTCTTCAAGGTGGCGGTCAATAAATATTTTGCATGCTTGGATTAATTGTCATTGTTGATTTTTCTATTTTTCGTATTTATTTAATTTTTTGTGATAACTTATTTTGTATTGTTATATTCAAATTCATTGATATATTTATGTATTTTTATTTATTTATTTTACTTTTTATCAATCAACAAAACAATTTTAAAGAGTATGCATGTATTTATTAGTATGAATGAAAACGATTGTTAATGTATGTATGCAATTTATCCAATGACTGATAGATATAGAGATCATGACTTTTATTTGACAACGAAGAGTAATACTTTATGTACCTGACGTCGCATATATGCAATTATTTTAGGTTAAGTAACAATGTGATATTAAATTTTAAGTGAAAAGACATGTATCAAATGTTACCCCCTACCGTAAACGGCTTGGGTGGCTCTCGGCGAATGCCCGAAGAGAGTATTTCATGGGTGCGTTAACGTTCTCAATATTTAAAACTAGTTGTCCAGAATACCTAAAATCTAACTTTATACTTACCACTGAAACTGATGTACGTAGATCAGCTCGGCTTCGTACTGAACCCCTCCTCATACGTAAATTTACAACTTCCTTATATGCCAATTTATTTGTAATAACAGCCTCATACTTATGGAACAGACTATCGGATCACATCACTTCCCTGCCTTTCAAATCTACCTCCCACCAAACCATAAAATCACTGTTACTCAAGTACCTCACCAGTTGTGATGTTGAGCCTGATACTGGCTAACTCTGCATAATAACGTCGTACAACTTACCAATTAAGTCTGAAGCGTTATATATTTTTACTTTAATGTTATCTCTATTTTATACTCGATAATATTATTGCTAATTTAATTTGTTAATGCGTTAAAATTACCAAAGAGCCATATATGATATGATATGATAGGATAAGATAGATTGTGACAGATCAGGATACTCCTTACATATACAAATATTTAATCAATATTCATTTTTAAATCTATACACGATTATATTTATTATATTAATATTATTATATTTACAACATTGTTATTATTATGTATTAATACTGCGAGCGTGTTTGTCACAGCGAATCATTTAATCATTTTTCTGTATTTTTTATTTTATCATGTATCTTATCGTTCTTTATACCCTATGGGATTATTTAGTCCCAGGGTGGAAATAAATCTCTCTCTCTCTCTCTCTCTCTCTCTCTCTCTCTCTCTCTCTTTCTTTCTTTCTCCGAAATATGTAATTGTAGAATTAATAAATGCCAGTGACGAAATACTTTTTCTGTTGTCTATCGCCCGCCTAAATCTGCCTTTCCTGTACATTTTTTCAATCGTCCGTCCACCTTTCTTCCACACTATTCCAATGTCGTTATCATCGGCGATTTTAACACGAATCTCTGCCTAAATAATGCTGCCTCTGAGCATCTACTTAACCATATTGAATCTCTCTCACTTTCCCTAGTACCCTCTGAGCCTACGCGCCATGTCCTCTGGCGTGATCCTCCGGCTCACACGTTGCTGGATCTTTTCATCGTCAAGGATATTACTTCTGTTTTTAATTACAAAAAATCTGACGTTCCGTTTATAGCCGGCCGTGATTTCATCGAAATCAGCCTTCGATGCACAAAGCTCCCGGTTATAACCAAGACTATAACTACACGAAGTCTGAAAAACATCGATAACGATGTACTCGCCTCGGATCTAAGAACTAATCTCTCACGTCTACCCTCATATTATTCCTACTCTTTGAACTCTTTCCTAGCCACTACTCCCTCATCCGGACTCGTCCGTTCCCATGTAGAAGTTAAAGAAGCCCTCCTCGGTGCCTCCTCAAAAGCTTCCGGACTTGACGGGCTAACGTACAAATGCTCAAGGTGGCTCTTCCTGACCTACTCGACCCACTCATGAATCTCTGCAACTCATGCCTAATAAACGCTGCATTTCTTGCATCTTGAAAGCCCTTCTAGTTCCTCTCTCAAAATCAAAGACACTCTCCGCACCGTCCGACACTAGACCCATCGCTCAGCTCTCTGAGATCTCTAAAGTATTAAAGCGTCTGGTCCATCGCCAACTACTAGGCTACCCCGAAGTCCACAAGCTCCTCCGAATGATAACTATTTTGATCTTGTTTGATTTTTCTAAGGCGTTCGACACTATTCCCCACGCCCTGCTTCTCGCCAAACTTCGCGCTGTAAATGTTTCCGACCGGGATCTAAGGTGGTTTTTTAAGTACCTTGAAAATCGCTTGCAAGCTGTGATAACGAGTGCGGCACTGTCTCTGAGTAGCTTCGAGCCGCCTCCGGAGTCCCACAAGGCAGCGTCCTTGGCGCCCTTCACTTCGCCATTTACATCAACAATCTTCCAAAAGTAATTCGATTTTCCAAGTATATGATCTTTGCTGACGACACGCAGCTCTATCACCTCGGCTACCCGTCCGACCTTCTCCAAGGCCTCGCGGCAATCAACAACGACGCTCAAGCCATAGCTCGGTGGGCGAACGAAAATAGCCTCCACTTGAACCTCGCTAAGCCAAAGTCATGATTCTGATAGCCAATTCTACACCTCATCTATAGATATTGACGCGATCCCCAAACTCATCATCAATGGTCACCCCATTTCCTATGTCCTTGAGGCACGCAATTTGGGCGTCTGGATAACCCCTGCACTCGATTGGCAACTCCAAGCAAAGCACGTCGCTAAGAAGGCATACAAAGCTCTATATACATTAAAATTCTACCGGCGTGTTCTCTCGAAAGAAATTAAAAAGCATCTAGTTGAAACCCTAATTTTTTCTCAATTTGATTACGCGTGTGTCGTCTATAGTAACTTAGACGACACGCGGTGCGTAAAACTTCAACGCGTGCAGAACGCATGTATCTGCTTTATTATGGGCAACATTCCTCGCCGAACACATATCACCCCATACAGACTCGAATTAGTCTGGCTCTCCGCTCGGAGACGAAGAGAATACCACTGCGGCGCTCTTGCCTACTTGGTGATCGTCTTCGAGAAACCCCAACTACCTCGTTGCTAGGTTCACTCGACTAAATGTAAAGGTAGTTCTGCGCCGCTCAGAGCGAAACCCTTCACAGGTGCTAGTCTATCCCACCCCCCGCACCGAAGCGCTCAAGCAATCTTTTAGAATCCAAGCCTCCACCCTGCTTAACTCCATGTCTGTTATAGACTTCTCTTCGACGTCGATTATGACCTTCAAAACATCTCTTCGAAAAGCGCTCTTTTCCCGCGACGTGTCTGATTGGGAGGATCGTGTGCGCAACGAGGGAATTTTAGTATAATCTAAATTTTAGTATATTCTGTAAATGTCTAATAACCAACTCACGCGAGAGTCACTGTTTTAGTTATCTGTTTCTGTTTTAGTTAAGTATTTTTATTTAGTAATTCATTAGTTACTTAACTATTACGGCACTCACTCGAATCCTGTTTTGATTATTGTACCGTAACCATATAAAATATAAAATATAAAATGTAATTCTGCGAGTTCATCTCTGTATTATGTATAATATGTAATTATTCTACGCATCTAGTTTGTATAACAATTATTTGAAATTCAACTAAAATTACACTGTCAAATGTAATCTATTATCCATCTATTGTATTTTACTGAGCACCAGACTTGGGTTCTACCCCAAGGTGGAATAAAGAAAAAATCAAATCTAATCAAATCAATCTCTCTCTCTCCAATGGCGTGGTCAGATTTTCCGAAATTTTCCATTTTCCCTGTGTAAAAACACAAAACGTGTTATATCTCAAAAAAGGCTCTATTAATATTTTTTTAATGCTTTTAATCGAATGCCGAGATTTTTTTACATAAAAAAGTGGTTTTCCCCGGAGGGCCCAGGCAGTTTATTATGAGTAATAGAACGCATACGAGTAGAAGTACGGCGCGCTGCGCCGTGTGGCCGCCGATTCATGCTTGTTTGTAAAACTAGTTCTTTTTTTACTTAATAGGTAGCTTTTGCATAGGAATTTCTTAACTGTAAATGAATTGCCTCAGTAAAATGTTTATATACGACGCCATTTTTTTCAACTTGACTTTTCTGATGATTAAATCGTTAGTACGCATTGTTGTTGTCATTACTTCGATTCATTGTAGTAACTACAATGGGTTCAACCTGGAAATCGACATGCATTAATCCTTTTAACGAAAATATTCATCCTACTTCTAAAGATTTGTTTGATTTTCCTACAGTTTGTAAAAATGTGTTTCCATTGGTACCAGATGGAGCAAAAGTCTGTGGCACCTGCCGACGGCAAATTTACAAGCGTAAAACAGACTTACCTACTTCCGATGCCAAAAAAGCTAATGTAAGCTGTTGTAATGAATACCATAAAGCAGGTGTGGCAGTTCTCGAGCAAATAAAGAGAAAATTTTCTAACGCGATATCGAAGCAAGATAGAATTCAACTGCTTACTCTTACCCCGGAGTTTTGATCTCGGAATGACTTGATGAGAGAGTTTGGTTGTACTGCATGGGAAGCTCGAACGGCAAAAGAGTTGGTAGCTAAAAATGGAATTTTCTCAATTTCTGAAAAAAATGTGGCAAGGTGCTTCCAGCGGAAACTGTAAATTTAGTAAAAAAATGTATGAAATGGATGACATAAGTCGAATTATGCCAGGCCTTAAAGACTGCATATCCATAAAATAGGAAAACGATAAACGAGAACACGTTTAAAAAAGATTACTGCTTGGTAATTTGAATGAACTTTATTGTTTATTTCAAAAAGAGTATGAACACGTTAAAATTGGTTTAACTAAATTCATGCAATTAAGACCAGCACACTGTGTTTTAGCTGGAAGCAGTGGCACACGTAATGTATGTGTACGTGTACATCACGAAAATTTTAAGCTAATGCTAGAAGCTACTGATTTAGATACTTTAACAAAAGATACTCAACTGCCCCTTAAAACTTATCACGACTGCATTCAAGCAATCGTCTGTAAAAATCCACGTGATGATCCACTAATACGTCTATAGTGCGAGATCATTTGCCTGATTGTTTTGAAACGGATAATTTTTCACAGATGCAGTTTGAATCGTGGTTTCAAACAGATCGATGTGCAATCGGTTCTGTAAGTCAGAATGTTTATGATTTTCTCAACACGCAGTGCGAAAAGTTGATGAAATTAAAAACTCACGATTTTTTTGCTATGAAACAGTCACTCTGTGTGAATAACTTAAAAAAAAGTCTTCAAGAAGGTATTCATTGTGTATTTTGATTTCGCTGAAAACTATGCATTAGTAGTAAAAAATTCTACACAATCCTTCCACTAGAATAATAATCAGGCAACGATTTTTACAGTTGTAGTTTATTATAAAGAAAATAATGAGATCGAGCATGTTAGCGTTGCTGTAATTACAGACAATCTAAATCATGATACTGAGCAGTCTATGAATATCAAAAAATTGTCAGTCTCTATCTGAAATCTAATTTCACAGTTAAAAAAATTTATTATCTAACGGATGGGGCAGGTCAACATTTTAAGAATAAGAATAATATGCAAAATCTTTTATTTCATGAAAAAGATTTTGGAATCCCAGCTGTATGGCATTTTTATGCCACTGCGCACGGCAAAGGTGCTTGCGACGATATCGGTGCAAACTTAAAAAGATGTGTAAGGCGAGCTAGTTTACAACTTTCCTCGAAAAATCGAATTCTAACAGCAGAAGATCTTTACAAATGGGCTAGAAATTATTGCAAAGAAACTAAAGTTTTTTATAGCAGTAAAGATTCTTACGAAAAGACGGTCTTAGTACTGAAACCAAGGTTAGATAAAGCTAAGGCTATATCAGGAACTTTACAGTATCATGCTTTTTTCCCAATGAATCAAAATATATTGAAGCTAAAGAAAATTTCGTTGAGTAATCAATATCAAATCTTTCCGAAGAAAGTTGTTACTAAACGTGAAAAAAATGTATCTAAACCTGTAAGTAAAACAAAGAAAATAACACAGACAAAGACTACTAATCGGAACAGTGGTTTCTCTTAAAAGCGAAGAAAATTAACAAGAATTCTAAGAAAAACATAAAAACTAGCTGAATCAAAATAATAGGCTTTGTAAAAGTTATAAATGAACAAATAATCAATAGGCAGACCGAGTTCCGTAGCCACTGAGGGCGAAGACGCGCGCCGCGCCGCGCGTCGTACTTCTACTCTTATGCGTTCTATTACTCATAATAAAGTGCCTGAGATATCCGGGGAAAATCACTTTTTATGTAAAGAAACCTCAGCTTTCGATTAAAAGCATTAAAATAAATATTAAAAAATCCATTTTTGAGATATAACACGTTTTGTGTTTATTCACCGGGAAAATGGAAAATTTCGGAAAATCTGACCACGCCATTGGAAAGCTGAGGAAAAAATGCATTGAAATGGTATATTGGGATTTTTTACGTACATTTTCGTACAACCAGCGCGAGTTGAAAACGACAGAATTTAGCGCTCGCGCGTCGCGCTATGAGAGTTGACGTGTTTCTCCCCATATATAGAATAGGAGAATTGAAATAAATTGTAGCTTCAATTACATACAAAAGCACGTGTTATTGTTAATAGAATTTTCCAATTTTCCACTTTAAGTTTTGCGTGTCAGCACGTTATTTCGTCGTGGATCGTACCTTTATAAAGATGTCACGTCGACCGGAACCTCCTCAGAGAAGGAAGTTCTCAACGGACGAAGCAGAAGTGAGCATAAGCTGGCTCCCATTTATTAAATTTACTTATGTTCTTCGGACGATCGCAACAATTATATTACTAATAATTAAGTTTTCGTTACATTTTTTAGAATCATACTCGATTTCTATAACACAGAGAGATCGACTAGCTAACTCTTACAATTGTTTACTGACGTGGAGGGGTAATAATTTCTGGAACGTAAATGTTGAAGACGCTACTGACGGTGTCTTTTAAATACCAAATGATGAATACTCTTATTCCCTAGAAATAATAATTCAAAGTTCATATGCTGAGTGCAATTTCATGTAAGTTCTAAAATATACCTTATGTTTCTTATTCTGAATGTCTTCATTCCAAAATTAATTGAACAAGAATTTTTAAATTTCAATTCAACCAGATGTATTCATATCACATAAAATTGTTAAATGTCTATGGTTTTGATCATAAAAATTATTCACTCTAGAACAAAACGACAATTTTTTTCTGAAAATCTGAAACACAAAAAAAATGTTTTACAGAATTAAATTTTATAATATTTAATTAATAAATTTTATCTTTTACATATTCATGTTCCAGTTACGCTTCACATGTTCATGTAACTATCTTAGTAAAACTTAGAAGTGACGCAGTAGTATTTTCTTCACAAAAGACAGCATCACATATTACCTACTGAAACTATAGTGCTAGAGTAATTATTTTTTGTCGAGAGAGATAGACAATCCTGATCTGTTGTGACTTTAACAGAGCTTCACCAATATTGTCTTGAATTATTTCTCCATAAGTGCAAATAGAATCCATAAAGTTCAACCTATTTTAAAATGAACAATGGTGTTTCTGATTTGATGTCGGATAGAAGATTAAGAGGACAGTGGTTAGCAATCACAGATTACTACAGATCACTACCATCCTATACACTATTTAAATAATTTTTCACTATTTTAATAATAATTATGTTCATGAAAAAAAAAGTTGTTTCCACTGTTTGAGAATAAGCAATATATTTAGACCTAAATACTATGTATCAATGCTTTGCTATTTAGATATTTTTATAACAAATGCTCTAAAATTTTTTAGTGAAAATGTCATTCCAGTCACTGTGTTTTCACATTTTTGGAATGGAAATTCACTTTGAAAATTGTGAAAATTGTCATTGAAGTAAGATATTCACCCCAAGAATTTTACAGAGAACGTAATCTTTATTTTTGGATGAGGTGAGGACATTTCATTTTATTGTTAAATAAATTATATCAATAAATTGTTTGTCAAACCTATCATTTTTTTAAATAAATTAAAAAGTTAGGTGAAGAATTTATTCTGAACCTGAAAATGTCTGAAGGTGTTCTATCTTCAAACACTGTTACATAACCTGAAATTTTTTTTCGAAGGATGCACTTCAAGGGAGTATATCAATTACGAAATATTGTTCAGAAATATCTGAAATTATGTCCACTAGTACGTTTTGATGGTACCGCTCGCAATATAAGTCGAGGTCCAAGGTACGCGTGTTCTCCAATCCCGTGCATTAATAAGACACCTGGATCTCGAGACACATAGATACATAAAGATGAATCTCCAATACATGGAAGAAAGAAACAACTTCCTTACATCACTCGAACGACGAGGACGCCGTTCTGACAGCCGGAAGACGATAAGAAACTGCAGTCTGCAGTGGCAACATCGGTATAGTACCAAGCGCATCTGCATCCGGATCCAGAGGCTCACAGTTCACGCTCAAATCTTTCCACTTTTACCATACGTAACACTATGTTATTTTCGCCCTTTTGTATTATGAAATTTTTACTTAGGATTCGTCAAAACCACTATATACCAATTATGATCAAATTTTTATCGAAATCTTAATGAAATTGAGTAAATCCCACACGGGAAAAAATGAACACCGGAGAGTCCTACGACATGCCGGAGAGATTATGGTCTAATATTGGAAGTAAATAGACACAATGAGTAGGACTGTTGGAGTCCGATGCAAGGCAAATTTGTTCCGGCATTACGTGAAACTATAAGCACGTATGCATGGAAGCATGAGAACACCGTGCGCATGGCTGTAAGGTCTCATGGAGCACCGGACCCATTTGTTTTGCTTCGTAGGACCGGAAGACACTCGATTGTTCTGACTTGTAGGACATAGAAAGCACATAGCGTGACACAGAATAGAAAATAGAAGACTCTTTGCGGCATACAGGCTTATCATACTAACTATTATATGATTAATTCATTTTATTATTTATTTTATTTTATTTTTTATTTACTATCTAGTTAAGTTTATTTGGGAATATATTTTTACAATACAGACTTCTTATATGTTTGAAATATCGACAGACTCACTTTACCATTTTCCATTCCTTATGTGAGATTAATCTGATGTCTACTCAATACATTTACCGCATATGATAAGTCGGGTCGAACTGTATTAGCGAGATATAAAAGAGAACCTATTATTTCTCTGTATGGACCATTTGTCTTAGTTTGTGTACTTTCAAATTGATTTTCATTTTCATCTCGTTCTCGCCTTTTTCGGTTTGCTACCTGGTTCGTCACCATAGGTGTTCTCTGAGAATGCATCTCACTGTATCAAAAATGCTATAATAATCTGTCAATGTAACCTGTAAATGTAAGTGTCATCGCGCGATTTTGTTTGTCTCTGTTTATCTCAAAGCAAAGAAAGCTTTTAGGCTCTCCAACGTCAGATATTTCACATTCTAATTAATATTTCGTCCACGTATAATAACAGTACTAAAAATTTGCCATTTTCTTGCCAATTATATAAACAAGGCTCAGAATCGTGAGATTTTAATTCAAGTTTTCTTGCTACTTCTGAACACTTTTCATAGCATCGTTTAGAACTTATTTTTAAATCGTACATCGTATGTTGAATCTTACACGCTTTACCTCGTCTAATTTCTGGTTAGCAATTAATATCCTTAAGTATTTCCATATTAATTTCACTGTATATTGTCCCATTCAGAAAAGCTGTTTTAACTTCAAGCTGACGTATTTCAAGACCGAACTTATTTATTATAGCTAGTACTGATCAGATTAAAGGTAATCGTGAAACTGGTGCATGCGTTTCACTTAATTTATACGAGTTTTATCTTTAAAACCTCTTATTGCAAGTCGAGCCTTATATTTCACATCGCTATCTAATCCAATTTTATTTTTGAAACCCATTTTGAATCAATGATATTTGGCTTTTTTCCTTCCGAGCTTGATGGTCTATCAACTATTGTCCAAACTTTATTTTTCTCCATTGACTCTAATTCAGTTCTAATAGCTTTTTCCCACTCTGGCTTATTTTCTGTACTCATAGCCTCTCGATAAGAGTTTGGCTTATTTTGTATACTGGCGACAAATGCACACTGTTCATCAATTTCCAGCATATTCAAATCTCATTCAATCTCATGTGACTCTATCGGTAGTTCAAATGCTTTTTACTTTCTTGGGCGTCCTCTTTTCCGTTTTTCTCCGTCCGTTTTAGAAATGAAAACTTAATCCTATTTATGGAACTTTATAAACCATGTTTCGAGATTTACATCTTCCAATATAATTACCAATAGATTTACCCAATCTTTGATACTATTTTTGTTGAATTTATCTCCAAAAACTAACTTTTTATTAAATCGGACATCTTTACTTTCGTAGTATTTTCATTTTTTGGGTTTCAAAAATAAGTAACCCATTGGTCTACAACCAATCAGTATGACTCTTTTTCTTAGCTAATCGAACTCAGGTCCCGTTTTTCTCTGTACTTTAATATTATATAGGCTAAATCCTACATGTTCTCAGGTAAACGCGTATCATACATCATAGCTCTAGTCTTTCTATGAATAGTCTAATTAAAGCGCTCAGCAACGCCATTATGCTCAGGTGTGTCAGGGCTAGCCATTCTTAGCTCTGCTTCAAACTTGTCAAGAATATCTAGCGTATAGCCTCCTGTGAATTCTGTACCTTGATCACATCGAAGATAACAGAATTATACATCAGATCCTAATAAATTTCTCGAGCTTTTATAAACAACTGTAAGCAATAACCAATTTCACTTTTATTTTTCATTGGGTACGCCAATGCAAGCCGTGAATGATCATCGATAAATACAGATATAAATTTGTTTCCTTTAGGGTGTGAAGCAGTGGTAATCGGACTCATTGTATCGGCGTGAACGATTTGTAAAGGTTTAATGGCTCTCTGTCTAGTCGAACTGAAAGGTAGTTTGTTGAATTTTTATACAATACAACCTTCGCAATCTAATAAAGAATTTCTTTGGAATTCTTTCAAATATTTTAAAGAAGCATGCCCTAATCTGACATGCCGCAATACTGCTTTATTTGTATGAAATAAATTGTTAATTTTACTAATATCAAATTCATAATCTGTTTTATCACAGTCAGTTAACCCATTTCAATTATTTATTTTTATTATTTCTTAATTCATTCTCAAAGTTTTAATAGCCAGAGCATTGCTCATTTCTATCTGATTTTACATGTAAGTTTATGTCAGTATTAGTTTGCATGCGATTATCATTTTCATTTACTTTATCAATTTCCATTTCAACATCAAGCTTATTTTGTTCACTACCTATTTGCTTATTTTCGATGTCTATTTTACTTACAAGCTTAATTTCTTTATTAGAAGTTGTACTTCTTGTCGTATATTCGCGTCACCTAGTGGTAACATACGCAACAACCTTATTCATTTGAAAATGTTACTTTCTTTTTCATCCAAACTGTCGGATTCTAACTCTACTACATAATAAGGTTGCGTATAAATTTCATAAATTAACGTTTCTTTAGATCTCTTATCGACGATTTTCTCAGAGATATCAAATTTTTCGACAAAGATTCAGTGTATATTAAATTATTCACAAATAAAAACGCATCATTATTAGTGTGACCAGAAACTTTACCTACTCCCTCCGATTTTATAATCGCTGAATTATTATCATTAAAATATTTTATATCAAGCTGCGTAGTATTATCAAAAGTTATTTAATAATGAACCTAGAATTAGCCAGAAATATAATCATTTGTTTTCCATTGCTACGATCTGCGTAAAGAATTTCTCTCCAGTATATGTGTGTGAGTGTGTGTGCGTGTGTGAGTATGTATGTGAGTGTGTGCGTGATTGTGTGTGTGTGTATGTGCGCGCGCGCGTGTGTGTGTATGTGTGAGTGTGCGTATGAGTATGTGTGTGAGCGTGTGTGAGTGTGTGTGTATGAGTGTGTGTGTTAGTGTGTGTAGTTATTTGTGGGTGTGTGTGTGTGTGAGTATGTGTATGTGTGTGTGTGTTTGAGTGTGTATGAAACAATGTAATTGATTAATTGAAAATGTATTTGAAAGAGCATGAAATTACCTATTATTTTACTACCCGAAATTTTGAATAAGCTGTTTTCTTTCATTTGTTATACACAGAAACGTAATTTTTTGTTTAAACGGTAATTTCTCCAAAACGTATTGTTACGATCCATAATGGTATGGTATGAATTTGGGTATATTTTAATTATTTATTTATTAGAATACTTTTAGATACTAATGCTTTATTGATATATACAAAGAATAAATGATAAGAATAAATAAAGTGAAGATGAGTAAATCAATTGAAAATCGCGTTTGTGCGTTAGGCTGATCGTTGCGAAGCAAATATCCGCACACAGAGGAATCGCGGAGATTAAGGATGTGTGCCTACATTCATGTGAGATAGAACTGATGGAAAGGGTAAGAAAAGTGGGAGCCTGGTTGCTACGCGACGTTAGCGGTGCGAGGCCGAGATGTCTACGAAAGTCGCGAGGCCGAGCCATCAAAAAGATTGAGCTGGCTGCCGATCGGAGGATCGTCAGTCAGCGCACAGCCGCCTAGCAAGCAGGACCTTCACTCCTCCTGCTCTTATAAAACGATTTGGACAGCTAACTTATATATTCGTCAGTTTACTTATTACTATTGGTGAATATATGAGTAAGTGCAAGTTGTTTTGATGGTGTGGAACTGTAAAGCTGAATAAATGCGAGTCTTGGAACTTGACATTTTATATAAATAATATACAGCATTTTATTTATATACCTATACAAACACACGTATATAGTCATCCTATAATTTCCTTATTCCTTTTTATCATTTAGGTACCTCGGGGAAAGATAAAATAATTTAAATAAAATAATAAAAGGTTATAATATTTAAATTGAATAATAATAACAATCACGAATCCTTACAGTATGATGGATAATAGAGAAGAGATATTTTATTTGTTAAATAATCTTTACTTGAAACTATGCATAGAAATGTGAAAAAAAAGTTTTTAATTCTATACTTACTTCTTGAGAATTTTTCGAAAAAACAAACTTCTGTATTAGAATTCAAACGTCATAACGAAACCGCGTGACTAGAATTCCAATATGGCCACGCACCGTGGGAAACAATATATAGATATACGACGGTACCGATAACCTAACTTTTAAAGAACAACATGCTCCAAAACAAACTTGTTCACAATCAAAGTTACATAAATTGTTTTGTACGCACATGTGCATCTACAACCATCAAGACACCTACAAAAATATTTTTACATGTCCCAACAGAAGAAGAAAAAAGAGTTATGGTGTAGAGCTGTAGCTTGTACACCACACTTAGTTGCTCGGACAACTTACTGTTGTCAAAATCATTTTAATGTATGTATTTCCCTACACATGCAGTACGTATACTAAACATAAAGATTTTTTGTAACTTATTTTTTATATTTACAGCTTGAAGAGGATTTGGTAATCTTCATACTTATACCTGCATATATGCAGGTAAAATGTATATAAAAAATGGAGTTGTTCCTCATTTAAATTTAGGGAGAGGTAATGAAGAAGATGATAGCTCTATTTCAAATATATATGCTGTCGTAGATGCAGATCCATTAAAATTTGTCTTAGAAGATTTAGAGAAATTCACTAATCAATTTAAAAAACAAAAACTACAAGAGATTGATGACATGCATTTAGATCAGAATTAAGATAGCACACAATTATTTCAAGAAGTTAAACTAAAAGAAGGTACAACGTTTGGAATCTCTGTATATTACGAAGAAAATAATTGTCAAGAAATAGTTTTACCAGCTTGTTATTTTGATAATGACTCAAAGTTTGAACTTGTCACCCGAGTGGAAAATAATGCATTTGAACAAAGACTTGTTAATGCTAGTTTAATTCCAGAGCAAATTGCGTTGACTGATTGTTTGATGAAGAACTCAAACCTGAAACCTGTAAAAATTGTGAGAAAAGATGTCAGTGAAGAGACTTTCGTTGATATTAATTCAATTCCGGACCTCATTGTGCTTATTAATAACGATGTGTGTGTTTCAAGTTCAACAAATATAAAAACAGTGCATAAAAAGTACTTTCGAAACATGCATAATTGGGATTACATCTTCAGGACCTAATAATTTTAAAATAAAATCAAACTGTGTTTAGGAGACGCTAAACACTTCAGCTGATACAATAGGTAGTGAATCTTCTGATATTTTAATATCAGACTACAATTACCAGTTATTATCAGATACGACGTCAACATCAAAACATTCTTCAGTGAAAGATAATTAATTACGTCAAATAGCAGAAACAATTTTGTGAATATTACAAAGAAATTTATTTAAATTAATCCTTTACTTTTTTGGAATTACCTTCAAAGTCGATGTAAGTGCATAGTGATATCTCAATGATTGCGAATATACCTCTGAAAAATATTTATTTGACTCTGATAAAAGTTACATTAAATCACAATAATTTAACATTGGCATACGACTTTGATGACTACGAGAGGCACACAGCAAGAATTTTCCCAGCAATGGTTCCTATACTTGCAAACGTTTTGAAAAACTTATTATTTGGCCTAGTAATGACACAATAAAAAAAATCGACCAATTTCTTTTCCATACAGATTTAAAGAAGTCCAATCAATACTTGACTGTTTTGAAATCCAAATTGAAAAACCAAGCAATGTTATGCATCAATCAGCAATTCTTTGGCAAAACTCCCTCATTACAGTGAAGTGTCAGTTGACCGAGGTTTTAAGCAACTTAGTGTTATATTACAAGCTAGAAACTGTAAACTTGTATGTGCAACCAATTTAAAAGAGAATGAATAGTGTTCTGAACAATATGTGAGAAGAAGTAAACAAATATCTAGCTACCAAATCCATGTGGAACGGGTCATTGAAAGAATAAGAGCATTTAGATTCTTAGATATTCATAGTGCGGTTGACAATAATTATATTTATCTTTTGGATGACGTTATTATAATAGTTGCTTAATTTACAAGACCCTGTTATAAAACAGTGCAAGTCGTGTAATAAGCAACAAAATGTTTATTTTATAATAACTTTTTACTTTGTTATTTATATCCTAAATTTATCATAATACTTATACCTAAATAAACAAAACCCAAAGAATCTGATTTTTTTTAATATAAATTATTTAATCTTTTATAATTTTTTAAAAATTAACAGATTATATTAATTCATTGCTTTACGTTGCCCAATACTGTTATTTTGAATGCCCTTTTCTAGAATTGTTTGCATGAAATCTTTCAGAACATCTTCAGTGACTTCAGTTGTTGATGAGGCATTCTTATTTCCAGTCATATCATATACCGGAATATCTTTTACCGTAGTCCCAACCTGTGAAAGAACACTTTACTTCCAGTAGCATTCAACTGATGTTGGAGATGGTTCTTCGGATCTTCTGTAAAGACAAGCTAAATCGTCTAAATCATTTTTACAGTCATCTATGCCATTTAAAATAATGTTATCACTAAGATAAGAAGTTAATAATTACAATTAATATGTTAGATATAACAATTCTTACCAGAAGATGCCAATACCAATCATGACAGATTGCTTTTTGTAGTATTTCTTTTTTTTCTTGTATAATCAGAGTTACTGAATATGCCTTATCAGGAATTTTGTGTTCAGGGCATATAGATGATCGTACAGTGCAGGTATGATGAAATGGACTTCTATGCACTTGTACAACACCTATTGCAGTATCACCATAACTCGCTCTTCTTGGTCAACAAAATAATAACAGTCTCGAATTTATATTTTACAAATCCTCAATTACATGTTGCAATTAGATTATGATTTTACACTTCAAAGCTTTTACTCCTCTCATTTCTGAAGTGCGAAAAATTTCACTATAATTTAAAAATTCTAAAAACATTTCTAAATAAACTTTTGGTAAGTCTTTTTTCACCATATTGATATTTATCTGTGATTAAAACGATTTATAAATCACTGTTCGTCGTTTAAATACCAAAACTACATTTGTTTATAAGCTCACAAAATCAAATATACCCGCTTCGATATAATAGGTTATGTTGGCCCTTGGTGCACGACCATACTGAATCTTACTACTCAATCGCAGGATATTTGGATATTCAAATACTTTGAAAATTTATAAACTTTTAATTAATATTTATAAACTCCAGAGACATTTAATCGATTAAAAACGATGTCTAATGAATCAATACATATTTATTTATTATACAATAAAAGATCAGCTGTTATTTTTATACCATGTCTCTTCCATATTTTTGAAAATAATTCAGGAGATTAGGGAAATGGAGAAGAATATTCTGTAAATTTTTTGAGTCATTAGATGTTTCTATGTTCGAGAACAAAATCATTTTGTAAAAGAATATGCTTTTCTATAGCCAACGATAACTAGAGTAAATCAGCATTATTTTATGTGAGAGTTTCCAAAAAGGTAACTTTTATTATCTCTTGGATGAGTTCATTGATCATAATAATAAGATCATAATAATAATTATATTCCAAGATATTTCAGGTTATGTATTTTTAAAAAACATTTTGGTCGCTAAGTAGTTGTCATAGCGCTATAGCGAAGACAAGCATCGCCATGGCGCTACGATAGATGTACAAAGGACACGGTGACGTCACACTGTCATGTGTGCGGAGGAAACAAACTTCTCCAAAGTGCAACCAGCCAAACATTGGAGAAGGTGAGTCAGACAGCACCAATCATCGCTTCCCCCCCCCCCTCTCTCTCTCTCTCGCTCTCTCTCTCTCTCTTCAACAGTCGCTCATTGCGATATACATGTAGATAAATCCGCTTCTTATGTTCCTCATTTTTAAGGTATTTCTAATCTTTATCAAATAATTAATAATATGTAAAAAATATACTTAACTTATTTTTTCAATGACCTCAACACTATCTTCAGAGTCTCGATCTTCGCGAACAACGCAAGCGAACGTATCTACTAACTCACGACCGCAATACTTAGTTTTATAAAATCGCATTATAAGAACCACACGCGACGCAAGACAGACACAAACTGATACTAGACCCTTCAGATATGATATACTATGACATATTATTGTTGGCATGTGACAAAACCCATGGCGCAAAACCCTAAGTGGCATTCTTTTTTTACTAAATCTTAATGTTTACACCGTTTTTCACGTTCTGCAGTGTCTTACATTTTTATACTTTGTTTTCTTCAATAAGAGGTTGCAGATTGTTGTGAGAATATTAACATCAATAATTCCTCATTACAGTCTATATGCCATAGATATGTCCATAAATAAAATTCCAATTAAAAAATAATTCGATCTGTCAGCTATAAAGATATGAGGGTAAATTTTTGACCGAATATAGTTCGAGCGAGATTTTAGAAATCTTACTTTATATAATAATAATAATCGATTTAATAATGACAAATCTATATGCTCTTCAAATTTTACCCTGACATTATAAAAACTGACATTAATATAAATGATATAAGTTGTAAATTGATAAAATATGAATACATTCTGATTTACGTATCATATCTTGGTGAAATTTAAATAACACGCAGATCATACACTTCTTAAACGAATACCGTTTTGAAAATGCAAAATTTATAAAAATTCACAAAGTTTCACTTTTGTAAATAAGTCTAATTCGCGGAATAGTTCTCAAATCGAACAAAGTATCTGTTATCGCACGAGCGATAAGATAAAAGGCAAGCCTATACCGGTACCAAGAAATAATCCAAACTACAAAATTTAAAATCTGCGATTTATTAAAAACCTTACGTTTTTGTAATGGTAATCGATTAAAGGACAAAAATATATGTACTGTTCAAGTTTCACCCAGATATCGTAAAAACTGACATTAATATAGGTGATATAAATTTTAAATTAAAAAATATGGATATATTGTGATTAAATTCTCGTATCTAGGTGAAATTTGAATGACATGTAAATCATACTCTTCTGAAGCAAGTAGCGTTTTGAAAATCCAAAATTTATAAGAATTCACAAAGTTTCACTTTTGTAAATGAGTCTAATTCGCGGAACAGTTCTTAACTGGAGCAAAGTATTTGTTATCGCACGACCGATAAGATAAAAGGCAAGCCTTTACCGGTACCAAGAAATAATCCAAAGTACAAAATTTAAAATCCGCGATTTTTTAAAAATCTTACTTTTTTGTAATGGTAATCGATTAAAGGACAAAAAATCTATGTACTGTTCAGGTTTCACCCATATATCGTAAAAACTGACATTAACATAGGTGATATAAGTTTTGAATTATACAATATGGATATATTGTGATCAAATTATCGTATCTTTGTGAAATTTGAATGACATGCATACCATACTCTTCTTAAGCAAATAACGTTTTGAAAATGTAAAATTTATAAAAATTCACAAAGTTTGAATTTTGTAAATGAGTCTAATTTACGGAACAGTGCTCAAGTACAGTATTTGTCATCGCATAAGTGATAAGATAGAAGGAAACACCACTACCAAGAAATGGTTCAAATTATAAAAATTAATTTTTATTATCGAGGATTTTTATTTGTTTATTTATTTATACAACAAAATATTAAATAAATATTGATTCAAATGCAATGTTAAACGCTTCTTCAACTACCACTTAAATTAGATTTAAAAAGACCGGGCGAAAATACATTATTTAGTCTTCAAATAACTCTAAATTTCAAGTGCATCCCGGTAGTCACTATAGTAGCCACCATGCCACAAAGGGTTAATAGATTCTATATCATTTTTGAACTCAAGATATCCGTTATTTACAGAGTAATTTATAAAATACGATTTTATCTCACCTAAGTGACAGTCCACTATCCAAACTACGAGGCTACCGACGAACTGCACACCCCTACTCATTTTAGTTATAATTTACAGCGATAATGCCGGTAACAGAGGAACCTGGTATGCACTGGCTCACGTCAGTATCACACGCCATTTTAATATACATATATATATATATATATATATATATATATATATATATATATATATATATATATATATATATATATATATATATATATATGCCAAAGGAGTGAAACTGCGGCGACTTTACTTATTGTAAAATAACGTTATATACACAAATTTATTGATTTGAGCCATGGTGTACTTTGCCCCACCATGTCCCATATTATCCAAAACGTTGTAAAATAAAGTTAACTACACAAATTTATTGATTTAAGTTATGGTCCATTAGGCACCCACTGTGTCCCATAATGCCAATATTGTCCTATAACATTCTAAACATTATAAAATAACGTTATATATACAAATGTATGGATTTCAGTCATGGTCCATTTTGCCCCACCATGTTCCATATTTCAAATAGTGGACCAATACTATCCCAATCACTGTAAAATAACGTTGCATAAACTAATCTGTTGATTTCAACTATGAACCGTTTTGCCCCGTCATACCTTATCGACTTTTAACATGGTCCATTTTACTCAATCCTGATGAAACTTTTATTGGTCCCACTAAGTAACCCTTAAAGAACACCTGAAGCAATCCCAATCATATGGCACATACATACGTGCTCATCGATCACGACGAATATTGTTCGTGCGACCAGATTGTATTGACTGTGAATTAATGTTAAATTTTTTAATCCGCACAACGCGTACATAAAACTTTTAAATAACGATGAAGATGTGTTCGCGGCAAGAATATATTCGAGACTATCAGACAGGCCGACATTGCCGTGAGCAAATCTGATTTATCTCTCTGATGATCTCATCGGCAAGAGTACGCGTGCAGTCTTTTCTGCAGCTGCATAGGATATCGGCTTACCTCATATTAGTCATCACTTATAGTCGACAAAAGTTTTTTCCACTAAAAAGACTTAGCAAAAAGTTGAACGTGACGTTCGTTATTCACCACGTAATATTCGTGCAGCTGCATCTTCTTCTCTCGTGTCGCCGTGAGACACTCGACGACAATCAGCTCTATTACAATACATATGTACTGATAAAGCACCCCTTCTGAAGTTCGTGCAGTGAAATTGACGCACGCCGATGATGTCACGTACGAAAAATAAGACCAAGAGCTCGTTTATTAATTATTTTGCCGCGGGAGCCCAATTGATTTCGGTACAAGTGCTGGTATTTTGGAAACTAGTACGATTGTTACCTCGAAAATGTATAGTTTTATCAGCTCGCGAGATTACATTTTTTTGCAGTTAGATATAAATCGTGGCAAATCGTGTATTAATATTTTAACAAACATAAACCTTTGTCAACCATGTATTGAGATTTAGGCCATCATTTTTTTATTGACAATCAATAACCGATATCTCGAAAACTTGTAGTCTGATAAGCTCGCGGGATTACACTTATTTTCAAGTTGATATAAACCTGTATCAACCATGTATTAAGATTTTATCCATTATTTCTTTTTTGACAATCGATAACCGATATCTCGAATTCTTATAGTCTAATTAGCTCGCCGGATTACACTTATTTGCTAATTGATATAAACCTTTATCAACGATTTATTGAGGTTTTGTTCATCATTTCTTTTTTGACATTCAATAACCGATATTTCGAAAAGTTATAGTTCGATTAGCTCGCGAGATTTCACTTTTCTATAGTTACAACTCATACTCATCAACCATTACATATTATAAATTCAGATTTTACCATCATTTATTATTCGACAATTGATGACCGATTCTCTAAAATTTATTGACGATTAAGTACAGTAAGATAAGAACATACTTTACAAACATCTCGTGTGGAGAAACAGGAGAATCGGATTACATCAATAACTCGTAGCTCAAAAGATATCTGTGGATGATTGACGCAAGCCGATAGAATTGGCTGGAAAACCGTGATCGGAATGACGCTGTGTCATCTTCATTGCTCGTTTGTACATGCGCAAATTAAACACAGCTAGATTCAAGTGCTGACAAAGCGAATCTAAGCAGAATACTGATTGGTTGCTTCCTTTTAGGGGGGGGGGGGGGAGACGTGGAGTCTGCCAGGTAGCAGCACCGATACACTCACCTTACGCGAATACGCCCTGGTCTCGCAGAGACATAAAGCGATTATTTTAAGAGAATGCGCATTCGAAAACTGTATTATTTAATAACTTCGCGGGATAGCACTCTGAGATTAAGCATGCAAATTTAAGTAACAAAAACAATACAACCTGTAGAGCAAAAGGAGATTCTGCTCCGCAAACCGACAGAATTCTCTGGAAAGCCGAGTTCCGGATGGCGCTAGTATCATCTGCACTGTTCGTTCGCGCATACGCGAGTGCATACAGAAAGTTCTTCTGCAGCTCGTGGCGTCCCCATCGGCTGATTGGGTATGGCTAAAAAATGCCGATTGGATAAGTTTTCGAAATATCGGTCATCGAATGTCAAAAAATAAATAATGAAGAAAACCTTAATAAATCGTTGATAAAGGTTTATATCAATTTGCAAATAAGTGTAATCCCGCGAGCAAATTAGACTATACGATTTCGAGATATCGGTTATGGATCGTCAAAAAAGAAATAATGGATAAAATCTTAATACATGGTTGACAAAGGTTTATATCAACTTGCAAATTAGTGTTATCCCGCGAGCTAATTAGACTATTAGATTTCGAGATATCGGTTATCGATTGGCAATAAAAAAATGATGGGCAAAATCTTAATACATGATTGACAAATGTTTATATCAATTTTGTAAAGATTATTAAACTTTATCTTCTATACTTTACTATTTAAAATTGATATTCATACAAGCATGCATTTATTATTATTCATAAATTCAATATTTGATAATAAAATCTAATAGATTTATAAAGTTATTGAAAATAAATCAGTTTATGGGATGTAAATAATTTCATGCAAATAAGTATTCGAACAACGTGGTATATTTATTATAAAAACAAAATAAAACGACATACTCTTCGCATCAATCTCTTTCATACGACAGAATAAAATAAATATCCTAACATACTATTAATCGCGATTTAGTTTAAGCTTTTGTCGCTGCATACAATATTATATTAAAAATGATTTCTTATTAAATTATTGCGCAATACAAGCAGATTTAAATTTAACGTTATTTCTCCTATACAAATTCACGCAAGATACAATATAAAAATAGTTCAATTTAAATACGAAATCGCAAGATTTTCTAAAGCATTTACAGCTTATAATAATAATCGAACATATAAAGAAACACGTGACAATACAACCGATATTGAGCTACAAACGAGGCAACTTATCTCAATATTTTGAGTGATGCTCGAAGTCGTTGGCTCCTTACGCCCAAGACTCTTCTACGGAGATCCGGCTTCTTGAAGCGGGCAGCAGAACTTCAATTCGGATGGCCGGCGTGATCCTCAGGTAACAGCGTCGTAGCTGGAGCAAGATGGTGATTCTTGGAGAGGTGCGTAGCCTTGGGCGGATCCAGGGCGAAAGAGAGCGAGTGCTCTCAGCGCGATGACTCGAGGCCGATCGCGGCTCGCTTTGGCTGACGTCACATGTTTCTCGTAACACCTTCAAACGATAATTTTCCGACGGAGCAAAGGCTTTCGTCAAGTGCGTTTTGAATTTATTTCAGCTGTCTAAACGATCTAAATAAACGTAAGTTATTGAACCGTTACAACTTACAAAAAAGTGTAATCCCGCGAGCTAATCAGACTGTAAGTTTTTGAGATATCGGTTATCGATTGTCAAAAAAGAAATGACGGCCAAAATCTTAATGCATGATTGACAAAGGTTTATGTTTGTTTAAATATTAATACACGATTTGCCACAATTTATATCTAACTACAAAAAAGTATAATCTCGCGAGCTGATCAAACTATACATTTTCGAGGTAATAATCATACTAGTGTCCAAAACATCAGCACTCATACCGAAATCGATTGAGCTCCCGCGGCAAAATAATTAATAAACGAGCTCTTGGTCTTATTTTTCGTACATGACATCATCGGCGTGAGTCGACTTCACTGCATGAACTTCGGAAATGCTGTTCTATCAGTACATGTGCATTGTAATAGAGGTGATTGTCGTCGAGTGTCTCGCGGCTGCACGAGATAAAAAGATGCAGTTGCGGTAATATTACGTGGTCAATAACGAACGTCACGTTCAATTAGTTGCTAAGTCTATTTAGTGGGAAAGACTTTCGTCGACTGTAAATGATGACTAATATGAGGTAAGCCGATAACCTATGCAGCTGCAGAAAAGACTGCCCGTGTACTCTTGCCGATGAGATCATCCTTTGCTCACGGCTATGCTGGCCTGTCTAATAGTGGTGAATATACTCTCGCCGCGAGCACATCTCCATCGATATTTAAAAGTTTTATGTACATAGTGTGTGGATTAAAAAATTTGCCATGAATTCACCGTCAATACAATCTGGTCGCGTGCACAATATTCGTCGTGATCGATGTGCGCGCATGTATGTGCCATGTAATAGGGATTACTTCGTGTGTTCTTTAAGTGTTACTTAATGGGAGCAATCAAAGTCTCATCAGGATTGGGTAAAATGGACCATGTTAAAACTCGATAAATTTGATCATATAATTTTCTTTTACAGTGATGTTACGTCTCCGTATATTATTATTCTGTTACAGTCTCTCTCTTTCCGTTTGCGCACAGGCATTCTTGCCTTGGCTTCGAGAGGGCTCGATAGCTGCAAGCCAGCAAGGGTTTTTCCCGTGGCCAAGACAAGTGGGCTTTGTGCAGTGCATACAAAAAAAAACCCAACGGCTCCGATAAGCAATTCGAGACCGAGGGGACGAGAGTAACAAAATGCACGTGTACAAACTGAGAGGAGGACTTTTCCGGGAAAGCTTCTCGGGCTGGCGACAGGGAGACCATAAAAAAATAAGCCGAGACGACGATCAGTGGCCTTCTGCTCTACGTCTATCTCCCCCGCCGTGATGCCCACCCGAAATGCACAGATACGCTGGCTACAATCAATGTGCGCAGCGAAAAAGCCGTTAAATGCGTATATGCGCCGAGTACCCCTCGTTTTGAGTAGAATTCCATTGGTACAGTATGTACCAAAAGTTTACCTCTTTTTCCTTTTTAACTACTTTTTATATTTAAAAATATTGTTATTGAAAAAGCAATAACAATAAAATTTCATATAAGATGTACTGTGGCAATGAGAATTATATTCAAACCATCAAGATTCCTTTATAAAAATAAATCTTTTTAGTTTTAATCAATTATTTTTATAATATTTTAAGTTCATACAAAATCAAAATGTAATTCATATCGTAGTCTAATAAATAATTTACGGCCGCATTATCATATTAAAAGCAGTTTATTAAATACATTCTTAATACATATTGGCCATGTTAATACTAGTTCTTTAGTAAAATTTGTTATTTTTATACGTAAATATAATTCGTTCTGTAATAACGATATAGATCAAGAGCAAGTATATGATATCATTCTAATTAACCTCACAACGTTTCACATTTAAGAGTTACATATGCGCGCATGTAAAACTCCGAGAATATCTGCATGCAAAAGTATATCAAAGGATTTGAACCTTTGCGTATGCGAATAGTATTGTAAACGCAAATGGTTGATTCTCGGTAATATCTGTTAATGCCAAAAGTGTACAAATTATTCTATTTAAAAATATAATTTGAGCTAATGTTTAAATTATGTTTTTACATATGCATAATATTATGATATTTTTGTATAAAATATTATAATATTTTTTATTATTCTTATAATATTATAATAGTTCGGACCAATTCGATGGAATATTTACAACTTAAATTAATATTGAAAGTATATGTTTTATATACTTTATACTAAGACCGATCCAAATGTCCCTAATTAGTTAAACAAGTATCGACTCAACAGTTACAAGTTAAAAGTTAAAACGTTGCCATATATAAACGTGCATTTTTACATTAACCAATATTATCTATTATATTAAAAAGACTATGATCTCTTGTTTTATATAACACTTATCGTATTAATCAACTTTTACCAATTGAATATGCGCCAAAGATAATGTTATCGTAACGATAACTTCTAGTTATAAATAAATTATAGTTAAGCGTTTCAATAATTTTTATACATCGAAATGAAGACTACTCTTATATTTAACATATTTAACTATATACTTTGAATGAACCTTACATTATTAATTAATTCAATAATCATGTAATATTCTCTCGTTAATAACAGCATTAAATAATGTTAATATCTAATATTTAAGAGAATCCATATTGTAATATGTAAAGGATAATTGATCTTCTCTCTCTCTCTTTCTCCAACGATCTTCTCTCTCTCTCTACCCCGGAAAATCCAAGCGAAGATCTACAGCCAAAAATCGATAGGAAAGGGAAGGAAGGGGGCGGACCAAAAGAAGGTCCGGGAAGATCGCCGCCCTCTCATTGGAAAGCGTCTCGTTTCGTAGAAGCTAATTGGTAATTCGGACTCCAAGCACGCTTTTCCGACCACCAATGGAAAGTGGCCCAACCCTTGGTACTACATCAGAAGGGACTCAAGGCTTGGATCGAAGGAGATGAGCCACGAAACGTTCGCCTCCAAAGGCAGTTCACGATCAGCGGTCCAGCAGTTCAACTCTTCCAGCTCCGACCTCAGCAAGCTCCGACTCCGACGCCGACGCCAAGCCAGCATCGCCAAGCCATCTGTGTACGCCAGTCTTCTACCTCCGCCAACTCGAGCAGTTCGACTACTGTCGAGGTACCCCTGACGACGACGCCAGTCTTCTACATTCAACAACTCCAGCAGCTCCAGAGAGAGAGAGAGAGAGAGAGAGAGAGAGGGAAAGAGAACAAGAGAAAGAGAGCAAGAAACAGAGTCTTACTACTCTTTTTATTCTTTTCAAATAAAAGTAAGTTGACAAGTTAAATTGCTATCTCGTTTCTACCTTATTAGTCAACCTATTTCTCATTCTGTCCTTTTACATATATATATATATATATATATATATATATATATATATATATATATATATATATATATATATATATATATATTATAAAAATACTGATTCAGAAATTCCGCCAAGAATATCTCGCTTCTGCATTTGGTGCGTATATTTTAACCAACTCCTTCCTTTCACAAAACGATAGTCCGTGCTCCTCATTTGGTGCAGGGTTATCGTTCCTGTCTCTCACCCTCACATCCCCTAGGATTTCAGCTTAATTATTATTATATTAGAACAAAGACATATATCCCGCGCTATTGTACGCAAGTATAGGCGCATAAAATTAAATATATTAAAATAAGTACGTTTCCGCCTCACGGAGACGTCACATTTTATGGGGGCTCGAGTCCGGGATTGTTAAGTCTTTGTTCTAAAAAAAATAAAAGTAAACATACATGCATGTATTTCCTTTTCTTCTTGTAGATATCTATTCTTTTATTTGTTTGATTATTATTATTATTTAAAATTCTTTCGATATTTAAATCTAAATCTATGTAAATCAGTGGGAAAATTTTTATATATAAAAATTACTAAATCGGTTATACTAAATCTGTTCTAAGTCTGTTATAATGCTCGCTCACTAAATCTGTTATAAATACTAAATCGGTTTGAAAATATTAAATCTGTTTAAATGTGTTGAGTCTGCTTTAATCTGCTAAATCTGTTATAAATACTAAATCAGTTTGAATATACTAAATCTGTTTAAATGTGTTGAGTCTGCTTTAATCTGCTAAATCTGTTATAAATACTAAATCAGTTTGAATATACTAAATCTGTTTAAATGTGTTGAGTCTGCTTTAATCTGCTAAATCTGTTATAAATACTAAATCAGTTTGAAAATATTAAATCTGCTTAAATGTGTTGAGTCTGCTTTAATCTGCTAAATCTGTTATAAATACTAAATCAGTTTGAAAATATTAAATCTGTTTAAATGTGTTGAGTCTGCTTTAATCTGCTAAATCTGCTATAAATACTTAATTAAAATATTTCTCAAATCTACTTGTATCTTGTATTGTTTTATTACTAAGTCTGAGTACAAATTACTAAATAAGTGTAATAGAAAGTTGCTACTAAATCAGTGTATTGAAAAGTTGTTAATAAATCCGTGTATTAAAAAGTTGTACTAAATCCGTGTATCAAAAGTTGTTAATAAATCCGTGTATTAAAAAGTTGTTCTAAATCCGTGAAAACTAAATCTGTCAATCAAAACCCGTCTGTGTTAAATCTGTGAAAAACGCACTAAATCTGTTATTACAAAATCCGCCTAAATCTGCTTATTTTATTACTAAACCATTGATCTTGCTAAACAGCAAATGGGTTTTATTGTGAAATATATAATTCAAAATCTGCTTAACTCCGTGAATTAAATATTAAATCAGTTATTAAACCAGTTATTCTTCGAAGTATATTTTATCAGCCTGAAAAGGTATATAGAAAATATTATTGTTATTTAAAAAAACTAAGTCCGCTAAATCTTGAAACCCGTGTAAAGTTGTGTTGTTTAGGACAAATAAAAGTTCCTAAACCAATTATATTAAACGAAATCTGTCAAATTTGTAATTATTAAATCTCGAAATTTTACTAAATCTTGTGTTATTTCTTTTTTAACTATTAATTCCAAATCTGCCTAAATTCGAGGCAAAGGCAATTTGATACTAATTAAATCCGAGTAAATTGTATGCTTTTCAGTGAATAATAAATCCATTAGCTCCACATATTAATGAACTTGTTATAACACTAAATAAAAATATATCTAAATCAGCGTGATTCTGTTAAGCAATTTATTACGAATTCTGTCAAAATCCGTTTAATAGTATATACAATTTTTTGTTGTTGTATTCTTCAATCAATTTACATTTACAAAATTTCGAATCGGTTTTAATTAAGTAATAGTTTCAATTGAATTTGCGACCTGTATTTATTTTTTTTTTATTTACACCATTAAAACAATATAAAAAAAAAACCCTACCGAGTTTGCGAGACGTTCTCATAAAATAATTCGTTCAGTAAAATATGTATACAAAAAAATAGGCTTATACGTCAGGTGCTTGAACGATACTTTTGACTTAATAGCTCAGCGTAACCTAAAATCAATCAAAATCCTTATTGTGTTTTCAGTACTCGCTGGAGTCCAAAATAAGTTATAAAACATCATATTGAATATTGAATATACATTGAAAGGGTAATAAGTTGATTCCTGATTCATCGACTAAGTGGAACATTCATTATTCCTGATCCATTCTTCTATCTTAGTGGAAGTTAATTTTTAGTCTTATCTAGAGTCTTGAATTCAGTAGGTAGATTGTTAAAACCCCATGTGCATTTATACAACTTTTTATTGTTAACAGTTTTGGTAATTTTCGGCGGAAAAACCGAGTTTTAGTTTTAAGTATTAATTAAAAAAAAAATTTTTTTTTCCTTTTAGGGGCTTTTATTATAGATTTTTTTTTTCTTTATAATTGATTGTTGAAACCTAGACTATTTTACTACTATTTTGAATACAGTTTTTTTTACTACTCGTTGGTTAAATTGAGGAATATTTTTATAGTAAAAACTAGTAAATTATTTATTTCAATATTTGATTAAAAATGATTTAACATTAGTAACAAAAGTTGATTAGTTAGGGTTGATTGGTTGTTGATATCCCCTATCCCTAAAGCAATCGGCCTTTGCGAGGCTATAACGATCACTAAGATGAATTAATAAATTCAATAGAATAAAATAAAAATAAATTACTCCGAGCCGAATTATATATTCCCTATTTCTTTTATTATTTCAGTGGAAAGTATCGAGGTAGGCTATTTTACCGATCGCCCCAAACGTATCTCGGGTAGACAACGGAAGCGCCGAAATACCGCGTTTAGGAAGCGGATAGAGCAAGCAGGAGGACAGTGGCTACCTCCCAACGTATATCGAGAACAACGGGACGCGGAGCGTGAACTTGTAGAGCAGGCAATAGGGGGGCGGTTCCTAGATCCCTATTTGGACGAGATCATTGCAATAGAAACCCGCGATCCAGATATTACTATTGGAAGGCCATCCTTAGAGGAAAGGATCCAATATCTAAAAAAAATTCCCTGCCCTCTATGTAAAGAGAGGCATCACGAGCCAGACTGGAAACCCAATCAAGACCTAACCCAAGCAGCTGTACAAAAGCTTGAATCATTCAAATTTAGGAACGTAGTAGAAATATTTCTTCGTAGCCTTCCAAAGAGATATGAAGACTATAAATATAAAAAAATTTGTTGTAAGAAATGTGGAATAAACAGCATTTCATTTAGAAAATTAAACAGAACCGGTTCTGCCGACAAGGAAAATTGCAATAATTTACAAGAATACCAAAAGCATTTTGAATTAGATTGTTAGAGTATATAAATTAAATTTCTTTTATTTTTATCTGTTCATTATATCAAATTAAATTAAATACAATGTTATTGTCTTCTTTTTAAAAAATAAGTATTTAAATCTAGAAGTAATTATTTTATCTTCTTTACTTTATTTTATTTCTTTCTTTATGACTGAACAGAATAAGTCTAAAATTCAATTAGAATCTGTAGATTACAATTTAGAGGAAGGCTCCGAAGAATATTTAATAAATAGACTTGAATCTGAAATTTTGTATTCAATATCGATTGAAGAGATCAGACAAATGATACGCGACATGTCTGATCTTGACTCTATAATCTGATAATTTGTATTTAATGAATTAATTGTTAGAAATTATTGTAATTTTAAATAAAACGTTGTTTTTACCATGTTAATTGCTTATTTTACTAAATCTCTATGAGTAAACTTACCAGATCGGCCGTGAAGAAGTTAGGTTTAGATATTGACCTGGAAACCCAACAAGCCCAGTTGGATTTTCAGAAAATTCAATCAAAATCAACCCCAAAACCCGGACTTTTGGCTGAAGTCACTTCAAAAATATCAGGTTCTAACTCAAAAACTATTGATAGCAGTTTTGATCAAACTTCCTCTGTAGGTCCCAGTACCCCTAATAATAACGATTCGAGTAGCACGAATTCTGACGAATTCGTTGATAGCATTTCTTCAGAAATCAAAGGTCCCTATTCCAGCAAGGTGGCTGACGCAGGCTTATCTCTGCCTGTAGGCAATTCACGGTGTAACAAGGGAAACACTACAGATAACGTGCCTGACCTCGGATTAATAGATCCTACAGGTCTACCTCCAAATAATCGGGAGTTAGATAACACTATCCCAGCCATGACGATCCCTGCCAATCAAACCGTTGGTCTTAAGGACGCACTTAAAATCATCCCAGATTTTAATGGTTTAAATATTCCACTGAGCCAATTTCTGGAAGGTTGCACAGAGGCAAAGGAGATGATAGGGGAAGCTGCGGAAGCCAATTTAGCGAAATTAATCAGATCAAAAATCTCAGGAGAAGCGCGAGGTGCAATAACAGGGCAGACGTTTGAGACCGTTGAGGAAATCAAAGATTTCCTTAAGGAAATATACGGTCCTAAAAAGACAGTTCACCAGCTCTTAGGTGAACTGGGAAACGAATACCAAAGGGACGAAGAAAGTGTAATTGCATTCGCGAATAGGATTAGGGATTTGGGAAATAAGATTTTAGAGTCGAAGAGAGTAGAATCGGGAGGTGTTACCAATGCGTTTAAGACCAGTACGGAGGAAAGTGTTGGTGACTGTTTTAAAAGGGGATTGAAACCCGAGATAGAGCAGCGAATGGCTGCAAAAACTACTATTACTGACATAATCAAAGAGGCTATCAAAGCTGAAAGGGAATTAGAATCACGTCATGCGTTACGCGAAAGGATAAGCAATTTTAAAAACGAAAATAAACGGAAACATTCGTATGTGTGCCAAATATGTAGGAATGAAGGTCATGAGGCAGACTCGTGCGCTGCTCTTTTTCAGAGACCCTATGAATCAAATAATGTAAATATGAGTCAAATCATTAAACCGGTTTGTGATTATTGTAATATGCCTGGCCATTCAATTGATAAATGTTTTAGAAAGGCCAAAGATTCAGCCATAAAACATCCATCTTGCCAATTGTGTAACAAATCGGGACACACTGCTTCACAGTGTTTTTTATTAATTAAATGCAAAATCTGTAACGAACCAGGCCACTCTGCTGAAAAATGCAGAGTCAAAGCTGTCATGACTTGTCAAATCTGTAATAAGCCGGGGCATCTCGCGAATAATTGTTACCAGTTTGTTAATAAATCGAATAACACAAATTCTAAGCTAGAAGCACGGGCGCGATTAACATGTCAGTTATGCAATAAACAAGGGCACACCGCCGCGACTTGTAGAATTGAAAATAAGCCAATTCCCGATCGTACTGAATGTTTTTATTGTAAGAATAAGGGACATGTGATTGCTGATTGTCGCAAGCGCATGTATAACAACAATAGAAATTCGGAAAACATGCGTGGTCTCCAGAATTCGAGCGCACTCAAGGAGACCCCGAAAGCACAAACGCGCTCGTTGAATACGTCCGATGTGAGCGACGAATTGTGCGAAATACTTCAGTTAAGCTAAGTTTTTCTAGTAAATTAATTCCTTTTGTCAAGCTTAAGTTAACTTCAGATAACGATCCTATTAGTTTGATGTTAGATAGCGGTTCAGAGGTTAATATAATAAGAATAGGCTTAATTCCTGATAAAGAAATTATTAATAAAAATAAAATATTTATAATTCAAGGTATAGGAGCGAACCCTTTAACATCACTTGGGGTTATAAGTATAAAAATAGCGGGTTATCCAGCTGAATTTCTTGTAGTCCCTAATACATTTCCCATACCATTTGACGGTGTTATGGGGTCTGAATATTTTCTTTCCAGCAAGTCGAAAATTTGTTTTAAAACTAAAAATTTAATTATTGGTGATAAATTGATAAAGATTAAACAAAATAATCCACATTTTAAAGTAGAAGAATATAGAATGACGAATATTAGTTTAAATAATAATGAACGTTTTTTGCCGACTATAAAAATCAAAAATCCACCTACAAATACGTTTGAAGATTTCTTAGTAGATTCAGGCTCGGAAGCCAATTTAATTAAAAAAGGATTATTACCTGCTGACGAGTCAATAAATAAAAATGAGTGTGCATATTTGAAAGGATTAGAACCAGACCCCATGCCTACTCTTGGTACTATAGAAATTAAATTGTTCGGATTTATTACTAAGTTTCATGTAGTCCCTGACGATTTTCAGATGCCGGAAGTAGGAATTTTAGGCGCAACTTATTTAGATTCATCTGAGTCAATAATTGATTTTGATGCTAGACAATTAATAGTAGAGAATAATAAAATTAGTTTAGATTTTAATCAACGTAATTCTTATAAATTACCATCAGTTAATGTATTAGATAATAAAACTATAATTACAGAAACTGATTCAATTTGTGGAAAGGTTTCTGATAGTTCATCCATATCTTTAGATGTTAATGTTAGTGATATTTCCGATTCAGAAATTCTTCCACAGGGATTTGATGAAAATTATGACAATTTTTATGAAACTCCGAGCAATGGTGTTAAACATCAATTTTTTATCTCGCAATTAGGCACATTTGAGAATTTAGGAATTGACAACGTAGAAAATACAAGTAGTTTTACTAATTTTGAAAATTATGTAATCCCTAATAAAACTATGCCCATTTTTAGCATAAAGAATAGTAATATTGAACAATATTTACGTTTGGATGGATTAGATCCATCAGAAAAGGATCATGTAGTAGATTTAATAAATAAATATAAGGATTGTTTCCATTTACCAGGCGATGAGTTAAAGGGTACCGATCGCGTTTTACATAGAATACCTACTACTGACGACGAACCAATTAATGCGAAACAATACAGGTTTCCACACGCATTGAGGGATGAAATAAATAAACAGGTCGAAGAATTATTAGAAGCAGGTATTATAAAGCCTTCTAATTCGCCTTATAACGTTCCGGTCTGGATTGTTAAAAAGAAGCCAGATTCACAAGGAAGACCAAGATGGCGGATGGTATTAGATTTCCGCGAACTAAACGATAAAACCGTAGGTGATGCTTATCCTCTGCCTAATATCACTGACATTTTTGATCAAATAGGTAAAGCCAAGTACTACACCGTGGTAGATCTAGCCTCCGGGTTTCACCAAATTAAAATGGATCCTCGCGACGCGCATAAAACCGCTTTTAGTACGCCGTTTGGCCACTACGAATTTGTGCGTATGCCGTTTGGTTTAAAGAACGCGCCAGCTACATTTCAACGTCTAATGGACGATTTATTGCGTGGCCTTCAAGGAATCATATTATTTGTATACTTAGATGACATAGTAATTTATGCAGATACCCTTGAAGAGCATGACTATAAATTTAATTTATTGATGACTCGGTTACGCGAAGCCGGGTTAAAATTACAGATTGATAAGTGCGAATTTCTGAAACGTGAAGTAAATTACTTAGGTCACATGCTCAGTGAAAAAGGATTAAGTCCAGATCCGAAAAAAATTGAAGCCGTTGAAAAATTTCCGCGACCTATATCCGTGAAAAACGTACGCCAATTTTTAGGGCTAGCCGGTTATTACCGTCGTTTTATTCAACATTTCGCGCGGATAGCAAAACCTTTAACTAAACTTCTTCAGAAAAATATACCTTTTTCATGGGATGAAAATTCTGAAGAATCTTTTAATGAATTGAAGCAAAAATTAATTAGTGCTCCAATTTTACAATTTCCAAAGTTAGATGAGCCTTATAATATAACGTCCGACGCGTCGGGCTACGCAATCGGCGGTGTGTTATCGCAAGGAAAGATCGGCTCTGATTTACCCATTGCTTATACCTCTAGAGTCTTGCGCGGTTCGGAATTAAAATATGAAATTTACGAGAAGGAAGCTCTCGCGGTTCTACATAGTGTACATTGCTTCCGTTCTTACATATACGGTCGAAAAGTAACTATCATAACTGACCATCAAGCATTAACTACCTTTAAAACCGCGGATTATAATACACGAGTAACCAAATGGCGATTCAAATTATCAGAATATGATTATGATATTATTTTTAAACCGGGTAAATTAAATTCAAATGCTGATGCTCTTTCTAGGAACCCTATTGAACCTATTCCAATTAATGTCGTGACGAGAGCACAAAAGAAGCTCGATGAAGTCGACAATAAATTATCAAAATCAAGAATAACTAATGATGAAAATACTGAAGTTATTCCTAAAAACACCAAAAAGGGAAAAAGGGCCTTGAAAAGTAAAGCACAGGCTGATACAATTGTTAAAATACTTCCAAAAAGAAACACTAGGAAACATAATCCGAATTATTATGAAAGTGACATTGATACGGAATCCGATGTAGAGGCAATACCATTAGCCATCCCGAATAGCGTTAGATCAATTCTGGGGAACCTAAATGAATCTGTGATTAATAACCCTCCTTTTTCTCGTGATATAGATTCCATCGCTGATAATTCTTCGTTATCAGTTGCACAAACGGAAAAATCCAGTTCAATCTATAAACGCAGAATAATCGAAACAAAGGACCTTATTGAGCATAGAACGGATAATGTAGCTTATTTCGTAACGAGTGAAGGTATTCCTTGTGACGAAGGTGCGAAAAAACTATTAGAATTTAATAAAATACCGTTTAATCAATCCTTAAATATTGGTGAAGTAGCCACTACTCAAAGAAAAGGAAATCGATATTATTTTTCTTTATGTATAAAAGGGAAGGATCCAGAATCATTAAGTTCAATAAAAGAAAATATTTATAATACGCTTTTTGTTCTAAAGGAAATGTTATTGAAATTGAATCAAAAGGAAATTTGTATAGCTAAAAGTAAGGAAATAGAAAAACTAGAATGGTCTGAAATTCTTAACTTATCAGACGAAGTCTTCAAAAACACTTCAATAAAAATTTTGATTTGTACCGGAACCCTGAAATATGTACCGTTAGGGAAACGAGATAAAATTTTCTATGAAATGCATAAATCTCCAATAGGGGGGCATAAAGGGGTATCTAAAACATATAACCGTATTAAGCAATTGTATCATTGGGAAAATTTAAAACAGGACATACAGATAAGGATTCAACAATGTTTAGAGTGCCAACTGAAAAAGTTAGTACGCTTAAAAACTAAACAACCAATGATGATTACAGATACTCCAGGTTCTACTTTTGATAAGATAGCTATGGACATAGTTGGTCCTTTAAAACCAACGCTGAATGGACATGAGTATATACTTACTATGCAAGACCAGTTATCCAAATTCTGTTTGGCCGTTGCATTACCAAATACTTTAGCTACCACAGTTGCAGATGCTTTTATTAAAAAATTTATTTGTGTATTTGGCGCCCCGAAAGTCATTTTGACTGATCAAGGGTCAAACTTTCTTAGTAGTTTAATGGCACGGATTGCAAAAAGATTTAGAATCAGAAAGGTGCGGACCACCGCTTTTCATCCTCAATCTAACGGTTCATTAGAACGTTCCCACCATTCGTTAGGTGAATATTTAAAACAATATACTGATGCTGATAATGAATGGGATAACTGGTTGGATATTGCTATGCTAAATTATAATACTTGTGTCCAGGAAAGTACTAAACACACACCTTATGAGGTTGTGTTTGGCAGATTAGCAAGACTCCCATCTAATAATCCTTTACGTGAAGGCGATTTATTGCCTACATATAAAGGATATATAATAGATTTAGTTACGCGATTAAACGGTATTCAGAAGCTTGCTTACGATCATTTGGTACATTCTAAGTATCGATCAAAAAAATACTATGACAGATCTATAAATCCAAGAAACTTTAGACTTGGGGATTATGTATTTTTACTGTCTGGTCCTAAACCAGGAAAATTTGGCAACCATTATTCTGGGCCACACAAAATTTTAGAAGTAATAAATAAGTATAATATAAAAATACAATATAAGAAGGGTAGTAAGATAGTGCATGCTAACAGACTTAGAGTATCACATATTAACCGAGAAATATACCAAAGGAAAAAGAAATCAAATCAAAATGATGAATAGTCATTTTAAATACTTTTAATTAATAATAATTTAAAGTAATTTGAAATAATAAAAAAAAAACATATAAATATAATAAAATTTTATAATATAATAAATAAACTAAGTATAATATTTTAAAATAATCTGTAATAGAGTAGAAAAGGTTATTAAATAAACGGTTACATTAGATAAAATATAATGAAAAAGAATATAAAATAAAATAAAATAAATATAAAATATATATAAAATAAATATACATTGAAATCTTTCAAGAAAATAATTGTAAACTGTGAATATTTTTAAACAAACCACTTAACATATGTAATTGTTTAAAACCAATAGTCTATAATTAAAAAAAAACCCTAATTAATTATGTATAGAAATGCATATTAATACTCTTTCTGATTACAGAGCAAGAGCCATGATATATGCATTATTCATACTCTTGACAGCTACAACATCTTGGGGGCTGATTGGGTATGATTGCGGTTCACGGAGTATGAATCTAACAACAATTTCTTTGAAGGATATCGGGGAATGCGAGATCCCCGATAGTCATATAAATGTAACTAGGCCGTACATACAACTATTGAAAATTAATGATTATAAAGAAACAAGTGTCATTCAGTGCAAATTGGAGGTGCATCGAACTGTGTATTATTGTGGCATGCATTCTCACATTTCGATTGTACTCAATGGCGAAAACGAATATGTGTCAGAGATAAGCCGAGAAACTTGTTTAGAACTCCACCGTTCTGGAGTAATATCGATAAATTCACGCGTGATAAGTGGGGTTAGGGTCAACAACACTGTGACACATGGGCTGACCTTTGCCGGATTCGTGAATGGAGAGGGAAAATGTGACGGGACAGGTTATACCGATCCATTTGGATCCTGGGAAAAAGTTGTAGTTCAGGGCACGATTAAAATCACCCTAAATTCATATACGGCTCGAGTAAGCTTAAACAACAATAACGTCCATTTACGATCCGGTACAGTCTGTGATTTGTCAGGTGGCACCTGTATAGATCAAGTTGGTGGTCATACTTTTTGGGACCCTATCCCCATAGATACTTGTAAATTTACACACTACGGAATTTTGTATGAAGGTCTAGCTAATAAGATGATCGATTATGACGTAAGTCATGATCAATCAATTTATTCATTGACCACCCAGGATGTAACTTTCGCCCTCGCGTCGAAAGGGAAAGAAGCAATTTGCGGTTATACTGTCATCAAAACAGAGCATCCTAAATTGGTAATTTTCGAAACCATAAGAGACGAAAGCTTTGCAATTAGGAATAAGATTTCTGTAGCGAACCTGGATATATTTGCCTATGTAAATTCTAAATTTGTGTACGTAGAAAAACATATATGTTCACAAATGAGACAACTATATCGTGATGTTTTAGTCCAACGTTGTAGTCTAGAGCGACAGACTCTAATGAACTCGCTTTCGATAGCTACACAGGCTCCAGACGAATTTGCATTCGATTTAATGAAAGGGCCCGGTTATATGGCCGTAGCATCAGGTGAAGTAGTCCACATTATTAAGTGTATTCCGGTAGAGGTAAAAATTCAACATGGCACAGAATGTTATGCTGAACTAGAGGTTTCGCGCAATAACCAGACTTATTACCTTACTCCTAGAACTCATATCCTTAAAAATAAAGGCACAATAATCAGCTGTAATGCCTTACTTCCTTCCATGTATTACGTTGGGGATGCCTGGTATAAAATTTTACCTCGCCCCACAGAAGCCAAAGAGCCATTGGTCCTAAAACCAATGACTAAGCCAACCTAGAAATATTTAAATCCAGAAGACTTGGCTACCAATGGAATTTATACAGAACAAGACCTCGCACAACTCCGGGAGAGCATAATGTTCCCGGTTGAGAGACCAGCATTATTGAATGATTTAGCCAGAGAAATGCGTGGTCATCCAATCGCCGACAATGAAGGCACTATAATTAAACTCCTCAACGATGATGCTGTTGAGAAAATTATCATGAGTGGTTGGGACCGAGTCTGGTCAAGATTCATGACTTTTGGTACTGCCAGTGCCGGTATCATTGCCATCCTCATGATCATCCACACTGTGAAAATGGTGATTGATATTGCCATTCAGGGTTATGCCCTGCACACTGTTTATGGCTGGTCCATCCATTTGCTTGGAGCTATCTGGAGTTCAGTGGCTCATTTACTCCTTTATTTACATCGATCACCTACACCATCTTCACCAACCACCACAGACATAGAATTAGGAAAATCCACTCCATCCCTACCTAAAAATAATCAACATGGAGAATCCTCTGGTTCATCAGAAGAACAGACTGCCCTTCCGAAATCTTTCTTCAAATTGTAATTATTTTTTTTTTTCTCTTCTTTTTCTTTCCTCTTCTAGTTTTAATTAAAATTTATTTTATTATTTTCTGAAACCTGTGTAGTTGTGTTAAGCATCAAAAGAATTCAAATACTAGAATAAGTAAACTAGCTCCGGGATACGATTACTAGTGCGTCATTCATTATTATTACTTCCTACTAGTAACCGTTTAAGGATGGGGGTGTTACGTCTCCGTATATTATTATTCTGTTACAGTCTCTCTCTTTCCGTTTGTGCACAGGCATACTTGCCTTGGCTTCGAGAGGGCTCGATAGCTGCAAGCCAGCAAGGGTTTTTCCCGTGGCCAAGACAAGTGGGCTTTGTGCAGTGCATACAAAAAAAAACCCAACGGCTCCGATAAGCAATTCGAGACCGAGGGGACGAGAGTAACAAAATGCACGTGTACAAACTGAGAGGAGGACTTTTCCGGGAAAGCTTCTCGGGCTGGCGACAGGGAGACCATAAAAAAATAAGCCGAGACGACGATCAGGGGCCTTCTGCTCTACGTCTATCTCCCCCGCCGTGATGCCCACCCGAAATGCACAGATACGCTGGCTACAATCAATGTGCGCAGCGAAAAAGCCGTTAAATACGTATATGCGCCGAGTACCCCTCGTTTTGAGTAGAATTCAATTCAAAGTAGAATACAGTATGTACCAAAAGTTTACCTCTTTTTCCTTTTTAACTACTTTTTATATTTAAAAATATTGTTATTGAAAAAGCAATAACAATAAAATTTCATATAAGATGTACTGTGGCAATGAGAATTATATTCAAACCATCAAGATTCCTTTATAAAAATAAATCTTTTTAGTTTTAATCAATTATTTTTATAATATTTTAAGTTCATACAAAATCAAAATGTAATTCATATCGTAGTCTAATAAATAATTTACGGCCGCATTATCATATTAAAAGCAGTTTATTAAATACATTCTTAATACATATTGGCCATGTTAATACTAGTACTTTAGTAAAATTTGTTATTTTTATACGTAAATATAATTCGTTCTGTAATAACGATATAGATCAAGAGCAAGTATATGATATCATTCTAATTAACCTCACAACGTTTCACATTTAAGAGTTACATATGCGCGCATGTAAAACTCCGAGAATATCTGCATGCAAAAGTATATCAAAGGATTTGAACCTTTGCGTATGCGAATAGTATTGTAAACGCAAATGGTTGATTCTCGGTAATATCTGTTAATGCCAAAAGTGTACAAATTATTCTATTTAAAAATATAATTTGAGCTAATGTTTAAATTATGTTTTTACATATGCATAATATTATGATATTTTTGTATAAAATATTATAATATTTTTTATTATTCTTATAATATTATAATAGTTCGGACCAATTCGATGGAATATTTACAACTTAAATTAATATTGAAAGTATATGTTTTATATACTTTATACTAAGACCGATCCAAATGTCCCTAATTAGTTAAACAAGTATCGACTCAACAGTTACAAGTGTAACATGGCATTCTTATTGGAAATCCAGAAACCACTACATTTGTGATGCTTACCATTGTCTCGACACTTTACCAATATTTCTCAATTAATGGGCGCCAGGTAAAGCGCGGCTAACTCGGCACGAGCCCCCTCCCAGAGGAAGTTCCGTGAAGAGGAAAAATCAGGAATTTATAATTTATAATAATTTCCCACAAATTTTACTTTAAATATAAATATAACTTTATTTCTCCTCGTCGGGTAACACTACCGGTCGCAAGTTACAATATCCTTACATCTACGTGGTCGCGATACACAAAAATGGCTACGCTAGCCGTGTCACGCGTCCCTCGCGAATCACATTCACCACGTCTCACGTCTTCCTGAGTCGCGGAAATTTCCCCACAATAAGGTGTAAATTCGCTACTTGTCCGACCCGCACTGATTTTATATATCGGTGTCACACCACCACGGCTTTAATTTTCGATGTGCCCCGAGCACATGGCGGCGAAGTACAATAATGATATAATTTGCTTGCAAGTGCCGAGGGAAGCTCGGCAATTACAGCCCACTCACCGTGGTTAATCAGGCGCGTCCGCGGTGTTCGTCCTAGCAGGTCACAGGTCGCCAATTAAGTCTCTCCAAAATCTATCGCTCGCCGGGATTTTCTCCTTTACAGGTTTCCCCACGCGGTCTCCCTTCTCGGACGGCAATCCAAAAATTTGTCGACTATCGCTCTTGAAGGCCGGGCAGTCAATGCTCAAAACCGGAGAGGGCGGAAATCTCTTCCAAAAATTTTGGCTTTTCTTCTCGCGCAACTTCAGCTCAAACTCCTGTTGCTTCCGCCCTTTCCTTTACGGTGATTGGCCTTGATTTTCCCTAGATGCAAAAATCAAGGCCAAGTCCGCGGTGATTTGAGTCGCTACTCCTCATTGGCTCGTCTCGCTAATACCGCCCTGCTTACGCAGCGCGGGCAATTATGAATTGCTAGATATACACGCGCGGGCAACCCGGCGTGTATATCTATATCGGGCGCTTTCGGTTATATCGCCGCCGGACCAACACAGTTGGCAGCGGCGACGTGCGCGCGTCGTCCTACGCTAGGAGAGGCCGGCAGCTTCATGCGGCTCGCGGCGCGGCGGCTGCTAGCTCTCCGCTCTACCGACAGCCGAGTCGGTATCTCTCTCTCTCTCTCTCTCTCTCTCTTTCTCTCTCTCTCTCTCTTGGCTACAGCCGAGATGGTGTGCCGCGAGGAAGCCGCCGCTGTGAATCCTCTCTCCTCCCGCGTCTGCGTGCATCGGGAGAGAGGGCGGCCGCGCGCGCGTGTGTGTATGTGTGTGCGCGGGCAGCGGCTCATCATCCTCGAGAGGCGAGGAAGAAAGAGCAATCGAGAGAGAGAGAGAGAGTCGCGCGTACAGTGTGCAGTGATGTTAGTGCTGTGCCTGTGTGTGTATACTCGTCGCCGTTGCTCGCTCCGAGCAGTCGTCGCTGCGGCGACCAGCTGGTGCCGCTGGTATGGGTGTGTGCGTGTGTATGCCGGTCTGCGGCCTTCCTCGGTCGCGACTCCTTATCCTCATTCCCTCAACAAATAATAACAATACCCCATTAGTAACAATACTAATTAAATTTGAGAAATGCTCGGCTCTGGTGACGGGCGACTGGGTCGCGATTGACTGCCCGTATTTAATATTATTGGGACGTGAAATACACGTCACAAACTCTCCCCCCCTAAACAGGACACACCGCCAGGAGTGGACTGGTTATTCCAATAATCAACGAGACTCTAATTGGGCCATTGTATCCCATCAACGCGATTCCCGAACAGCCCTCGGCACCAGAGCTTTTGCAAAAAAAACAATATATATATACATCTATACACTTAAACTAATCAAGCTGAAAACAACAAAAAAATGTATTAAAACCTCCACCTTACTACTCCCAATCCGACCACAGAGCAACCGCGCTCATAGATCGCGCGACCCTAGGGGAAATCATAAAAATAAAAAAAAATCCAAATAAATAAATAAATAACAAGCCTTTTAACAACTTACTGGGCATGGGTATGCCTCCGTCACTCCAGGTTTCGGTCGCTAGTAGTTCTCAGGTTATGCCCTTTTTGGTCGCCGATGCGTAGGGTCTCGGATGGTCGCTATTAGCATGGTGGTCGCTAGATCGTCAGGTTGCCCTCCTTCTATGGGTCGCTTCGATAAATAACCACTTCAAGGTCGCTTGTAAAGAGGAGGTCGCTACTACGGGGCTCTCCCCCTTGGGGGAATGCATCTTTTCAATTCGCTCACGTGCACCTCGAGTATTCTTTTATCCTCACCCATATTTAGCACGTATACCAGCGGAGACTTAACTTCTTTGATGGCAAACGGGCCGTCAAACCGGCCAGCTAACTTAGCCGAAAAACGCTTGTCTTTGTTTGACAAGTGGTGGTTTGCCCTCATTACTAAGTCTCCTACCTGGAATGTCGCCTCCTTCCTGCCACGATTGTAGTATTTAGCTTGTCGCTCCTTTGCAGAATCGATATGCCTGATTACTAGGTCTCGTAGGGCATCAAATCTTCTTATTCTCTCTAACCAATCTTCAGGGTCGCTACTAATAATTGGTCGCTTTGGCTCTACTTCTCTTCGTAAACTCTTCACCGGCCTTGGGTGTCGTCCATAATTCAAGAAGGCTGGTGATACCTTGGTGGTCGCTTGCATGGCAGTGTTGACTGCATGCCTAAACTCATGAAGATGGGCATCCCAATTCCGATGGTCTTGTTTTACGAAGGTCGCTATCATGGTCTTTAGGGTTCGATTGCTTCTCTCCACTGGATTGGCTTGCGGATGGTACGGTGGCGTGGTCACATGGGTCACTCCATACTCCTTCAGCGTGGCGGTCAGGTGCTTATTGATGAATTCTTTCCCGTTATCTGTGAGTACGTAGTTCGGCGTCTCCCACCGAAACAAGATGAGCTCCTCTAGGGCGCGAGCCACCGACTTGCCATCCGCCTTCCTCAGCGGCTTCAGCTCGATCAACCGCGTGAAGAGATCTTGGAATACCACCAAGTATTTGAATTGGCTCTTACTTGGTGGAAATTCCATAAGATCTGCTGCCACTACGGCCCATGGTCGCTCTACAATTCTTTTTCCTAGTAGCCCTAGGGGTCCCGTCTGAGAGGACTTGTGCTTCTGGCATTCGAGACAAGCCTGGACGAAGTGGCGCACGTCGTAGTACATGCCTTGCCAGTAGTACTCGCGGGCCACTCGGTCATAGGTCTTCTCAAGTCCCAGGTGTCCCGCGGAGGTGATGGAGTGGCTCTCCGTTATCACTCTCTCACGGTACTCTACTGGGACGACCAGTCTCCATCCTTCTTCTCGAGATGTCACTGGGTCTAATAGGGGGTCGCTACGAAATTTGTACAACATGCCATCTTCAATTCGCCAGTCTGGGAATCGGTGTGGGTGTCTTTGTACTTCTTCCCTCCTAGTTACGTATCGCTCGTCCTGTATCTCTTCAAATCCAGCTACTTCCCCTCCATCTTCATACATCCTGGACAACGCATCAGGCACTTTCAGCAGAGTGCCCTTCCGATGGATTACTTCGAAGTCCCACTGATGCATTTCAAGTGCCCAACGGGCTAGTCGTCCAGTAGGGTCCTTCAGATTACGAAGCCATTGGAGGGCGCTATGGTCGGTGATGGCCTTGAATTCGTACCCTTCAAGGTATGGTCGCAGCTTCTTAATGGCCCATAATAACGCCAGGCATTCTCTTTCGGACGTGGTATAATTTCGTTCAGCCGCCGTGAGTACTCTACTCACATATACGATGGGGTGCTCTCCATCATCCCCTTCCTGTGTCAAAACCGCCCCAATCGCCACTCCGCTTGCATCACTCTGGACCGTGAAGGTTTTGCCAAAATCTGGTCTTGCCAGGACCGGAGCCACCGTTAGCGCCTTCTTTAGACCTTCAAAGGCCTCTTGTTGGTCGCTATCCCATTTCCACTCTTGCCTCTTTCTTAGTAACTTCACTAACGGAATTTTCATCTCTGAGTCGTTCTCAATGAATCGCGAGTACCATCCTACCATACCCAGAAATCGTCTCAGCTGCTTAACGGTCTTCGGCGCTGGATATTCTGTCACTGGCGATACGTTTTCTGGATCTGGTCGCAATCCCTCTTTATCAAGCAAGAAGCCTAAGTACGTCACTCTCGAGCAGCAGAATTCGCACTTTTTCCGATTTACTACCAATCCTGCTTCGACCAGCTTCTTGAGAACCAGCTCCAACCATTGGAGATGTTCCTCAAAGGTCTCGGTCGCTATAATGATGTCGTCCAAGTATCCAAACACATATGGTTCATACTGGACGCCAAACAAAGCATCGATCAGGCGTTGGAAGGTCATGGGCGCATTCGTTAGTCCGAAGGGCATTTTTACAAATTGCCAGAGCCCTGACCCCGGCACTGCAAATGCTGTAAATTTCTTGCTGCTTTGCTCCATCGGTACTTGAAAATAGGCTTGCTTGAGGTCAATTTTGGTCAAATATTTGGCTTTACGCAATTTGTCCAATGTGGAATCCATGCTCCTGATAGGATATGCATCCTTCCGGGTCACTTTGTTGAGGTCGCGATAATCTATACAAAATCTATAGCTCCCGGCTGGCTTCTTGATGATTACCGGGGCGCTACTCCATTCACTTGCCGATCGCTCTATTACTCCACTCCTAAACATCTTCTCTATCTCTTCGTGTACTACTTGCAGAAGTTTGGGTGACATTCTCCTTGGCCGATGTTTGATGGCGGCTGCGGAGAGTACATCTATGTGATGTTCGGTCAGTGTGGTCGTTCCTAAATTTTCCAATGGCGGAGGTAATATCTTGGTCACTAGGTCTTCTATGGCTTTCCGCTGCTCGTCGTCTGCCTCGGTAATTCCGGCGCATTCGGCGTATGCTGGGGTCGCTTCGATTTCCTCGTCGTCCCAAGATTGCTTCCACGGGCCCTCGTTAGTCCTCCACATCCGTCTGCCGTATCTTACATCAACGTCCCATGGGGTGGTAAAGTCCTGTCCAAGGAAAATGTCGTGGTCGCAAGGATCTACGGCTCTTACCGTCAGCTTCCTGGACCTGCCATCCAATTCCATGTTGATGTCCAGATACCCCAATACTTTCTTTGTTCCACCTAACACACTTCTTATAACAGAGTTCGCTGGTCGCAATCGGTCCTTGAACTTAGCCGCTATCTCTGGTCCTACTAGGGAGACCGTGGCTCCTCCATCAATTAGGGCTCTGTACGGTCTACCACCTAGTATTACATTCGTGAAGATGCGGTTCTCTGCGCTCATACCTGCGACTTCAACTTGGTCCGGAACCTCAAGTTGGTCGGCCTCCGGCGTACGTAGTACGCTGCTCTCCCCCCCTAGACTAGATGTGGGCACCCCAACATCTAGGTCTGTAACAAAGGTGGTGGAGCCCTCCAACGAGGGAGTGGACACCTGTGACCCTTCCAGAAGGTCGACCGCCTCTCGTACGAGGGCTAGGTGCTCGAAATCCTTCTGCTCGTCAGCTGTTGGATTGAGCGCCGTTACGTCGAACCCTTCGAGGATCGGTAAGGTTGTCACTCTTTCGGTCACCCTGTTGCTCTCACGACTCTCTCTATTCTCTACTTTTTTTTTCTCTTCTCGAATTTTGTTGCTCTCACTACTCTCTCTACTCTCTACTATTTCTCTCTCTTCTCGAATTTTGTTGCTCTCTCTCTACTCTTTCTACTCTCTGCTTTTTCTCTCTCTTCTCGAATTTTGTTGCTCTCACTACTCTCTTTAATTAATGGTTTTGTGGTCGCTATTGGTGAGGTCCCATTTAATCCTCCGCTGTTTGAAGTACTGCTCCATACTGGGTGGGTCTCCCCATCTGACAATATGGACTTAATACTTTTCTCTGCCTCGACTCTCATCGATCCACTTCTCTCTTGGTCGCTGCTAATTTTCGCGTTCTCTGGGGTCGCTATTCTCTTCTCCTGTATGGTCGGTTGGGCGCTATGCTGGCTTCCCTTTATTGTTGCCAGTTGCGTCCCGTTTGCGGTTGCTGAGAAGGTATGGGACTCTTCTGCCTCCCCTGCATCCCGTTTCCCATGGCCTGATTATTTGGAGAAGACTGCCACGCCGGCTGTCTATTGGGACATTCGCTTGCATAGTGTCCCATAGCCCTACACAAGTAGCATGTCCTTTGTGGACATTCTCTTGCTCGGTGCCCTACCGTCTGGCATGTATAGCATGCACCATATACTGGTATATTTTGGGCAGAAGGCCCATTTTGGTCTCTATTTCCTCTCATATTATAGGTGCCTTGGCCGGTGAATCCTTGGGCTTGACCACCTCTACCCTGAAACGAGTTAACATTCTGGGGAGGAGACCATTGCCAAGCGGGCACAAAACTCGATCGCAGTGGATTCAGCGGTGTGCTGTGCGTCATCGTTGCGGTCACGTTGTATGAGGCTGGCTGTACTGGGGTCGCTTGTACGTTGGCCTCAGGCCTTTGATTCTCCTTGGCAGCGGCTACCGCATTTATTTGTTTTTGTTTTTTCTTCGCTTTTCTATTCCAATTTCTCTTTCTCGCCGGTTTGGTTGTCGCTGATGTGCTGTCGCTAGTGTTGCTTTCTGGGTTCGATTTCTCGTAGGCTGCCGCTACCTTACGGACTGAGGGTGTCCCAGAGTATGCTGCACCTGGTATGCTCATCTTCTCCTTTGGTGGAGGCTCTTCAAACCGGTCATCTAGTTCTTTCTCCTTTTCCCAAATTCTTCCTAGTTTCTCTATATCCTTGAGCGTCTTGATTTCTTTCCCCGCCATGAAGTGTCGATAGTCTTTCCTCAAGCCCTTGTAGGCCTGTTTTACTATTGTTTTCCTGGAAGGGGGTCGCTTAAAGTGGTCGACAATGTATTCTACGCAGGATATATAATTGGCAATCTTTTCTCCTTTTGCCATCGATCTGTTCCGTAAGTCCGTCATCGTGTCTTCTTCATCTCTGTGACCCAAATACTGCCTTCTGAATGCTTTTTTAAAGTCTTTCCATGATTTTAAGTCTGGTCGCTTGGATCGATACCATCTGCTAGCATTTTTCGAAAAGATCGATGGTAAAGCATTCAACAGCTCCCTGTCGCTCATGGCTAGGCTTGCTTTGCAATCCTGCAGCCGGTCCAAAATTTCCTCTGGCTCCTTATCTTCCCCATTGAACTTTAGGTTCCAGCTCTGCAATATTTTAACATTCTTCCCCGCTATATCTACATTCGAATGACTTTTCCTATTTTTTTGTTTCATTTTCTTATCTTCATATTCCGAATCGCTAGTCGATCTCGACTGGTTCCGTTTGTGGCCTCTCCTGTGTTTTGTACTTCTTTTATTGTGGTCGCTATCTGAGTCTGATGACGTTGTATTACCGTCGCTACTTGTGGTACTATTACTCGAACTCCTATGTCTACGGTTTTTCATTTTACGGCTATCTCTCTTCTTTACTAATCTTCGGTCTAGTACGCTACTTTCCGAGCTACTCGATGACAGTCGCTTTCGTTCTCCTCTTCTCTGTTTTGATGCTTCGGTTTGCCGGTCTGTTGGCCTACGAACGGTGTTCACCTTAGGACTCCGAATCTCTGCCACTTCGTGATTTCTGGGTCGCTCTCTTCTCTCTTGAGATCCCCTCGGTGGTCTCGGAGTGTCTACGTAATCTTGTGGGTGTGCTACCGGAGGTGGGACTACTGGAGGTTGTGGCGCGTATACCGGTTCTCGGAGGAGAATTGGTCTATGTTGTGCCATTTTCAGATGTTCAAACTCCTGCAGTAGCCGTTCGTATGGTCCTGCCCCTCGTTGAATGGCATCTTCTTCTCGATTCTTATCTTCTTCTTTGTTGCTTACGTCGCTACTATCTGTTGAGTTTCCATTTCTTGGGTTACTGGTTATGGGGTCTCTATGTTTTACTTGTCCAATATATTGAATACTGTCGTTCGGGTTTATCCCCTGCAGTGGCGTTTGGCTTTGTGATGTTCCTGTCGGATTGTCACTTCTTGCTAGCGGTTGCCCCCTCTGACTAGTCTCCGGACCGGCCCCGACGTTCGTTGCTTGTGCCATTGCAGGGGGTCGTGTGACCGACGGCGCTGCGGTGGTTGGCATCGAAGGTAACGTTGGTTCCGTAGCCGTTGACGCTGATGTAATCAATTGTATTGGTCTCTGGATCATTGGTACCGCGGGAGTTCCCGTACTGGAATCCGGTGATGGATGATTTCCTGTATAATGGAAAAGTGGCTCTGGTAGCCTCCATTGGTAGCCGGTTGGTATCATCTTCATTAGTCCCGGAGTATATGCCAACTGTGTATGACTGCTCATCGCTAAGAGTTGCGGTGGAAACCCTGTTTGCACTCTTGGTCGTGTGTTTGCAGACACCATCTGCATCGCGAAGCTATCCGTTGGTCCCCGAGATCGAACTGGTGTCGTCGTAGTAATAGTGGTGGTCGCTTTGCTTATCGTTTCTAGCGTAACTACTGGTACATCGGTCGTTTGTTGTTGTGTTGTGACTTCTTGAATCTGCTCCGTGATTGCCTGTCCCTCTTCTTGGCTATACTCCGTTTCCGTGCTTTGCAACTCTACTTCTTTGGTCCATCTCTTAGGCTTCCTACCTCTTTTCTTCTTCTGAGGTATTTGATCAAAAGATTCCTCTCGCATTATGGCCGCCGATGTTGCTGGTACTTGATCCCATGGTCTTTCGTCCCATACTGTATCCCAATTTGCTGCTGCCTCTGGTTCCACTGACCTAATACTTGCCCGCAAGAGTCTGTCTCTAAGTTGGGCTGTTGTCCCAGATATGCTAAGTCCCATCTGATCTAGAATTATTATAAGTTCGCTCGGGTCCATCCCATTTATTCTACTTGATACTGCCATTCGCTGGCGTATGCGCGGATCCTTCTTTGCTGCTTGTCTTGTGTTCATTTTGTACTCTACTCGTACACTAAGGGACGAAAACAAAAGCAGCGGTTTGGTCGCTATTTACACTCTACAGTTACTGCAGTATTCGCTATGTTGGGAGGGCCCGCCCAAGTCTTTGGAATCTTTTCAAAGACGGGGATTTAACTTGCAATACCTGGTGCACGTGAATGGAGAGGTCGCAAATAAAGGAATCAGTCTTAACTCTTTTACGGGACAATTTTCCTGCCTAACTACTGTGTCACTAATTTTCAATTTTTATAATGATTTATAATAATAATATGTATATTTATATATGTATGTTACTCTGGAGATTACCGTATGTACTTTTGCTAAAGGGACAAAAGGAGATAAACAAAGAAAATAGCTTCTTTTCTTGAGGTCTTCTTTATCGGTTCCTTTAGCTGAAAATGCCTACTCGAAATTTGTTTGCCTAGCTCTTGAGTAGCTGCTGAAATACCCTGACGCGAATCTAATAAAGTCGCTATTCAGTCTTCAGTAGTTCTTGGTCTTCTCTTCTTGTTTATATCTGGAGTAATAATCTGAGGTTTCTTCTTGGTCGCAATCAATTTTCAGTAAATAATTTCCAATACAATTAAATAAATATAAATATATGTAATAATCAATTTTTCCTTTGACACAGTAGTTATACTATAAATACAATAACTTTAGTTGTTGTATTTTTATACCCAATTTCCAGTAGTTGTTTTAAAAATTTTACTCTTAACTAATTATAAATCGTTCTTACTAATCGATTTGGGGGTAGTAGCACAGCAATAATATTTTGTGGAGGTGTTCGCAAAATGAATTTTCCCTATACGGTGGTGTGACTCCTACTCTACTACTTTAAAAGTCGTTGAGGAGACTTGAAAAATAGGACAGAATTCGGAAAATTACACCCAATTAATTTATCTATCACTCTAGCTCATTACTCAAATTTCACCAAATCTCCAACAAAGATTTTCCGAATTTGTCTCCTATTTTCCCCACCTTCTCTATTTATCGCTATTATATTCAGTGCGTCGCAGCAGCCTTCCGCTTACACTGCTAATTCGCTATTTTCTTTATATATCGCTACAAGTTTCCTCTAATAACCGAAAATTTTCAATACTCAAAAGAATCCTACGAAAGGTCTCAATTGAAACGAAAATTTTCTTCACTACACACCCAACCTGTGAAAGCCCTCAATAAATCGCTCAGAAATTTTCGAAAAATTTTCAAGAATATCAAAAAACTCTCAAATCCAAAAAAAAATTTTCAACAAAAACCCTTCAAAAAAAAATATCTTCGAAAATTCTCAAAATCTCAAAAAAACTCTTCCTTCCTTTAGAACATTCCTCACATAAAAAAAAAATTTTCCGGAAAATTCTGAAAATCAAAAATTTTCAAAAAAGTAATTTCGGAAAATTCACAAAAATATCCAAAAAAATTTTCCGGAAAATTCTCAAAATCGAAAAATCTTAAAAAAAATAATTTCGGGAAATTCTCAAAAATATCCAAAAAAATTTTCCGGAAAATTCTCAAAATCGAAAAAATTTCAAAAAATAATTTCGGAAAATTCTCAAAAATTTCCAAAAAAATTTTCCGGAAAATTCTCAAAATCGAGAAATTTTCAAAAAAATAATTTCGGAAAATTCTCAAAAATTTCCGGAAAATTCTCGAAATCGAAAAATTTTCATAAAATAATTTCGGAAAATTCTCAAAAATATCCAAAAAATTTTCCGGAAAATTCTCGAAATCGAAAAATTTTCAAAAATAATTTCGGAAAATTCTCAAAATATCCAAAAAATTTTCCGGAAAATTCTCGAAGTCGAAAAATTTATTAGTCGATTACCCCAAGTGAAAATTTTCTAAGTTCAATTTAGAACCCAATAGCTCAAGTGAAAAAAAATTTTAAAGTCCCATTTATCACCCAATAGCTCAAGTGAAAAATTTTCCTACTTATAAATTCCTTAAACACCCAAAAATTAATTTTTCCACTTTACCGAAATTTCTATACGACGCAAAAAAAACGTTTTAGTCGCTGCACTTTCACTGGCTCGACACTGTGTAAAAAAAAATTTTCTGATATTTCCCGAACTTTCTTAATTAATTTATTTTGCTATTTTTCCTGTTTTTTCCTGAGTCACTAAGCCCCCGTTGGTACGTCATTTGTAACATGGCATTCTTGTTGGAAATCCAGAAACCACTACATTTGTGATGCTTACCATTGTCTCGACACTTTACCAATATTTCTCAATTAATGGGCGCCAGGTAAAGCGCGGCTAACTCGGCACGAGCCCCCTCCCAGAGGAAGTTCCGTGAAGAGGAAAAATCAGGAATTTATAATTTATAATAATTTCCCACAAATTTTACTTTAAATATAAATATAACTTTATTTCTCCTCGTCGGGTAACACTACCGGTCGCAAGTTACAATATCCTTACATCTACGTGGTCGCGATACACAAAAATGGCTACGCTAGCCGTGTCACGCGTCCCTCGCGAATCACATTCACCACGTCTCACGTCTTCCTGAGTCGCGGAAATTTCCCCACAATAAGGTGTAAATTCGCTACTTGTCCGACCCGCACTGATTTTATATATCGGTGTCACACCACCACGGCTTTAATTTTCGATGTGCCCCGAGCACATGGCGGCGAAGTACAATAATGATATAATTTGCTTGCAAGTGCCGAGGGAAGCTCGGCAATTACAGCCCACTCACCGTGGTTAATCAGGCGCGTCCGCGGTGTTCGTCCTAGCAGGTCACAGGTCGCCAATTAAGTCTCTCCAAAATCTATCGCTCGCCGGGATTTTCTCCTTTACAGGTTTCCCCACGCGGTCTCCCTTCTCGGACGGCAATCCAAAAATTTGTCGACTATCGCTCTTGAAGGCCGGGCAGTCAATGCTCAAAACCGGAGAGGGCGGAAATCTCTTCCAAAAATTTTGGCTTTTCTTCTCGCGCAACTTCAGCTCAAACTCCTGTTGCTTCCGCCCTTTCCTTTACGGTGATTGGCCTTGATTTTCCCTAGATGCAAAAATCAAGGCCAAGTCCGCGGTGATTTGAGTCGCTACTCCTCATTGGCTCGCCTCGCTAATACCGCCCTGCTTACGCAGCGCGGGCAATTATGAATTGCTAGATATACACGCGCGGGCAACCCGGCGTGTATATCTATATCGGGCGCTTTCGGTTATATCGCCGCCGGACCAACACAGTTGGCAGCGGCGACGTGCGCGCGTCGGCCTACGCTAGGAGAGGCCGGCAGCTTCATGCGGCTCGCGGCGCGGCGGCTGCTAGCTCTCCGCTCTACCGACAGCCGAGTCGGTATCTCTCTCTCTCTCTCTCTCTCTCTCTCTCTCTCTCTCTCTCTCTCTCTCTCTCTCTCTCTCTCTCTCTCTCTCTCTCTCTCTCTTGGCTACAGCCGAGATGGTGTGCCGCGAGGAAACCGCCGCTGTGAATCCTCTCTCCGCCCGCGTCTGCGTGCATCGGGAGAGAGGGCGGCCGCGCGCGCGTGTGTGTATGTGTGTGCGCGGGCAGCGGCTCATCATCCTCGAGAGGCGAGGAAGAAAGAGCAATCGAGAGAGAGAGAGAGAGTCGCGCGTACAGTGTGCAGTGATGTTAGTGCTGTGCCTGTGTGTGTATACTCGTCGCCGTTGCTCGCTCCGAGCAGTCGTCGCTGCGGCGATCAGCTGGTGCCGCTGGTATGGGTGTGTGCGTGTGTGTGCCGGTCTGCGGCCTTCCTCGGTCGCGACTCCTTATCCTCATTCCCTCAACAAATAATAACAATACCCCATTAGTAACAATACTAATTAAATTTGAGAAATGCTCGGCTCTGGTGACGGGCGACTGGGTCGCGATTGACTGCCCGTATTTAATATTATTGGGACGTGAAATACACGTCACACAAGTTAAAAGTTAAAACGTTGCCATATATAAACGTGCATTTTTACATTAACCAATATTATCTATTATATTAAAAAGACTATGATCTCTTGTTTTATATAACACTTATCGTATTAATCAACTTTTACCAATTGAATATGCGCCAAAGATAATGTTATTGTAACGATAACTTCTAGTTATAAATAAATTATAGTTAAGCGTTTCAATAATTTTTATACATCGAAATGAAGACTACTCTTATATTTAACATATTTAACTATATACTTTGAATGAACCTTACATTATTAATTAATTCAATAATCATGTAATATTCTCTCGTTAATAACAGCATTAAATAATGTTAATATCTAATATTTAAGAGAATCCATATTGTAATATGTAAAGGACAATTGATCTTCTCTCTCTCTCTTTCTCCAACGATCTTCTCTCTCTCTCTACCCCGGAAAATCCAAGCGAAGATCTACAGCCAAAAATCGATAGGAAAGGGAAGGAAGGGGGCGGACCAAAAGAAGGTCCGGGAAGATCGCCGCCCTCTCATTGGAAAGCGTCTCGTTTCGTAGAAGCTAATTGGTAATTCGGACTCCAAGCACGCTTTTCCGACCACCAATGGAAAGTGGCCCAACCCTTGGTACTACATCAGAAGGGACTCAAGGCTTGGATCGAAGGAGATGAGCCACGAAAGGTTCGCCTCCAAAGGCAGTTCACGATCAGCGGTCCAGCAGTTCAACTCTTCCAGCTCCGACCTCAGCAAGCTCCGACTCCGACGCCGACGCCAAGCCAGCATCGCCAAGCCATCTGTGTACGCCAGTCTTCTACCTCCGCCAACTCGAGCAGTTCGACTACTGTCGAGGTACCCCTGACGACGACGCCAGTCTTCTACATTCAACAACTCCAGCAGCTCCAGAGAGAGAGAGAGAGAGAGAGGGAAAGAGAACAAGAGAAAGAGAGCAAGAAACAGAGTCTTACTACTCTTTTTATTCTTTTCAAATAAAAGTAAGTTGACAAGTTAAATTGCTATCTCGTTTCTACCTTATTAGTCAACCTATTTCTCATTCTGTCCTTTTACATACATATATATATATATATATATATATATATATATATATATATATATATATATATATATATATATATATATATTATAAAAATACTGATTCAGAAATTCCGCCAAGAATATCTCGCTCCTGCAATTGGTGCGTATATTTTAACCAACTCCTTCCTTTCACAAAACGATAGTCCGTGCTCCTCATTTGGTGCAGGGTTATCGTTCCTGTCTCTCACCCTCACATCCCCTAGGATTTCAGCTTAATTATTATTATATTAGAACAAAGACATATATCCCGCGCTATTGTACGCAAGTGTAGGCGCATAAAATGAAATATATTAAAATAAGTACGTTTCCGCCTCACGGAGACGTCACAGTGATTAGGGGGAATAAGGGGTATCATAAAGTATGATTGGGCAAAACGGTCCATCGTTAAAATCAACATATTAGTATATGCAACGTTATTTTCTAATGATTGGTGTAATATAGGACACTCTTCGTAATATGGAAGATAGTGGGGCAAAACGGACCATGATTGAAATGGATAAATTCAATGATATGACGCTATTTTACAGTGATTGGGATAATATGGGTCCACTATATGAAATATGGGACATGGTGGGGCAAAATGGACCATGTCTTAAATCAATCAATTTGTGTATATACATTATTTTACTATGTTTGGGATACTACGGAACAGTCTTGGCAATGTGGGACATGGAGGGGTAAAGTGGACCATGGCTTAAGGGGGGTCCTGCTTTAGAATGCCTAAATAACGCTGTATTTCGGAGATTCTTTAAAGATAGAAAGAAATAACTAACCATAGCGAACTTTTTGTTATAGTTTCAAGTATATTTCCAGAATACAAAATTATTGTTCTTATGCAAAAATATATATATATATGTCTTATGTACATATTTGTACAAGGCCTCGTTATAGAAGTCTCTCAGCTGCGGGAAAAGTAGAGCTCATAATGCTTGTCTGGAACAGAAATTGAACACAAATTTTCAATTTTCACATGTTTTTCTTCTAGTCTTAGCTATAAAATCCCGAACAAATTGCGAAATTGTATATTTTTAGCAAGATAGAAAAAAAACGCGTTTTTAGAAAAAAAATCACTACAACGTGCTATAAAGATTAAAAAACTTTCATTCGTTTCAATGGATCATATAGTTTTCGTGCAATCTTTCCCATAAATTTAAAAACATCGTAAAAACGAAAACTCGAGATATCGCGCTTCAAAGTTTTCGAAAGGAAAAAATTGGAATTTTTGATTACTTACAGTAATAATCGACTAATCAGCTATTCCTGCTCGATATAACAACCCTTCTGCTTCTTCATAAAACTGGTTTTGATGCATTTGTTCCGATCGTCTGGCTGTACGAGCTTCCTTACTCGATAATCTCTTCGACCGCCTACACACAATAATATAATTTTAAAGCCTAAACCACGATATCCACTTTCTGAAAATTGTATGCTTTGCTTGCACGATCTGCATATTATTATATTAGTAAGTGCATTGAAAACTGTAAAAAATTCCATTATTCTATAATAGTGAATTGGATGCACAATTATATCATCAGTGCTCGCAGTTGATAATTTTCTCGTACTACTGCTTGTATCCAACTCCGTCTCGTCTGGTTTACTTGTAAATTGATTTCCTTTACATCTACGTTTCCGTCATTTTGCAGCACGCTCATTGTTCGGTCGATCACCTTTTGGATAGCTTCATATGATTTTCTTTCGATGTTTACTCGTCGAGAATCACAGTAAAACTAACCATTGAACCAGCAAGGTAGAAATATGTACAAATGTAAAGAGAAAGAGAGAAAGAGAAAGAGAGAGAGAGAGAGAGAAAGAGAGAGAGGGAGAGAGAGAGAGAGGGAGAGAGAGAGAGAGAAACCGTTATACTCCAGAACAGTTAGTATACATATATATATTTACAGCTCATTACAATTTCAAAACATTGTCCCGAAAGATCTTTGAACCTTTCCCAGGTAAGAAATTCAGATTAGAAGAGTGACGGGAGGAGCGCGCGCTTAACTAAATAGATTTGTGTATATAACATTACTTTACAATGTTTGGGATAATATGGGACACTTTGACAATATGGGATATGGTGGGGCAAAGTGGACCGTGGTTTAAATCAATATATTTGTGTATAAAACGTTATTTTACAATGTTTGGTATAATATGGGATTTTCTTCATGGTTGAAGTCGATAAATTCGCTCATATAACGTTATTTTAAAGTTATTGGTCAATATAGGACACTATGAGGTATCATGGGACATTGTTGCGACCGAGGTTTAAATCCTCGCGCTAAGCGGCTGTTGGAGCGCATCGTGGGTTACTTGTACGACGCGTGACCGGCCGTGACATCTCTGCGGGAGGCCTATTCACAGGGCATATATCGTCGAGCCCGATGTCTCCCTTCCGCGTAATTTTTTCCGGAGAGAAAAACTCCTTGCTCGCCCGGTTTTCGCCCTCTTCCGCTCTATTCGCGGCTCTAACCAGAGCACCCTCACGAGCGTGCGCGCAACACTAAAATTGTCACCACGTGTCGACCTTTTCGAAACTAAATTTATCTTTCCCTTTTACACACACATACACACATAGTCAAGCATTATTATTATTATTAATTTGTTAAAGTTGAATTATAGACGTGCAATAAATGCTATTATTATTATTGTTATAAAATTAAGTGTACTTCAACATTCAGTAGCCTCACTCACTCCTTACTCCCCACAAACTCCTTACGTGCGCAAATTTACCACAATCGGTATCTCGCTGCACCCGCTCAACGTTAATACCGCGCTCGACTAATAAATAAAAGTTCAGCCGGTTAACGCGCGAATCAGACATAGTGTGGCAAAATGTTCCATCGTTAAAATTCATGAATTCGTTCATGTAACGATACTTTGGAGTGATTTGTGTGATTTAAGACACACTGGGGTAAAATAATTTATCATAAATAATGTTATTTTACAATAAGTAAAGTCGCCACAGTTTCACTCCTTTGGCATATATATATATATATATATATATATATATATATATATATATCATGGTGAGCGGCTGCTGGAGTGAGAGAGAGTGAAAGAGAGAGGACCGTGATTGGTGCAGTGCGACACACTTCTCCTCCGTTTGAAGAGAGGGGAAGGTATGTCGTTGTGCCAGAGAGCGGGGACAGCGTGCACTCCCGTTAACTTTTCCCCCACAAATGGTAGTGTGACGTAATCGTGTCCTCCGCAGATCTACCATAGCCCTATGGCGATGTTTGTCTTCGTCATAGCGCTATGATAACTACTTCGCTCATATCTCGAAAACGGCGCAGTAATTTTTTGCCAACTGGAGCTCATTATTGTCGTTTTTTAACAAAGATTCGAAATTTAAAAAATTGCAAGATTCACAAGTTTTTTTTTCTTAATGATTTTTCGATGTTTCAGTTTTAGTTTTTCGGTTTTTTTGGTATGTTAGAAATAATGACGTTAATTATGTGAAAATGCATCTGAGAGAGCACAAAATTACCTATCTTCTACCATCCGAAATTTTTATTTAGATAACTGGATCGTTAAGACTTTTGAAACAAAAAACTTTTCTATTTAATATATTATAATACTCTAAAATCTTTTAGCCTTGTATTATTTTCTTAAAAAGCATTAAAATAGATAGGACACCATGCATCTGACCTTTTTTATAATCACCCGTATATGTCATATTTTTATATAAACCATCTATATTTGAACTTTTTCACCAGGTCGGTATTTGATCGCTTTAAAATAGGAGTTGAAAGGGGTTGAGTTGGGTTGAAAAACCAAAAAAAATTCTAACTTCCTTTGAGATTTCTAAAGTACATTTTCTTATTATAAGAACATAATTTTATTAATCTAGTAGACGTACTACAATCATAGTCAAAAGGTTATTTTATTCTATATCACCATACAATAGAGTAAATCTAGTGGAAATGAGAGACGTAAGAAAACGTAATAAAATGTAAGTAACTATAAAATTCTGTTGGATTTCGAACGACTTCATTTCAATGTTTACATTATCAGATGTTTAAGGTTATGCTACGTAATTGAAGACCACATCACATAAAATTCGCCCGCAAAAGATAAGATTTGAAATTCAGTTCAATTTTAAATAAAAAACAAAAATTATATGTACACCTTTTTAATTCACTAATACTATTTTATTATACTTTGTGACGGTTTTATTGCTCATGCAATTATTATCGCATTCACTTCTAAAACGTCACAATGCCTCTCCGGGCGAAAGCCACACATTTTACATGTATGTCCACATATTTTGTATTATAGCAAGGGAGACAGAGAGCAGTGGACGCGAAGCGTACATGTTGTAGGCTCGGTAAGTAGCAGAGAAAAATAGAGAGAAAGAGGACGTCCCGCGCGAAGACGCTCAACCTAGGCGCACGGACTTTAGACGCGACAGCGAATACGCGAGCGAGCCTACGATTACGGCCGACTAAGCGACCAGGGTTAGCGACACCCCAGGACCGACGTCGAGCGAGCAGCTACGAGGCCAGGGCAACTCATGTAAGTTCAGCTCTCCTTCTCTCTCCCACGCGTACGAGCGAGACCAACCGCCTGCTCTGTTGACCCATGCCGGCTTGCACCACGCGACACCGCAAATACCGCGTTAATTGTATTTATTTGTCCTCTCAATAAATCGGTGTTAAAGTTCGACTGAAACTTCCGGCGTTTGTTTACTTGAAACTCTCCTCTCCTTTGGACTGCCGCCGCCTCGGCGGGCGCACCTTCGGTGTGCAAACTGTCCGAGTGCTGCAAACGTACACGGTTCGCGCGGCCATGGAATCTCATAAGAAAATGCTATCACAACTTTTACATGATTTTAGCGGTAAGATAGGAATCGTGACATTATTTAATTTAATCTTAATAAATACACAAAATTTTATAACTTTCAATTTTTATTATTTTATGATTAACTAATAAAAAACACTTATCAGTACGTACTTAATATATACTGAAAGTGTGGCGTATGGGGATTTGCGTCAATAAATATAACGTAGTAATTAGTTTCAAAAACTTGTTGGCGAAGGATTACTGACAGATGCAGTGAAAAAACAAAATAGTAAATTTTATATACTAAAATTACGATATCATAACTTCTTCGATTCATATATCGTAAAGTGAATTTTTTGTATTCAATCTTATAAAATCATGAGCATGGAATCTGCGCAGAATATTTTGCGTATTAACAGAAATTAAGATTTCAGATGTCTAATTTTACGATATCATATTGCATTTGACGCTGATTTTCCGCGCTTTTTTAATCCCTACCTTAAATGGTTCTATGAGTGAAAAGTCTATGAAAAATTGTTTTAGATACTTCTAGATGCAGTTAAAACATTCCTAAAATAAAATAAATACTTTGGAAATCCTTAAGCATGTGAGCAATCTTTTTCGCTTTTCAACTCGTTTCACCCATAATTTAAAGCGTTCCGTGAACGGAAAGTGGTTTAAAATATTTTTGTAGAAATGTCTAAACGTAAAAAGCATGTTTCTGTAATAAATAATCTATTTTAAAAATACTGAAGATACTAAGAAATATTGTTCAATTTTCACCACATTGCAACGCCTAATTTAAAAGGTTCTGTATGTGGAAAATCTTTTAGTAAATATTTTCAAACGTAGTTTACATGTTTCTATATTAAAGAAACTTACTTTGGAAATCTCGAAGGTACTAACAAATTCTTTCTGCTTTTTACCCCCTGTCAACCCCTAATTTAAAGAGTTCCGTGAATGGAAAGTCGTTCGAAATTTTTTGTGGGCACTTATAGACGTAGCTAACAGGTTCCTGTAATAAAAAATCTACTTTGGAAATCCTGGAGATACTAAATAATTTTTTTTAGTTTTCAACCCATTTCAACCCCTAATTTAAAGGTTTCCGTGAATAGAATGTTATCTGAAATTTTTTTGGTGGACACTCATAGACGTAGACAACATGTTCCTGCAATAAAAAATCTACTTTGGAAATCCTGAGGGTACTAAACAAATTTTTTTGCTTTGATACCCCTTTTAACCTATTTTAAAGGGTTCTGTAAATGAAAAGTCACTAAAAAATTGTTTGTGGATATTTATGGTCGTAGTTAACATGTTTATGTGATGAATGATATATTTTTAAAATTCTAGGAAGAGCAAGAATTTTCTTTTGCTTCAAAATTGTGAGATATACGATTATAGACGATTTTTCCACCCTTATAATAATTTTATAGCGTATCATAGCATACTGATCCTTGTTCCTGAGATTAAGACCTTTCGAAATCCGATCGAGAAATTTTTTTAAAGGTATATTTAGGGGTGAAGCATGATATTCGATCGTTTTTCTGTCCATCCGCCCCTTTGTGCGTCGTACAGTATGAACACCCATAGCTTATTTGGACATAACTTTTTATTGACACGATGAAAATAAAAATTTCAGAAATTGATTTGATCCTTGAATAGTCCTCTAGTAAGAAAAGACTTGGCTGGGATATAATCTGAGCAGCCAAAGTAATTATAAACATAAATGTAAAAGTGATGATTTTTAAATTTCTAAGAAGTGAAATTAAATCGCGTTTGCCTCTAGTTTTAGTCAATACTTGCGTACTATGCCTGGGATTCGAGTCATAAGCAACAACAGGATAGCGAAAATGACATTTAATATGATTCTGATATATTTACGGAATTGAGTTGGATGTGAGGGTACGCCTTGATTCCCTGTAGTCGTTTCGGCGCAGCTGCGATGCGCTGCGGGCTGTCTTATGCTCGAGATGATAGCGGGAGATACGAATAGGAGATCAGGCACAGTAAATGAATATGCGTGAGCAAATAATTTGAAAGTCATGTTTCTTGTTTAACAAGCCGAAAGTTGAATATAAGGGCGTGTCCCTTTTACAAGTAAAATTTCAAATAACAAACTGGCGCGTACGTGCTTACAGTTAGGAGTTCGCATGCGTAAGGCTAAAAGCTGAAGGAAAAAGGCCGAAGGCAAAAAGGTCAGGAGTCATGGGGCCTATGCCTTATATAACCTTGCGGAGGTCGCATGGTTGCCTAAATTAGGAATTAATTATGCGTACTTAAGGAGAAAACAACACAGGTGAAGCATCGGAGAAGGTAGTTCGAGCAAAATTATGGTGTATGATGGTGTCATCGTGGAGTATGAGGTCGGCAAAGTAGGATACTTGCTGAATAGGGAAGGTCGTTAGGTTAGTTTGCGTATGATAAGCCACATTTGTCGTATGGGAACCTTGTCGACGAAAAGTTGTTGTTGACCAATACTCGGGACGTGACAATGGCATTACTAAAACTAATGTTATAAATAATTTTATTTACTATTTTTAGACAAAAAGAGTTCATAAAAGAATATTAAAATATTGAGAGTTCTTGTGGCCAGATGCTGGAGCACGTATCACCTCGACTCAACCAATAACTAGTCAGTCTGTTACTTATCGGGTAAGATAGAGTTTCACGTACCAATACTTAACGACGTAAATATTTATATAAAAGATAATATCCATGTCCAATTTCGTGATTTCGATTTATTATAAACTAGCAAGAACCGCTCGCTCGCGGTTTCGAAGCAATAAAAGTGTGTTACCGTAATTTTTTAACAATACTTTATTGTACAATCTCTTTCTTATTAATATTAACTGACTTTTTAATATTTAATAACTGAGATGATTATCTCGCACACATACGTATATACGGACATACGTTAGACGATTCGCAATTATTTGAATCATTTGAATTATTTAAATATTTTAAAAGATGGAGGAGGGAAGGGAAACGTTAAGAATAAGTCCGGAAGGTAATAAAAAAAAATAATTTCATAAATTATAACCTTAAAATGATAATAATAACATAATATTTCCTACACCAGTGGTATTTCGTTAATATAATGTAGATAGATGTAGAAGATAAGTGAGATTATAATCTCGTACACATGCACGTACACACACTATAAAGAATCTTCGTTAGTGGTAAAAAATATCGATATTAAAGAAAAATTATATGCAGAATCGGGTACACCTGGTCTGCATCCGAGATGATCATCTCGCACAAGTAAACGTACAACCATAATGAAGAATGTACGATAGTAGTAAATAATATCGATAATAAAGAAAAATTATACATAGCATCCTGGATATATGGACCACACTCGAGATGATCATCTCGCACACACGCCCGTGAATCCACTATAAATCATCTACGATAGCAATAAATAATATCAATATTAGTGAAAAATCATATGCAGCCTTCGCAATATCTGGACCATACCCAATATGATCATTTTGCATACATACACCTATATCCATTGCAAAAATATCGATAGGAGTAAAAACTATAGATAATACTAAAAAATCATGCACGGCCTCCAGGACATCTGGACTACACCGGAGATGATCAACTCGCACACGTGCACGTACATACACTGTAAAATTATTGATATTAGTAAAAAATATCGATAGTAGTGAAAAATAATACGCAGCATCTGGAACATCTGGACCACATTCAAGATGATCCTTTCGCATACCTGCACGTACACCCACTGTAACATTATTGATATTAGTTAAAAATATCGACAATAATGAAAAATTATACACAACTTCAGAGGTATCTGGACCACGTTCCAGATGATCATCTCGCACACGTGCAGGTACTCCCACTATAAAATTATCGATAGTAGTAAAAAGTATCCATAACAGTGATAAATTATAGGCAGCTTTCCGGGCATCTAGACCACGTCCGACATGATCATCTCGCACACGTGCACGTACAGTCACTGTACAATTATCGATAGTAGTAAAAATTATCAATAATATTCAAAAATCATACCCAGTCTCAAGGGCATCTGGCCCACACCCGAGATGATCATCTCACATACGTTCCTGAACACCCGCCGCAAAATTATCGATAGTAAGAAAAAGTATCGATAATAGTCAAAAATCATACACAGCATCTGGGAAATCTGGACCATACCCGAGACGATTGTCTCGCACACGTGCACGTATACCCACTGAAAAGAATTATCGAGTGTAGTGAAAAATATCGATATTAGTGAAAAATCATACGCAGCCTCCGGGACATCTGGGTCACATCAGAAATGATCATCTCGAGCACGTGCACGTATACCCACCATAAGAAATTATCGATAGTAGTAAAAAATATCGATAATAGTGAAAAATAATACGCAGCAACCAGGACATCTGGGTCATAGGAGGTAATCATGAAAAATCATGCGCAGTATCTGGGAAACAGCATTTGGGAGATCTGGGCTACACTCGAGATGATCATCTCGCACACGTGCACGTACACCAACTGAAAAGAATTATCGAATGTAGTGAAAGATATCGATGATAGTGAAAAATCATACGCAGCCTTCCCGACATCTGGACCCACCATATGAAATTATCGATATTACTAAACAATATCGATAATAGTGAAGAATTATACGCAGCGTCCAAGACCTATGGACCATATCTGAGATAATTCTCTCACTAACGTGCACGTACACACAGCAGAATAAATTATTGATAATTGAAGAATATCGATAACAGTGCTAATTGTTTTGTAGCATCCAGGATATCTGGAGCCTAGGAGATAATCATGAAAAATCATGCGCAGTAGTCTTGGACAGCTGGTCTACACCCGAGATGGCCATTTTGCATTCGTACACCGACTTTAAAGAATTATCGATAGTTAAAAAAATATCAATAACAGTGTAAATTGGTTTGCAGCATCCAGGCCAACTGAGCCAGGCCTGAGATAATCATCTTGCATACATGTACGTACCGCACTTTGTAAAATAGCAATCATTGTAAAAATCATTTAAAGCATCCAATATATCTGAGTCACGCCGTGCATGATGTTAAATTCCTCGAAATTATCCGTACGTATGTTCAAACGTACGAACACACGTTAGAGGATCCTCCGCTAATAGTATGGTGTGTAGTATATAAATACAGATGAAATATTTTAAAAAGGGGAGGATGGAAGTTGAATGTGTAGATAATGGCTGGAAACTGTTAAAAATATTTTTTTCAGAAATTATAACAAAAAAAATAATCTAAAAAGAAAGTTTTTACAGGAGTGGTATTCCGTTAATATAGTGATTTTGATATTTTGATAATTATGAGCTTAACCAGCACCTCACTTTTCTTAGATGCTTCATTCTTAGAAAACCACGATGCATTCGTTTACAACTATTCAAAATACCTTAAACAAAGTTTTATGTACTATTTCTTTACATAGTTATATAAATAGTTATATTATATTACTCAGCAGTATTATATTAAAAATTCCATTTTGAAAGCTTAATAATAAATAAAACTCACATGAGTGGCCAGATAATGGGCAGTGGCCATTTATTGGTACCTTTACCTTACTGAGCTGCTGAAAAATGTTTTCTTTTATAAATGTAAAATAATATATCTCAGTCTAAACTAAAATTCGAGAAATGTTGGACCACCCTAACGCACATACGCATACATGCCCACGCACATACACATTCCGTATGGAAAAAACTCTCTAGCACTTATACACTAAAGTGTGCACTATATTGTGTACTATAATATGAATTATAGTGAGCACTGCAGTGTGTACTATTTTCCTAATTTAATTGCGTTTTTACGTAAATTTTATTATTTTAAAAATTACATTAAGATCAAACTTCAAATCTATAAATCTAAGTATAATGTTAAGTACTTTCTTTCATATCATCTTCGTCACTTATCTGCTTATTACGCTATTCTTACAATCTGTAATAAAATAAAGCGAGAGAAATTTTACAACACAAATACACACACACACACACACACACACACACACACACATACACACATACACACATACACACCCACACATACGCGCGCACACACGTGCACACACGTACACACATAATTCAGAAATCTAAATGTTATTATTTATTTATATATATGTTCCAAATTAAAGTTTGAGGAAGCTAAGTGCCAGAGATTTGGCAGCGGTTTTTTATGGTTATTCTACTTCTTCGGATATGTACTAAAATTTAAGCGAAGAACTTTTTCGTAATTTTTTTTATTGTTGTGTTTCGGAGATCCAATCAAATTTATAAAAGATAATAATAAAAGAAATTCAAAATATTGGTTAATCTTCGAAAAAAGATATTAAAAAAATGTAATGAACAGTTGCTAATTGCTTTCTTACCAAATTTCTTTAATAAACATGGTGTTGCAAATACTGATTTATTGTGATGTGTAGGATCAAAATTTTGAAGCTTTACAACAATAAAATTAAAGATATCACTAGCAAGGAGAGTCCAGACCTTCCGTATTACGACATTTGATGAAACTTTAGGAGGGATTTTTTTGTACCTTAAAAGGAAGTCTAGCACCCGTAGTTTTTGCCAATGGGCCTTTTTTCTCAAGATATGTCATTATATTCTAAATACATATAATTTTAGTAAAAAAAAAGCTCGTCTTCTTCTCAACGTAACTGCATGATTTTACAGTAAAAGATGACCCTAAAATACCATAAAACAAGACGAGAAGAGCTTTAATTTAAACTTTGTTGCGTATAAAAATATTAATCCTTATTATTTATTAGTTATTAATAATAGAATATAATGACTGGAAATGTATGAATACTGGACGGAACTTAATTGTTATAATTCCGATGATTTTACACATCTCTTTAATCACCATTTTTATTTGTCAATAACTTTTACTGGGATTAATATTTTTATACGCAACAAAGTGTAAATTATAGCTCTTTGCTACTCGATTTATTGTGCTTTAGGACCATTTGTTACTGTTAGAATATGCAGAGTTACGTTGAGAAGATGTGCTTCGTTTTACTAAAATTATACGTATTTGGGGTATAATAACCCATATCTCAAGAAAAAAGGCCCATTGGAAAAATATACGGATGCTAGGTTTCATTTTTAGGTACGAAAAACATCTCCTAAAGTTTCAACAAATTTAGTGACCCGGAGGGTGTGGTCTCTCCTTGTGAGTATTTATATTATTGCTTCTTTATTACACAACCTTTTATATAGTAGACATTGCTGTAATTTATAGAAAATATATTCTTAAATAAGCTTAACTAGATAGCAATATACATATACCTTTATAATAAAATGAATTATTTACATAACAGTTTGTATGATAAGCCTGTATGCGACGAAGAATATTTTATTTTCTGTTCTGTGACCACTGTGTGCTTTCTCCGTCCTTCAAGTCAGAATAATTGAGTGCAGCGCATGGCCGAACCGCTGTTCTACTCACGTAGGACTCTCACTGTCCTATGCAGCAAAACGAGGGGGTCCGGCGAGACCTTACATCCACACGCGCGGTGCTCTTCCGCTCCTGTGCGTTACAATGATCGAGTACAGAGTATGTACGGAGCAGAGCTGGTCTGCATGCAGGAACTACACGCTTTACACGTAGATCTAGTTTGCTCCCACTCCCTGCTGTGCTCTTATGCTCCCGAACAGAGAGCTTGGTTATATCCAATTATTTATTCATGCACAATAGGTATCGTAATTACTCTTTTGTAGAATCAGTCTTTCGGAGCGCTCTTTTAAGGATGTTGTAGGCGAGAATATGCACCTTAGATAAAGAAAGTGTATATGATGATTTATTCTTACATTATAACATGAGAAACAATATAATATAAGAAATAACACTTCAATTAGTAAAGAAAATAATTTTCTTAATGAAATCTCCGTGCTGGAAATATAGTTATTGTCAACTAAAGAAAGATTCGACCAAACAGTGGGGACTTTTTATTTGATATCCGATTTGAATCTTGAAAGTCTCATTTTATTACTTGAATAATTTTACGTGGTCTTACCGATATAAAAATGAAAATATTACCAATACTTGCAATAACAAAATAAATTTTTAGCAATATACAAAAATGAAACATATCGATAGATTGAATACGTTGATATAGTTTTAAACCTTCCGAACACATTATTTTTTTATAAAAGTAAAGTGAAATAGTGATTTTCGATAAGCTGAAACTTGTTCCCGGGTAAATATTATTTCATGTAAGATCATATATACTTATATATGATCATATATGATAATATATGTAAATATTAATCCATGTATGAGCATAAACGAATTATAGCAACATATAAGCATATATGAACGTTTATGTTCATATATGTCTTTATACTAATATAAATATATACCTATATAGACATATCAATAGTTTCATTTAGATGTTCGAAAGGATCCATATATAATCATATGTAATCATGTACAGTCATATATTCTGTATCTAGTCATATGTGGTAATACATTATTATACATCGTTATAAATGGCACCTCATTTGGCCTTTATATAATAATGTATACTTATATTTAATCATATATGGGCATATATGAAATTAAAGTTGTCAATCTTCGGATTTCATTTTTTTAATAAATATGTTTATCAGAAAATATTTTTAGAACCATAGTATGATAGCTTAGAGCCTCAATTTGAATATTATCATCCGGATGATACTTCCAAAATTCATAACTTTATCTTAGTTCAGTGCAGTTTTTTAAGTCGTATAATGAAAAATCCTCCCGAATAAATATTTTATTGACAAAAGACCTTACATGATCATATATGTAAATATATGTTCAGATATGTTCATGTATTTCCATAACTCGCTTATGATTATATATGAGCCATTTTTACCCGTGTTAATCTTCGTATGACCTGACGTCGATATTATATTGTTTCTCATATTATACGTGAAAAAATTATTGCAAACATTTCTTATTCGGGGTACATATTCAGGCATACTTCCTTAAGTATACTCTTTTTAATTCATCAAAAACTCTTGAGAGAAAATTTTAAGAAATTACTCTTTTATTAGGGCGCTCTTACAAAAAATGCAAAAATTCCCTGCAGATTCATTAGGAGTGATTCTTTTTGAGATCGCTCCGAACCTCTGGTAGAAAAATCACTAGAAGGCCACCTCAACTAATCTGTTTGGACTATTTCTTTTTTATCTTTTCGTTTTTATACTTTTTATTGTATTAAGTTTAAACGGATTATATCCTGTAATACTGGTGAAACCTCAGTGCATTTGTAAAACATCAGTTGGCTTTCTACGCTTTCGAAAATATCATCCTATACTATATAAATATGTTAAAAAAAATGCATTAATAATTATTTTATAGCTTTGAATGTTTAAATGCTGGGGGTGAAACTAGCATATTAATTTCATATATGATTGATGACGTGACGTGTAAAAATTCCTTTATAGTATTGGAAAAACTGCTTATTATCTGAGTCAAGTTAAAATTAATTTTAGGATTTGACATCAGTGATCTTATAAAGTAGAAAAATATAATCTTATATAAAAATTCGTACATTTACTATGTTAAAAACTGTTTTTAAACTTCACATCAGTTTCTAAATTTTGTATTTTCTACATCCTACGTATCTCAAATACTTTCTTAAAATTCATAGAATATATATATTTTGAAAATATACGTATTTTAAGACGACTAGTATATAAAATTAAATAAATAATTTTTTTTAATAAACACATTTTTAAAACGGACTAAAAAATATAAAATAACTTTCTCTAATCCCATAGCGATCTACAACCCTGAAATTGTCCTGAAAATTCCTCCCCACGATAAATGTGTGGCGCATAATAGTATGGATCTTAGATAGTAGAAGGAAGTCGTTGAGAAAACTCACATAGCAGTTTACATCATTTGCAACGCAATAACATTGTTAGTGACGTAGATGAACTATTCATTTTCTATTTAATTAATTATTTTGTGCTTTTTAGTCATGTTTGTGTAAAATTTTGCAATCGATTTTATACATTTTGATGAGATTATGACAGAGATATGTTGCGAATTTCAGGTTTATTTAAGTTTTCCTTCACGTGCTCACGTCTGAAATAGAAGATATACTTACCGACCAATAATATATCAATCTGTTTAATAGTTATTTTTCCAAAAATAGAAATAAACAAGCAAGCCAACTTCATTTTATAAGAGTTTAAATCATCAATAATATTCAAAGAAAGTGTATTTGGAAAATAGAAATTTCCATCAAATTTAAACACAAATATGCGCCAGAAACAAGATATGTAAACATAAAGAATTCGATATCAGTAGACAAAAATTTCACACGACACATTGAAGTACACAAATCCAACGTAATAGCAATCTGATGTAGAGAGTAGAGAGACATATAATATATGTACATAAAATATAATTTATTTATAAACACGCAGTGTTATATCTATTATATATGTATTATATATTCGTTATATATGTCATATATATTATATTAATATATTGTATTGCACTGTCATCCAGTTCTGACCTATGTTCAAAATTTCAAGTCCCAATTCCATCCCCAAGTGCATGCAAAATCGAGTGCAAAATTCCACCCGGACAGATAGACAAGAAACCAAGTTAATAAAAACGTGTTAAAATACTTGCATTTGGAAAATACAAGTATTTGGAAAATACAAGGATTTGGAAAATACAAGTATTTGGAAAATACAAGTATTTGGAAAATACAAGGATTTGGAAAATACAAGTATTTGGAAAATACAAGTATTTGGAAAATACAAGTATTTGGAAAATACAAGTATTTGGAAAATACAAGTATTTGGAAAATACAAGTATTTGGAAAATACAAGTAATTGGAAAATACAAGTATTTGGAAAATACAAGTATTTGGAAAATACAAGTATTTGGAAAATACAAGTATTTGGAAAATACAAGGATTTGGAAAATACAAGGATTTGGAAAATACAAGGATTTGGAAAATACAAGTATTTGGAAAATACAAGTATTTGGAAAATACAAGTATTTGGAAAATACAAGTATTTGGAAAATACAAGTATTTGGAAAATACAAGTATTTGGAAAATACAAGTATTTGGAAAATACAAGTATTTGGAAAATACAAGTATTTGGAAAATACAAGTATTTGGAAAATACAAGTATTTGGAAAATACAAGTATTTGGAAAATACAAGTATTTGGAAAATACAAGTATTTGGAAAATACAAGTATTTGGAAAATACAAGTATTTGGAAAATACAAGTATTTGGAAAATACAAGTATTTGGAAAATACAAGTATTTGGAAAATACAAGTATTTGGAAAATACAAGTATTTGGAAAATACAAGTATTTGGAAAATACAAGTATTTGGAAAATACAAGTATTTGGAAAATACAAGTATTTGGAAAATACAAGTATTTGGAAAATACAAGTATTTGGAAAATACAAGTATTTGGAAAATACAAGTATTTGGAAAATACAAGGATTTGAAAAATACAAGGATTTGGAAAATACAAGGATTTGGAAAATACAAGGATTTGGAAAATACAAGTATTTGGAAAATACAAGTATTTGGAAAATACAAGTATTTGGAAAATACAAGGATTTGAAAAATACAAGGATTTGGAAAATACAAGGATTTGGAAAATACAAGGATTTGGAAAATACAAGCATTTGGAAAATACAAGCATTTGGAAAATACAAGGATTTGGAAAATACAAGCATTTGGAAAATACAAGCATTTGGAAAATACAAGCATTTGGAAAATACAAGCATTTGGAAAATACAAGCATTTGGAAAATACAAGCATTTGGAAAATACAAGCATTTGGAAAATACAAGCATTTGGAAAATACAAGCATTTGGAAAATACAAGCATTTGGAAAATACAAGCATTTGGAAAATACAAGCATTTGGAAAATACAAGCATTTGGAAAATACAAGCATTTGGAAAATACAAGCATTTGGAAAATACAAGCATTTGGAAAATACAAGCATTTGGAAAATACAAGCATTTGGAAAATACAAGCATTTGGAAAATACAAGCATTTGGAAAATACAAGCATTTGGAAAATACAAGCATTTGGAAAATACAAGCATTTGGAAAATACAAGCATTTGGAAAATACAAGCATTTGGAAAATACAAGCATTTGGAAAATACAAGCATTTGGAAAATACAAGCATTTGGAAAATACAAGCATTTGGAAAATACAAGCATTTGGAAAAAACAAGCATTTGGAAAATACAAGCATTTGGAAAATACAAGCATTTGGAAAATACAAGCATTTGGAAAATACAAGCATTTGGAAAATACAAGCATTTGGAAAATACAAGCATTTGGAAAATACAAGCATTTGGAAAATACAAGCATTTGGAAAATACAAGCATTTGGAAAATACAAGCATTTGGAAAATACAAGCATTTGGAAAATACAAGCATTTGGAAAATACAAGCATTTGGAAAATACAAGCATTTGGAAAATACAAGCATTTGGAAAATACAAGCATTTGGAAAATACAAGCATTTGGAAAATACAAGCATTTGGAAAATACAAGCATTTGGAAAATACAAGCATTTGGAAAATACAAGCATTTGGAAAATACAAGCATTTGGAAAATACAAGCATTTGGAAAATACAAGCATTTGGAAAATACAAGCATTTGGAAAATACAAGCATTTGGAAAATACAAGCATTTGGAAAATACAAGCATTTGGAAAATACAAGCATTTGGAAAATACAAGCATTTGGAAAATACAAGCATTTGGAAAATACAAGCATTTGGAAAATACAAGCATTTGGAAAATACAAGCATTTGGAAAATACAAGCATTTGGAAAATACAAGCATTTGGAAAATACAAGCATTTGGAAAATACAAGCATTTGGAAAATACAAGCATTTGGAAAATACAAGCATTTGGAAAATACAAGCATTTGGAAAATACAAGCATTTGGAAAATACAAGCATTTGGAAAATACAAGCATTTGGAAAATACAAGCATTTGGAAAATACAAGCATTTGGAAAATACAAGCATTTGGAAAATACAAGCATTTGGAAAATACAAGCATTTAGAAAATACAAACATTTGGAAAATACAAGCATTTGGAAAATACAAGCATTTGGAAAATACAAGCATTTGGAAAATACAAGCATTTGGAAAATACAAGCATTTCGAAAATATTTACAGTATTACGTGGCTAACAGCCTTGATCATTTTACAGTCGATTGAAATAAAATACATGTCGTCAATAGATATCACATAAAGATCGTCAGTTTTAATAATATCGCACATATTACCTATCACGTCAATACATTCACGCTATTAAATAGAGGACTACACACTCACCATTCGTACATCCACATACATGCTAATAAGTACACTCACGCATTAACATAGAACGAATACAAAAATAAATAACAGTTAATTGGCACTTTGCGCGTCAAACATTTCATATATGTGCCCGGGTATTGCTTTCTTATATTTACATAATGACGGGAGGTGCCTAACACTGCGGGGTAGCGAGTTCTAAAGGCCTTGAGCGCTAAACGATTTCAGGCCTGCATCAATGCGCGACCCTGGTACTGTGATCTCTTTAGGGTCCCTACTTGAGGTTCTGGACTGATATTTTTTAAAAAGTGCCGCAAGGTACGGTGGTTGTCCCATGACGATAGCTTTGTATAGCATCACCGCCGCAAAATGCGCCCATCTTGCATCCACGGTCAACCAGCCCAAGTTCCTCCTGTAGGGAGTTACGTGCTCGTCCCTTCTCGCACTACATATATATCTCACACAGGAGTTCTGTAACCTTTGAAGCCTGGTCTGAAGCTCAGCTGACACACCAAGATATACAAGAGAACAATAATCTAGGTGAGAGACAACTAGAGCGCTTACTCGCTGTTTGCGTAATGCCTCAGTGGTGCAGGATCTAAATGGTCTGAGAGTATAAAGGCTCTGTTAACCTTTCGGCTAATCGCATCCAATGGTGTCGACCAACGGTATGAAAGCATTATCCTCCACCTCAATGCCTAGACCGTGCATACTCTGTAGCCTATCGATATTATATTCTGACCCAAAAATAATGGCTTGAGTTTTCCCAACATTGAAACGGAGGGCGTTCTCAATAGCCCATGCCGACACTGCATGCGCTACAGCTGATAACCGATCTATGCCCCCTCGAAGATCGTCCCTCGTAACTTGAGTGAAGGTCTGTAAATCGTCAGCATAAAGCAAATGCTCGACACCTTTTGATAATTCGCCCTCCGGATGTTTAAAGCCCGCCAGAATATCCCGCAGATCTTTAATATAAAGACTGAACAGAAGAAGCCCGAGGACAGAAACTAGAACCCTGCGGCACGCCAAGATTGGTTGTGAGCCAATCTGATTCTCCATTGGAATTAGGAACTCCTGGTACAGACCGTTGTCCCCAGTCCGGCCATAACGCCGACGAACGGCGTCGCGCTGATTGTAGAGGTGTTTGAGATCAGCGTCCACCCATGGCGGAAGACCCTTCTTTTTCGGTCTAAACTCTTTTAGGGGAGCCAGTTCATTGATGGCTTCCATAATATTATGGCTAAGATGTTCAAACCTGCTATCTACGTCTTTATCCGGGCAACTGATGGGCGACCAATCTCGAGTAGCAAGGAGCGAAAGAAGCTCCTCCTGTCTAATAGATTTAAAGTCCCTGTACATAAAGTTGTTGAGGACAGTGAGGAAAAGGTCGCCATCATCTTGTTCGCATTCAGCACTACATCATTGTCATCAGTAAAAATAACGTCTATCCAGGTGTGAGGCTCTCCAACGTGGTGAGTTGCGCCATGATCAACTAATTTAAGATTTAATTCACATATCAATTCTTTCACAAAAGCCGCTTCATGAGATGATGACAGCATGTTGGAGTTCAGATCACCCATAATAAACCGATGGCGATAGCCTGCCGAAAAACATGCGAGATTCTCCACAAGGAGAATCTCCGGCGCAGTAAAGGAGATCTCCGGCGGACGATAGAGAACTGCTACGAAAATCGGAGGGAGTTTGCCCTGTTGCACTTTACACATTAAGTATTCAGGGATACCCGGTTTACCTTTATCAAGGTTTGTGAGTGAAGCGAACAACACCGTTGCTTTACGGGACGAGCAGTTGTAAGAAATTGGCGGAACGATCCCAAGTACTTGATAAGGGAAGTAGTATTCAGGAAGCCCGCCCTTATGCTCCCGCTACCCACCTCTCTTGCTGTGCCTACGCCTAGTCAATCTTGATTAGCAGTCTTCGATGTCGGTGTTTCGACGACTGTCAATTGTGAAGCAGGTGTTTGATTTTGCCTGTCTCGCACTTCAGTTGTTATGGTTGTGAGTTTAGCATTATAAGACACAGCCAGCGTATGTAGATCTGTTGCCGAGGTTATTTCGTGCGTTATTTCACCGTCTCGCATGTTAACGAGGAACCGACCGCCTCTACACCACGTATACTTAAAACCTATTCCCCCTACAATATGCTTGAGATTATTAAATCGTATAAAAGATTCCTTACTTAACAATTCATTAATAAATATTTTACCCTGAATCAGGCTATTACAAGTTTCCTGATTAAGATGCGATACGTTGATGTCTTTGATGGTGAGCGCGGTAAATCTACGCTTTTCGCGCATGATATTGACTACTAACTCACGGTTAGAGAGGAAGACCACCCATGGTGTTCGACGACGCTCCGTTCCCGTCACTGCTGAACCACCGTTTACCTGCCTCTCAGATCGGAGCGGGCGTATTGACGTAATGTAATGACATGCACCGTTATGGACGGAATGCACCGTTATGGACGGAAGGATCGTGGAGAGGATGGCATGGACTATGTCCGCACGCTGTTCATCCGTTCCATCATAAACATTTGAAATAATTATTTCCGCCGAAATCTCAACGCCACCCTTACCGTCCATGGGGGAATTACACCCTTCCCGACCCGAAAACCCGGCATCAGTAGGGCCAGGGCCACGAGTTCTACGCCGACGGTTCGACGTTCGAAACCCATCAGCAGAGGATACGGACACATTACAGACATTGACTGCGTCATTGTTGACGTCGTTATTATTAATACCGCAATTACTATTTACATCAATACTGTTATTAAAGTTCCTAATACTACTATTTGCATGTTTATTCTCAAGGAGAATAATTTTGGCTTCAAGAGACCGCAACCTCTGCCATCGCCGCTTTTTCATTTGCTAATAATGTGTACTTTCTAATATGATCCTCCAGATTGGAGTTTTGGAGAGCAAGATTTTCTTCTGTGATGGCCAATCTCTCACTAAGACTTGTAATATCTGCGACTAGAACTGGTACTAGTTTTACATACTCAAGGTTCTGATTCAGTTTAACCGTCATGGAAGAAACCTTATTAGCAATGCCTGATATGTTGCCTGCGTACGACTCTAACCGTGCTAAGGTGACTCTGTTATCTTCGCCGGTGCTGTTGACAGTAATGGGTCTGTCCCCGTTTTCCGCTTCAAAGATAGAGTTCACCTCGTAGCTCGAATTGCCAGCAATGTGCGACGTGGACTGTGAAAATGACGACTCTGCATGTGGCTCCTGCTGTCCGGCAGCCCGCCTTACGCCTAATCCAGACGGCGTTGAGGCGTGCAGCTGCAGGCGCACGAAGTCAGTCTGCCTAGTGCTTGGCTTGTGGACCCCTCCTCCTAGCTGGCTTGTGCCTGAGCCTGAGTGAGAGGGTGTGATGTTGGTGGTAAGGGTAGCGGGAGCCCCATGCGGCACCCGTACCTCAGCTAGAGATTTCTCTTCTCTCTCATTTTCGGCTTTCACTCCGGTGCTGTCTGTCTCTCTCTCTCTCTCTCTCTCTCTCTCTCTCTCTCTCTCTCTCTCTCTCTCTCTCTCTCTCTCTCTCTCTCTCTCTCTCTCTCTCTCTCTCCTGCTCTCTGAATCTGTAGTGTGCCGTCGGAGAGCTCGCTTTCCTGTACAAAATACAAGTGTTTTGAAAATATAAGTGTTAAATCTGATAGAAGTCATACTAAATTTTGACTCATTTCTTCTATTACTACACAATCCACAACATATTTGTGCTCAGCACTTAAAAGCAACGGAAGAACCCACCGAGGAGAAAACATCTATATATTATCCAAATATATAAATATGTTCCGTCGGTAAGTTAATCGGTGGGCCATAACAAATTAGGTGTACTTGGATTTTGAAAACACAAGTGTTTAAAAATATAAGTATTTGAAATTACGAGTATTTGAAAATACTTGTATTTGAGAAAAGTATTTAAGAAAACTATTTACAAAAAACAAGTATTTCAATTTCGTTTAAAATACAATTTCGTCAAACAAAAGTATTTTAGAATATATTTTGGTGAATTAAATACTGAATTAGCCCACCTCTGTTTATAGTCGTTACTAAGTTTTCTGTTTTCTAACTTTTTCTCAGGCCTACACGTTCTCTATGTTTGCATAGTTTATGCTCTGTACATTGTAGCCACGAATCACATGAAAATAATTGTTTGATACATTAATTTAAAGGAAATTGCATGTACTTTATAAAAATGTACATATTTCTAACACATTTAGCATCTAAAATAAAATAAAAATATTTTTTTATTTATACACTTTTTCTAAAATTAATATTTTTTTGAGCTTCAAAATTTAATCAGTTCTAAGTTAAGACATACCTTACATGTCTGCAAAATTTCAATTCATAACGTGTTGTTTTCACTCTTGAATTTTGAAAACGTATAATTCATCAAAATCACTTTCATTGTCACAAAGCTTTTTCTTTGAGAAAGTAAAAATAGGGGTTTACGAGCGGAGTAAGCACCTACTCCCCTCCACTACATATTAATTTAGTAAACTATTTAAATCATAATTAGAGCTAACATTCACCGTCGCGACGTTGCCTGCGATTTATAAAAAGTTTATATATATTTGCAAAGTTTGTGCAGGATACAAATTTTGTTCACAGTTTTTCACACCACTCTAGAGGAACTGTAATGGTGCATTGGATTTTAGCTTTCTCAAAGAGAAAGCTTTGTGAAGATGATTTTTTTTATCAAAGAGTTTGATGACTTTTTATGTTTTCAAGATTCCTGAGTCAGAAAAACATGTTTCTAAAAATGTTTGTTTGTATATATGTATGTATATATGTATGTATGTGTTCGCATTCGAATTATATACTTTGTTCGTACTATATGTATTATATACTCCGCGGTTAATTTGAATTTATACATTAGCTACGAACGTTCTGCGTTTTAGCCAATTAGCCAATCAGGGCTCGCGTTAGAAGTTGCTAGATTAGGGGAGCGTCGATTTTGCTCCAACTCTCTCGAGCGTTTGCCAGTCGCTCCGCGGATCACCTAGAGGAAACATCCCCCTCAATTCGCTGTAATTATCAAGGGAAATAAACATTTTTATTGCCACGTATACCTCGGTTTCTACTTTTATTTAACCTGATCCGGAGCATTTTAGTCCATCGAGCCTTCAGTAATTAGGAACCGGCGAAGAATAGTGAGTTTCTACCGACAGAATTTTTTTTCGGAGTCAAGCGCGCGAAAGCCGGCAGCACCCGTATTCGGTACGCGGCGCAACAAGCGTTGGTGAACTAAACGTTTTGAAACAACAACAACGGTTACGTGTTGTTGCTCCGAAATTTATTAGTGCGGATTGGGGAGAAAAACGGAGCTCTCGTGGGTGGAGAGAACACAGCATAGTACATTAAGGCATTGTTCAATTGAGAACAAACGGAGTACTACAGCATCTACAAGGAGGTAAAAAGAAAATCACGGTGCAAATTCCCGGCCCGCGACGGACGAGTCCATGTTGGACAAGAGGGGTGGCAGAAAATTTGGACATCCCAGCGGCCATCGCAACTAAGCAGAGGTATAGTTCCAGGGCTTGCCGTCAGGCGTCGATAGCCTATACATCGCGCGAGTGCCGCGGACCGCTAAATAAGGCGAAGCTGCCCGGGTACACGTACCGCGAAAGCGCGAAAACTACGCTACGGGGACGACTTACTAACAGGTGCGCGGGTCGAAGTGCATACACCAAGCGCGGATCTAGGCGCACAAGCTGCAGCAGCAGCTCGAACAGTACGTGCGAAAGCAGCGACGGCAACAGCTACAATTGAGGCGGGGAAGGCAACAGTTGTGCTTGGAGAGGCGCGGCATGCACGCAGCACACAACGACAGCGGAGTCAGCGAGAGGTTAGGTTCCTCATGGTGACGCCTACGGCAGCATCGGAAGGAAGCAGCGTCGGGGCGACCATGGTTACATAACCTGTAACACCACACCGAGCCTCACATTGGAAGGAGCAGCAAGCCAGAGGCCACAGCAGAGGCGCACGGGTCCACGACAGCTGAGCGAGGCGGCAGCTATATGCGGCCAGGCAGACACAGCTGGGACGAGACAGTTGCGGCAGCAGCGACGTGCGTCAAGCAGAAGAGAGCACTGGCAGGCAATTTCAGATTTAATACAATAAGGTTGAGTCGTTCCATATACTGTTATGTCCTGAACTCCTTAAATATGAGAATTAAGGACAAATGTGATAAAAGTCTAGTGGCAAGCTCTACCATGAAAACTGGCACTCTCACTGACAGTTATCAGCTTGATATTTTAATAGATTTATTTGAAATTGTATTGCTTACTTTGAAATCTGCGCTGGATCTGTGAACTGCTAGCTGTGGTGTAGACAAATTGAAGGTTGATTGAATGAATTTATGGATTCATGTATTCACTTGTAATTGATTGATAGTCTACTTTAAGAATTTGTTAATATAAGTTTGTCTTTTTGTAAAATTGATTGACTGTATTTTTTATTGGAAGTTGGATAGAGTATGGATATAAATTTTAATGAATATTTTATAGCTTTATACGTTTTCGTTATACTTTCGATTCAGCCGCGAGTCGGCCTACTGTGGGCCTTACGAACGAACTACCCGTCTAAGAGTAATATTATACAACTTAATAACAACGTTATTACAAAAAGGAGATGCAAAATATCGTAAGTAGGTCGATTACAAAAGGCTTATTATAAAATTTCGGGTCATCTGATTTATGATTGCTGCATGCCTGTATTTGAAAATGACATTTCTTTTGCCGAACTTTATGTCAATATTTTCGAAGTTAGCGCTCATGAATCATACGCTTAGCTTCACCAAAAGTATGTCATTATTTGATTAATATAATAATTTTAAAAGTACGTCTACTAGACGTAACAATACACATTTGCTTCTCTGATCTGCTTATTGATTATAATGCTGGTTATGTTGACACCTTTATACTGCTGTTCTCTTTTTATAATCGTATCATTTTCATTTTTCTTTTTTCTTTTTTTCTTCTTTTTAACAATAAAGAAAATATAATCTTTGGCTTATTCTATACCCTACCCTCTCCATACGCTTTACTTATAGGCTGTATTCTATAGCATAATGTACGATACTTTTATTTGATTGATCTTTATGCTTATGTATATTGAATATATTTATGTACAATCAAATGCAAAGCAGCTGATCCGATTCTACAAGCCCATGCAGTGCGAGGCGGAGAGTACGAGGGGTAAGTGTAGTTACCTATGGGGCTCCTGTGTCGCAGTTTGACAAACTTGGAGCTGCGAGAGTCTATACAGTCCACGTAGTTGTTTAACATAGACATGGAACACTACATGAAGTTATTGCACATTCCATATGATAATTGGGATGTATTGAAGCGTGTCACAGCTTATTAATATGGCTACATTAGGCTTGACGCTGCACTGTGGTCCCATCACGTAATGTTTTTAGGCAGGTTTGCATAGTATATAGTTGCAAAACATGTTTATTGTAATTTAGCTAGGTCTTGTGTCATTGACTTGGGCAAATTAAAAGAAATTTAAAAGGTCTTGTGTCGCTGAAGCTGGATAGTGGTGATGAATATCATCGCTGTTTCAGGAAGATGGTGGAGTTGCTGACATTTCCAATTTTTCGGCAGGTTTTTGGCGGCTATGATTGAGGTATATACTTACACAGAGGTCTCTAGTGTTGGATATTGCTGAGGACGAGAAGCTGAAGTCTTTTTATGCATAATCTACGTTGTTGTAGTCTGTAGATCAGCTAGTGGCTGGGTACCATCCTCTCGGTTAGGAAATAGAAGAGATCCTGCTACACATCAATTGTCTTATCGCTTTGGCTTGAGTGCATGGATTTCTTTGGTGCTTCTTAGCATTGCAAGGCAAAACGTGGTTGAGGTGCAATTATCGAGGTGGATAACTAGGACGCAGGCTGGCGCTGATACTCATAGGTGTTTATACAGCCGTTCAACATTACTTTTGAATTGTATTTTTTCTCAGGAAATACTGGTAATTTTGTCAAAGGATTCGCATCGTATTCTAAAGATATAGGCTTGTACGAAAAACTTATGGCCTTTTTGGGTTTGATTGGGCTTCGATGGTATTAACAGCTGTTATGTGGAAGTCTCTTTGATCAAATTAGTATTTTGAATTTGATACAATTTTACCAAACTTCTAAGGCAAGCAGGCAATTCTAATCTACAATGGTTGACAGGTGGGTTGTGTTGGTGCTGTATTGTTGTTTTTGATTGGGCTTTGATTAGAATTGATAGTTTTGATTGGGCTTTGATTAGAATTGATAGTTTTGATTGGGCTTTGATTAGAATTGATAGTTTTGATTGGGCTTTGATTAGAATTGATAGTTTTGATTGGGCTTTGATTAGAATTGATAGTTTTGATTGGGCTTTGATTAGAATTGATAGTTTTGATTGGGCTTTGATTAGAATTGATAGTTTTGATTGGGCTTTGATTAGAATTGATAGTTTTGATTGGGCTTTGATTAGAATTGATAGGTTTAATTTTTTTCAAGCATCATGGCTACCATTGATAAGCAGATGCGATTGTTTCACAGAATATCCATGATATACGAGAACTTTAAGAAATTAGGTACGGATTTCATTTCGGAAGGGGCTTATACGGCTCGCATTGAATTATTGCAAAGTTTATGGAATAAATTTGATGATAATCATGAACTTCTTCTGGATGATAATGAAGTAGATGCCGAAGGTGGCTATTTTAAAACTAAAGTCTACGATAAGACAGAAGTAAAGTACGCACTCAACCTAGGTTTCTTGAGAGATCATGCGCTCCGGTTAAAAGCTGCTAATGCAGCTGCATTCCTACAGCCTATTGGGACCCCAGCAAATGCTTCCAATCGAAATCCGGTCAAGCTTCCTCCTGTCGAACTGCCTGCTATCTCTGATGATATTCAAGAATGGGTTAAGTTCAGGGATTCGTTTACGGAGATGATTGTTAAGGTAACTATTCCATCAGTGTATAAAATGCATTATTTGCAATCTTCTTTCAAAGGCAATGCTGCTGAGTTAGTAGAGGAGACTCCAGTGAAAGCAGATAATTTTGTTAGTGCTTGGAAAGGGGTGAAAGACCATTATGATAATTCCAGGTTATTAATAACTAAATTGTTGTCAAAATTGTTGGCATTGAAAGCAATGTCCGATGACACTGCCCATGAAGTTTGTAGGATTCAGACAGGGACGAAGCATATTTTGCAAGCTTTGAAAGCTCTAGGTAGTCCAGTACAGTACTGGGATCATTTTACCGTCTTTTGACGGTTGGGAGCTTATCTCCGCACATTCAAAGGAGGTGAAAGGAATCGGTAGCTAAGTCTGCAAATCCGCAACAGCCGCCTGAATTTGACACGTTGGATAGCTTTTTGGATACAGAAAGGTTAGCATTGATTCAGTTTGAGAGTGCCAAAGAAGGAGCTCGTTTTGGAGAAGCACCAAAAGGCAAAGATTCGCGTTCGTATTTCTCTAAAGAGAAAAACAGTTTTTCCAATGATTCAAAAGTAGATATGTCAAATCGGTTCATTTGGCTCAATAGAGCAGGGCTAAAAGTTCTTCGTGTCCTTTGTGCAAAGGAGCACATTATATCCTTACTTGTGGAATATTTCAATCAAAAACCACTTTTGAGAGGAGACAGTTGGCCATGAGGAAGCATTTATGCTTCAATTGTCTCTCAGATCATATGGTTAAAGATTGTAAATCATCGAAACGTTGTCAGCATTGCTCGGCAAAGCATCATACTATGCTTCACTTTTCTAATAGCGCTTCAAAGGCAATTCCAGAGGATAAACCACAAGTGGCTTCTGCAGCTGGTTCAACATAAACAAGGACTAATCATTTGTCAATAGTAACTCCATCCGGATCGATTAATAATAGTGTTGAATCCATAGAGTTAGAAGAGATTTTGTTAGCTACGTCTCGTTTACCAGCTCGAGTTGAAAATGAGAGTCAATGCCAGGCTCGAGCATTGATCGACCAAGGGGCCAATCATCCTCCATCACAGAAGAATTGTGCCAAAGTTTGAAGCTTAGTAGAGCGTCTGTCAGGATATCATTCATAAGCGTTGGAGACAATAAGATTGTATTTTAAAAAAACTAATTAGTATATAAATATAATAAACAGATTAGTATTTTAAAAAAAATTCAAAAATCGAACATAAATTATTTTTATTTTTGAACGTTAAATATATTTCAAATGTATATGTTTTCATAAAGTTCACGTAATTTGTTTTCAATTGATTTATCTAGCAATTGTTTTAAAGTTGTTTTCGTAAAAAAAGAAAAATATAAATTTTACAAAATTTGTAAAAATTAAGAACATTATTTTTTGTCTTATTATACGTCAAACACATTAAAAATATGTACGTTTTCGTAAAATAGACATATTTTTCTAACAAGTTATATATCTAGCTACTAATTACTTGAACGCTATTTTAGCGGAAGAAATAAAATTGAATTTTCAATACGTATCTTTCGAAAATCGGTAATTTTATTCAGTCGAAGAAGCGTGTTCTTCGAGTGTTTGAAGAGCCTAAGAGTATACTAATTTTCGGGAAATTTTGTATTTTTTTAAATTTTTTAAACAGTTCTACAGGATGATAAGTACTTAAAACATGTGTTTTTAGGACTCCTTCAAATTCCTATTCACGTCATAGCTTATTTTCAAATCGAACAAAAGAGGGAAAGTACATAAGAAAGAAAATGAGAGATGGGGAACTATCCAGACAAATTGAGACTATGCCTAGGGTGAACATTAATTTTACATTATACGTTGTAAGCTCAAATGCTAATAATTAAAGATACATTCTTTTTAAATTTTGGAAACCTTTTTAAAACACTTTATTTTAAGATAAACGTAATTTTTTACATTTGGTATTACCAATTTCTAAAATGAGTTTTACTAAAAACTACAAATTTGAAATTTCAAAATAGTTCCTGCGCATCAATATTTAATAAATCGGTCTGAAAATTTTGTACACGTCTATTTTGATACATTTTGAACAAAACTACACAGAGATATTTCACTAAAACAAATATATAAGGGTTAATTTCTGACATTTCTAACTAAAATTTCAGCTAATTTATTGCAAAAATTATACAATAAATCTTAAACATCAGTAATAATAAATATAAATTGGAAAGAAAATTTCTCTCTGTGCATTTTTCGATACTGTTATAATATATCATATGTCATTAGTTTTTTTTGCATTTCACAAAAAATTGTTGCGCAGGAAAATTTTATAAAATTCGTGTTTTATCACTGGTTTATAGCTATAAATAACAGTCAAGGCAGTAAATTATATAGGGTAGGGCTTAAAACATCCTTATTTTATGTATGTAATCATATAATCATAAAAACAAAATTTCCTAGATTTAAGAAAATTAGCTTTATACGTATATTCTTCTCTTAAAACGAGATTTATGAGTTGACTGAAAGTTAAGTCAGCTAGAAATTACAAGATTTGTGTCATTCTCGGATGGAATAGATTCATCAGCACTGCTATCAGCATTTCGTAGAGATTCATCGAACGAAACTATAGTCTCATCAAAAGTCTCACTATTATGTTCAAAATCTTTCAAGTTTCAAAATTTATTGTCGTCTTGAAAGCCAATTCTATCACTGGCTCTATTTCATTCTGCAGCCTGCGTTTTTTCTCCATCATCATATTAAGATTTTCGTTATAAACATTATTCTGAAAATTGGATATATCATTTGACAAAACCAGCTCAAACTCTGATGTGTTAGCCTGCGCTCTGTCTTTAGACGAAACATTATTACACAGAGATTCATTCCTGCTCATCAGATTTATAGTTGGTATCCTCAGACATTATACACTGGATTCTTTTATCAGTAGTGAGGTTTTCAGTCCAACCGTCACTAGGTTTGATTGTATCAGACTTGACACTTAGCCTACTACACCATAGAAAATTGCATTTGTTTGATACCCTCTCGCGATTTACGAAGAAACCTCTTGTCTAAGTATTCCATGATAATTAAGGGGACATGACTGGGTTAAACATAAAAAAGATTTTTTTTATGAATCTAGAAAACTTTTTATGTTATAAAGCATTCATTCAGAAAATTTTTGCGCTATCAACACTTAATAATATCTTTAATTTTACCCCTGTATCTTGATCCTACACGTCACAATAATTCACTATTTTCAATACCATATTTATTAAAGACACTTTATTCCTCACACGATTCTAGATGACATGATAAACGAAAATTTTTTTCGACAGCTATTCGACTCCTTTTATCGTGTTTACAAAATGAGAGAAGCACTTTTTCGATAAAATTATTTCTAATACTCTTTTTCGTCAATCCATTAAATTTAAAAACTTTTTTTTTTTTCAAAAAATCGATTATATTTCCATAAGAAAATAATAAAAAAAAATTAACGAAGAAGTGCTGCGCCCTTTTTGTATTACATGTCAAAAGTAGTCGAATAGCTTTCGAAAAAAAATGTTGTTTATTATGCCGCCTAGAATCGTGTGAGTAACAAAGTTCCTTTAATAAATATGGTATTGAAAATAATGATTTATTGTGACGTGTAGGATCAAGATTTTAAGGTTTTACAACAGTAAAATTTAAAATATTGTTGCATATTTATAGCATAAACAAATTCAGAAAGACTGTTTTCAAACATAAAAATTTTGCTGGACTCATAAAAAGAAATCTTTTTTTGGGTTTAACCCAGGCCTGATCCCTTAATGCTTTAACAATATACGAAAAAATAATAATATCAATCGGCATGTCCTATATTTATAACAAAATTAATTTACAGCTGCTGACACTGTAACATATTTGTCGACTGTATGACATATTTGTCGACTTTCAGACATATTTGACGACTAAATGACATATTTGTCGACTGTGTGACATATGTCGACTCTATGACATATTTGTCGACGCTGTAGCATATTTGTCGATTCAGTGACATATTTGTCGATTTTATTTCATATTTTTCGACACTGTATCATAAATATGTGAAGGTGTAATATAAATACGTGACTTAATGTCAGAAATAATTAAATCTGCATCATAAATACCTAACTCAGTGACGAATATGTATCGGAGTCACAACACATTTGTCTACTCTGTATCATAAATATGTGACTTAATGACATAAATACGTGACTCTGCGACATAAATGTGTTATTCTGTGACAGAAATACGTGACGGTATAACATAATTACGTGACAGTCATCAAATATGTCATATATATTTATGTTACAGAGTTACATAATTATGATACACAGTCGACAAATATGTCATAGAGTCAGGTATTTATTTCACAAAGTCGGCAAGTACATCATAGATTCGACAAATATGTCACATAGACACGTATTTATGGCATAGATTCACGTATTTATTTCACAAAGTCAAAAAATACATAATAGAGTCGACAAACATGCCACAGACCCACGTATTTCTGTCATTAAGGTAGTTGGGTCATTCTTAATTAGCTATTAGAAGCAAAAAATTATCTAAAAAGCAAGTGAAGGTTGTATAATTTAAATAATGTAGCATATTAAATAAGAATACTTAATGAAACGAAAAAAAAATTATTTCAATTAAATCATGACGTTAAAAGCGTAAATATTGTCATATAAAAAAAATTCTACTTACACAAAATTTTTTTAAACTTTTTAACCAATTTTAATATTTCGGTACTCATTTTCTTCTTTATACATATGTCTATAAATTCCACGTTTAAAAATTATATATTTTTTATCCTTAAGTCGAAGAGAGTATTTGTTTATATATAATAGTATATTGTGCAACTAGGCGAGAAATTGACCTATTTCTAGCGAGCCTTCGGCGCCCTCGACTTCGACTCGTGCACAACGCAGTTGAAAATTGTTGTATTTTCAATTTTCACTTTTAATCGTACAGGTCAAATATTTGTACCTTTTCTTATTTCAATTTTAATCCAAATTCATGCATGCGCAGTTACACACATGTGACTAGCAGCAGTAAACTTCATACTTACGCGCATGTACAAGCCGAAGGCGTCTTCGACATTGACTCGTGCTGAAAATATATCATCCGAGTCTGAAATAGATTTTCTTCCCGTGTTACACACCGTATCTTTGTTAACAAAGGCATGATAGGGCCTTTTCTTATGCATGAAAGTTGGATAGCTGATCGCTCTTGCGAAAAGAAACTCCGAGAGTCGGGATAAAACCTCCAGTTCTCAGAGTAAAATCCCGAAATTCAGTATAAAACCCTTAATGTTCAGGGTAAATCCCGAAGCTTAGGGGTGCACCCCGAAATTCAGAGGTACTACCCAGGTTATTTTAGGGTTTCATCAAAACATTCGGGGATTTACACCGAATGATTCAGGGGTATCCTGAAAATTCCGGTGTCCACCTTGAATACTTTGGGGTGTGAGTGGCGTATCCGGAGTTTTACACCGAATTATTAAGGATTACCCTACAAATTTGGGGTTCTTCCCTAATGCTTCAGGGTTGGTATTATATGTCCAATGAGATTTTACACCAAATCCTCAAAAAATTACCCTCAAAATTCAGGGTTATAACCGGAAATCTTTGAGTTAAATCTAAACATCCAGGGTTTTACATTAAAAACTTCAATAGAATTATACTAATTTAATATTTTGCAATCTTGAGTAAGACTTGCAAACTTGATTAGCTACGTATTGTGAGCTATGTAGCATATTTTTAAGTATGTGATTATAGCCTCCATAAGGGAAGGCAGACCATGCCCATGGAGCTCCGAAAAATTGAATACATTTTGGTATATGAAGCAGTAGATGAATATTGTACTTCATGAACTCTGGCTTATATTGTTTTTCTGTATCACATACGAATTTTCGTAAAGCCAGTTATCGTTTTTAAAATCCTGGTTTGAAATTTCATTTTGAAGAAATTTATGCATTACGAAATAAGCAAAGACCAATGTTTATAATAAACAGAGGGAAGAACATATTTCAAGCATGGCATTGAATAATATAAAAGAAAGCTTTTAAACTATGATCCTTTCCAATATTTAACATCATCTAAACTTCGAGGGGTCTATGTAACTTCACGAGGAGGAAAGATGTTTTTAAGTCTATCACTTACCATCTCTTTTTTTTTCACCAGTATACCATAAATTAGTAAAAAAAATTTAATCAAACCATGCATTAATGAACATTTTGACAACATCAAGTAAAACACAATGTATGTACTCTGGTGGAAAGCTATAAATTATACTAAATAGACATAACAATAAAATTTGAGATACACCTTTGACTCCACGAATAACCTTACCAGAATTGAATGCATCTTCTGCATATTGTTTATGCTGCTTCAATGTTCGCGCAACACCTTCGCCACCTTTGTAAACGAGAGCATGTCCTCGCCTCACTTCAATATGATCACCTGCATTTAAACAAAATGTGCAACCAAATTCACCATTGTATTGATGCATATTCTATAATGCGCACCTTGCAACTGAATCGACAGGTGCTAAAATTGTGTGAACTTTTATTGTTATTGGGTGTTCGAAACCAGGTGGATGAATCTGTATACCATTTTCATGTAAATCTCTGAGCTAGTCAACAAATGGTTTTAAGTACAAGTCCATTACTGGTTTATGCTGAGAACCCATAAACTTGTGAGAAGAATATGTTCTTTTTTTAAACGGTATTGAAATTCATTAATTTGAACTTGGATCGGACTCATAGATACTTTTAACGATTTAAAGGTATCAACACCATCACAATTCCACTGCAGAGTTATATTATATTCAGAAAACATTTTATTCTTGAGTGATGTATATATTTGATCGCTATTAACATCTGACAATATATCAGGATTTGTACAATCTCTGTGTAGCTCGTAGAATAATGTTTCAGACAGTAATTCTTCTACTTGTTGTTTAAGTGGAATATGTACAAAATAATGCCCATATCTTTTTAGAGTAACTAAATAATGACGTTTCTGACAAAATGTACATGTGGCATATTTATTTCTTTGTTCATGATTAAGCTGTTCAAAACAATGTGGACAATAATAAATTATTTTAACATCAGCTGAGTCAAGAAATTTTTTCAAAAACATATACTTGGACGGATAAAGATTAACAGGCAAATGACTATTCAGTAATTGTATAAGATCTTCTAGCGCAGCATCGGTTGCTCCATGACGAATCAGATAAGCCATAATAAGCAAATCATTTTCCTCTCTCGTTAACTGACAACCTTCATGAAGATGTTGTCTCTCCTAAAATATTTCAAGATTACATATATGTAATTATTTATGCATAATTTCCGCAGAAGATCTTAATTATTCGCAATTTAAAGATTGTATCTGATTCCAGAGCTAAATGTATATGGTTTTTCGCCCAATGTGGATTATAATTCCGAATTATAGGATTTACTCTACATTTGGGGTATAAACCTCATTCGACGTGGGATCCCGATTCGAGGTGTAACCCGAATAAGAGATATAACCCCGATTCAAGGTATAACCTCCGTTCAGGGTTTAACCTCAATCCGAGGTGTAACCCTGATTCGGGGAAATACCTGCATTTAGGGGTATCACTCCGATTCGACGTACAACATTAATAAGGAGTACGAAAATACCCATGATTTTTAAGGGTAAATTTCGGGGTGAATTTGGGGGAATGTCCGGGGTGAAATTGGGGGGAAAATTCGGGGTTTCTTATCGTAAGGGTATCTCTTCGTGTATTCATTTCGCATCCTGTTTTCCTTTCCTTTCCATACCTCCGCTAACGCGGAAATGCAGGTGGCTGAGTGCCGGAAAGCACGCTCTAGCTACGAGGCAACTTAAATCTGATGGAGTTAAATCTGGATTAAGAGGTGAGCGAGGCACATGCTATAAACACTCGAGAGAGTGTCGGTACTCCCGCGCGCACAGGAGCTGCCGTGCGCGACATAGTTCGAGTCCCCAGAGTAGTGACTCAAGGCTTTATGCATCGTGCTAGAGTGTACGAGGGGGGAATGTATTATAAGGAGAAATAATATAGTCTCTCCTCTCAACTGCACGGTTATAATATATATATATATATATATATATATATATATATATATATATATATATTTCCTATAATTACGAAAATATATGTATTATGTAAAAAGAAGTGAGGTTGACGCGCGAATATATATATATATATATATATATATATATATATATATATATATATGTGTATATATATATATATATATATATATATATATATATATATGTATATATATATATATATATATATATTTATATATATCGCCGTCTCCTGGGGATTGTCCAGGGCTGAGCGGCTATCCGACCGATGACCGCAACCGACCGATCAAAGGAAGTGCGACCTGCAAGTTGGCTTGTCCTTCGCTACCTTTCTCTCTCGCTTTCTCGAGTATTTCTGTCGGGAACACGCCTCCGAGAGCACACACGGTACGAAGTGTCTGCATATGAATCCTTTCCATATTTCCATGAGTATACGTTAATTTTATATTGAACATACTGAGTCATCCTTGACTTTATCTTTTCCCCATGTTACTCATGCTCTTGAATCATATTAATATGGCACGGGTATTTATATGAGGTAAAAACCCCGTTATATAATTGGTGCCCTTCGGGAAAACTCACTGAGTCGTGGGAATTCACGAGATAACTAGCGGAGAAGTGCAGAGTGCGGATAGCGCGCGAAAATATTGCGAGCGCGCACGCCGCAAAATACTTTCAACGGTATTGGAAGCAGCCTAGGCCAACGCACGCGCGGGTATTGTTTACGTTCAGTGCGCCAGAGAAGTCACAAAAGGAGCGCCGGCGTGAAGTAAACAAGCATTTGCTGGCTCTGGAATATTCATACTAGCCAGACTGGAGAAAAATAATATTTCGGCTTTTATTATATTCGCGCTGCCGCTTGATTTATTTGCCCGATATTTAATTTAGGCAGGAGTAAATAATTTTTTCCGTTAGATAGTATTCTAATAGGTACGGCATTGTGCAAGAATAAAAGTTTTTCTTTGTAAAAAGCGTCTCTTGCAAGTGAACAAACGTGTATATTAAAGTGATAATTATTTTTATAATAAATACTAAAGTGAAATCTAGTGATCTGATTAAAATTTTATTTAACAGTAAATAATAAACAGATCTTTTAGTGATAAATTGTTGATTGTTATACAAATAAAGTATTACTTTTGGTAACATCGCTAGTGAGGATTTAAGTGAATAAAATCTGATTTCGTGCATTTGAAGCGAAATCGCATAAATTATACCAATACTTTATGTCGTGATGAAAAAAAATATAACGATCATTATTAAAACTTTCCTTTATTTTGAAGCATTTGTAAATAAATTAATTATTGAAAATTTTATTCTGTAAATTGAGTAATAGTGTCAATTAATCATTAAGTATATTGTTTTAGTTTATCGTTACATTTGTTTTCGGCTGTTAAAATTAAATAGTTTTGTTGTAAAATTAATCACGTGTTTGCAGAATTAATTTATGTTTAAATAAATAATTTGGTAAACAATACAATATGCTTGACCACTTGCTCGTTCACTTGCTAATTTATTTGTTCGTTTATTTTACTGTATATTCGATTTACGGAGAAATACATGCTGGTAGTGCGGGTATTGATATTATAGCAGCACCTACTCAATATTTAACATACGTAGCGCCGAGACTGAGCGTATATACTGTAATGTATAGACCACAGATAGTTGTGTAGGTGTGAGTCTGTGTTGTCGCAGTGTAATATATGTAATTCAACTGCGACTAAACCGCCGAATAATTGCGTGGCATAAATATGCGTATCGCTAACGTAATTGATTAAAAATAATATTATTTTTCTTTTTATAAACAATGGTATATTAATTTAATTAATAATTGTAATTATTATTTATTTATTTTAAAAAAATAATATTATTATTTGATTAATTACTTAATTAATCAATTATTGGACAAAATTTTCTTTTGGTGTTTTCTCGCAGATAATTTTATTTTCATTATATTAGGAATAATAATTGGGATTTTTTAATTCTTTCTTTTTTATAGCGATTTATGCAATTTAGTTAATTCAAATTGATATCGAATACAAACAGTATCCTTTCAGTGCTAATGCTTTGTATATTTGATTAATAATTTATGAGTAATAGTTAATGAATAATATTTACTGGGTAAGTGATTTAGGCAATCCATTATTGATAAAATAAACGGAAAGAAGGAATTTTATCTTGATTTTGTGTGATAAACTATTGTCTTTGTACAAAAATTTACTTGGTGAAAATAAATAAACTTTACTTTACTATTGAAAGTTTGAATTAATAACTTGTATTTAAAATTCAAAACCTAATCATATTTAAAATTTCATTTTTTTCTATTCAGCGTAAAATTAAAATTTAATTGTAATACAAGAAAATGGCGTATCAATGCACCTCCTTTCATGAAATAGTAGGAACCGAGATCCAATCGTGGATTTTACGTTTAGACGGACGAGAGTTGGATATTTTTTTAAATAGGCTGGAATTAAAGAGCGACGGCACACAATTTGCGAAAAGCGATAGGATATATATACGATTGCGGGGCGCCTACACAGCAACCTATTTCGTAGATAGTTTAGATAGTACTAACATTGAAGAGTAGAAAACTCGTTGAGAAGAGAAACTTGACGAAGTATTAGCGGATGCAAAATTCAGCAATAGGACACAGACCGAAATTCTAGGTAGGCTTACCAAGTGATTTTACTCCAATAGCAACCAGCTCCACACATATGAGTTCTGTGAATATGTTTATGACGTCATGCCAAGAGAATAGGCAAATAAATCCTGGCTATATACAACACGGTGCATGTGCATGAGGAACGGCGGCTGTAGTGGTTGTTACGACAGCACCGGTACATAGACCAGCTACAGAGGTGCCCGTACCACAGGGATATGAACCACCTACATGACTGCTCACACCACTGCCACCACTACTACCTCAATTATCACTCTGGGAAATCGAGTTGCCTAGTACCACGGCACCACCAAGTATAGTAGCAGTAGCGAGTACTAAAACTACAACTACAACTGTGCCGGCAACCGGCTCTGGAGGTACAAGTAATAAGAGCAACTCAAGTACGGTATTTTCTACTGGTACAAGACAAGTCCGGAAAGCGCTTGAAAACACAAATATGGTAATGATGATGTCAGATGAAATGACGCAGTCCATTCCCAGGCAAGTGGCAATAGAAATGGTGACTACGCAAAGACAAATTCAAGTGTACGGTCAACAAGTCCTACAACTTCAAGGACAAGTGCTGGAATTAATTTCAAGTACTAGGCAGTATGTCGAAACAAGGAATAGTAACGAATCGGAGAACACGCACCAAGGACAAGGTGCAAGACACAATAAGAACAGGGGCGTCACCTTCCAAGACACCTTAGACTTACGTTACGAAGAGGACAACCAGCTAAACAATAACCCAATGACAATAGAAGAGGTTGTTGCAAGAGGAGGTAGATCGCGACTTAACATGAATACCCCAAATTTTATCTCAATTCTAAACAAAAAACAGAGAGAGAGAGACAGAGAGAGAGAGAGAGAGAGTACCAGCGATGGCTCGCCAGAGTGATCAGACTCTCTCAACTCGGCAAGAGTCTGAGGGAGGGGAGTACCGATTATACGCTGAGACAACGCGACCATCGCAGAACAGTACATTTTCCAATCATCGAATAAATGATACCATGAGGACGAGGACCTCTTGAATGTCAAGACGGAGTTACTGAAGGGAGCAGCACTCCAATGGTGTCGTCAATCCAGGAAGAATTGGCACACATGGCAAGAATTTTGCGAAGCAGCACGAGGCTGTTACGACGTTGATAGCCGCTATCAACACCGGTTAGTAACGGAAGCGACGGCGCGCACCCAAAGATTTGCGAAACCAGTCACCAACTATATATTTTCTCTGCTCTCATACATTGAGAAATTTGAAGTGCCTTTGGACGAGGAAAGAAAATTACAACTAATTTTTCAAAATATGTCGCCAGAGTTGCAATTGATAATGAGTAAAGAGAAAACCACGGATCTGGACACTCTGCTTCGGTTGGTATGGCAGGCAGAAGCTGTCATGGAGGTGTGGCGTAACTGGAAGAAGCTGGGTGATGAGAAATTAAATGCGAAGTGCAACGCTCCAAGTCTAGAAGTGATATCGCAGAGATTGCCTCAAGATATTTCAGGTATGATTGAAAAGTCGCTCGAGGAAAGGCTAAAGCACCTGACCCTGACTGACCCCGTGAAAGCTCCACCGTCAACTGCAGAAAGCTGAGGAAAAGCCCAGCAAATTAGGCGAGCGCTTCGATTCGCACGGGAGAAAAACTCCGCGCGCAGTTGCCCGTGCCAAGCGGCAATATATATAGATATACTGTCGAGTACAATACGAGCACAGACAGCTCGACGGCTATACGTACGCGCACAGCGCCCCGCAAGAGGCAGCAAAGTAACTGCAGAAAAACAGCGCACAATGCAGCCGTGTCAGTGTACACACATATCGGGATACGATATATAGGCTGATTTCCATGCGCGCAAGTAACCGCACAGGTGGTAAAGCAGTTATAAGCCACGCGTAGACAAAATACACGCACCGAAACTGTACTAGCGTGTATGGGTGAATGCACGAACGCCTCTTTTAGGTTTTTTTTATGTGTACATCTCAGCGTGAGAGTGCATGAGCGGAGTGAAGCACAAACTGTGCACGAGTGTGTGTGGAGCACAAACAGTGCAGTGTGTATTTGCAGATTTAAAAACATAAACGCAATAATATTCTCAGTGGAAAATCTTGGAAAAACCCCGGAAATTTTCGGAAAATTTTTAAATTTCAAAAATTTTTGTTTATTTTCGAATTTAAGGATTTTTTTTGAGTTTAGGAAAATTTTTGTAAAATATTTTTCAAATTATACGAGGTTTAAATTTATTTTTGTGATTTTAAGCACTTTTTGGATGAGACTTAAAAAATTTTCAGAAATTTTTTTTTGCCCCCAAACCAAAATCTATGGGTTGTGGCGGAAAATTTTTGGAAAGTTTTTCTTAGAAAATTTTTTCAACTTCTTGGGGACTATTTCTGAGTCGACTGACAGAAATTTTTTTTTTTGGGAGAAAATTTTTTTTTCTTACATAGCGAGAATCGGACAAATCGTCGTAGAGTAAAAGATTTTCAATTTGCAACAAACCTTTTAATTAAAAGGAAAAATTACGAGCAGACGGAAAAAACTGTTCGCTAGCGTGAAAGATAGAGTTATCGCGCTTGTAAAAAGAGGTGTGCCTGGATGTAGTTAAAGTTACACGGCAGCCATAGTGTGATATTGGAATCGACATTGAAAATCCCAAAATCACATTACGATATTCTTATTAGCCTTTTTTAGTGTGAGTGTATCAAAAATCCCAAAAAGCGCGCACGTACAGTCGAAAGAAAAATGTCACGCCAAACCATAGAGGCTTTGGAGAACTGATGCTTCTCGCTCGAGGCACAAGAGCTCGATAAGACCCTGCACGAATTGCAACTAAAGCGCGGGGGCTTACGGTAGCAGCAAGCCGCTCGACTACAGAAATGGCTACTGGGTGAATATTCGGAAAGTGACTTCCAGCAAAGCCTAGAACCAGAAGCTGCATTCGAATCGCGCACACAGTTGCGCAATGAATACATCAACAGAGTGCGCAATGAGAGAACTGGGTCTACGATCCATGATGATAATATCGACCCAGTTACCAGATTATTTGAGGACCAGATGATACGAATAAGAAACCTCACACTGGAAACCGCACATGCCAACGCAGCAACGGAGCAGGCGGCATCAACCCGGCCAACAGTGTCGCAAATTGAACAAGTGGCGCAACAACAACCGAATCAACAGCAAGTGCTAGAGCAGCAGCGGCATAAAGACGACGAACGGCAGCAACAGAGAGCCGATGAGCTCGAACAGAGGCTACCGCCAATTCGACAAGAACTACTGATACAGCAGGCAAATGACGAACTGCAGCAGCAACCACGACGCTCTCAGCTGACACCGATAAATGGAGCGGAAATCATGAGCACGGCAAACCATATGTACGCACCTAGCACACCAGCTGTGGCCCCGCAGACACCACAGCAAAGGGCATTAAGGAATAATGCGCATGAGATGCTAACATCGCCAACTGGAGAAAACTTCAGAGTACCTACCGACTTCATGATGCTCATCCATGAAATCAAAAAAAGGCAGGACAATACGGATCACCAAATTGCAAAACTAACACAGTTAATCGGCCGTTCAATAGAAGCGAGAGCCCTATCGAACGCAATCGCATCAAAGCAAAGCAATCCAAGAGTGCAATTCCAAGATACCTTCATGATTGCGCAATCAGCTACGAGCTCCAGCAGCCCTCTGCAGAACCATATTGGGCAGCACCGAAAGCCACCGCTCGCGGAAGCTTGAGGGGGGGGGGGGGGGGCAGCGAGACCCTTTGGACCTCCCGAACAACAACACATATGTAGACTCGAGGGGCCTGCGGCGGCTCAGTCGGTAGAGTGTCGGATTCCCACGCCGGTGACCCGGGTTCGAATCCTAGTCTCTGCCGATTGATACAAGCACCTCTGTAAAAATTACATGTGCTTTGTTTACAAACACACCGCAGACCCCCGTCGTCGATTAGCACCACATGGAAGCACAAACATGGCGACGTTAAATAATAATAAAAAAAAAAAAATATGTAGACTCGATCGGAAGCATCGGCGGAGCACCGGCAAGCAACCACAGGCGCGACGTGGGCAATTTTGTCCGCAAGTGAAGCGTGCAATATAGCGGCGAGCGCACGCAAAGCATTGACAACTCTCTCACGAGAGTTGACAAATGCCGTGCGCTTGGAGATCTGTCAGATGCAGAGCTACTCTCGGCGTGGTATCGCAATAACAAGAATCAATGGATCACTTGGCAGCAGTTCTGTGAAGACGCACGCTCCTGGTATGGCCAAGGGAGAGGCCACCAGCAAGAACTAATTGCAGAAGCATACGCACGTTCGCAAGGGGACTTCGAGCCTGTTCGTGATGTTATCACGAAGCTCGTGGGCATCATGCGCAAGCAGGACCACAAGATGCTACCAACGCTGAAAGCTGCAGTACGTCGAACGGACGTCAACTCCATTCAGGAGTTGCTGATGTTGGCTACGGACGTTGAATCAGAGCAAAGTTGGAGAAAGTCATGGAGACCACCTCCGCCCCTAGAAGCTACCCTATTACCCGAGATGGCATATCAAGCGCTACAGACAGCACGGGGAGCTCGGCTGCTTATATCGGCGGTGACACCGCGATAAGATACAGATACTCCGCTCGATATCGCCGCCATGGTAGAGCGCTTAGTAGAGCAGAAACTAGCAGCCAGACTAGTGCAGCAACCGGCAGCGAGCACGGGAACGGCGACAGCTACTATGGGGGCAGGGCCGCAAAAACCACGAAGATTCATAAAGAAGGAGACTGAAAAAAAAACCCTCTGACTGAGCAAAAGCTCTTGAACCCTAGATAGGAGATAAATTGCTTTGTGTGTGGCGACCCGACGCACCTGGCTTGGCAATGTCAGAAACGAGCGGGAAACGAAAAGAGGGACCAGTAACCGGGGCCACTGTAATCCCTAGTATAAAAAAAGGCCTCTAACGATGCGCCCACAGGGAACGGTAATCCTACGGCGCCCCGCGAGACGACGCAACCATGCGAGAAAATAAGTGTAAGAGACACTACTATGGGGACCTCGTCAAGAGTGGCGAAGCCGCTAAACGCAGAGCCAGCAAAGTTGCGACTTACGCCGGTCTTCGCGGCCGGGTGCGGTATGAAAGTTGAGAGCAGTCAAAAGGAAGCTGCCAACGCCGCATCCCCAACGCCACCCACACTCCACAGTGAATGTGAAGCGGAAGAGGGCTCAGTTGCGGCACACGCAATGGTATGCGGGCTCAACTTACAGCAGGCCGAGGCAGCTCACTTGCGGAGAACAGAGCCGAGTCTAGCAACCATAAAAAGCAAAAGCATGCCACCAATGCAGTCAATAGTCGACGTACAGTCGAATGAGGTGGGAGAAGATCCCAGCAGTGTAGTCACGTGGCCCATAAAGCTGGGCGACGACGATGATACCCCAAACATCCACCCTAACGAAGATTAATGCCGTTAGTGGGTGCAAGTGCATTTGGGGGAGTACAGAGTGCGCGCTCTATATGAATCAGGGGCGGCGCGCACGGTAGTGGGCTCCATTGACCTACAAATAGTTAGCGCACTCGGGTTTGAAATACAATCTGGCTACAGCCGGGGCGCTCGCATGGCGGATGGAACCATAACCCCAATAGCCGGGTACGTCTGTTTACCTTTTACGCTAGGGGGTGTGACGAAGGAAGTCCGGGTAGATATCCTACCTAAATTGGACCATGACTATTATGTGGGTCGGAACTTTATGCAGTTGTTCCGAGCGGTCCATGATCCTGAGGATGATACCCTGTTCTTAAAGGATACGGGAACTTTAGTCCCACTGGAAGTAGCCGGGGTCGGCTCTAATAGTGAGCTAGCGATCTCTGATATAGGACTCGCTCACCTAAGTGAGGAAGAGCGAGCGCAAGTGAACGCGCTCATAAGTAGAATCCTGCCGCAAGGGGGTGACGCAATAGGGCGCACTACCCGCATGGAACACATGATTAATGTGGGAAGCGCGCGTCCCATAAAGCAAAAATATTTTCCAGTGTCACAGAAAATCGAGGAAAAAATGCACAAGCAGGTGCAAGAAATGCTCGATGCCGGGATTATAGAGTGCGCGCCCACAGGCGGTTGGTCCAGCCAAGTGGTAATGGTGCGCAATCTAGGCGGTAAATACCGGTTCTGCGTGGATTATCGAAAATTGAATGCGGTTTCAGAACCAGACGGGTATCCGTTACCGAACGTGGCTGATATCCAACGCAAACTCCAGAGAGCGCGTTACATAACGACACTGGATCTGAGCTGCGCTTATCACCAGATACCACTGGCTAAAGCAGCAAGGCCGTTGACGGCGTTTACAGTACCTGGAAAAGGGCTATTCATGTTGAAGAGAATGCCATATGGATTGGCCTACGCTGGGGCTACGTTTCAACGAATGATCGATGAAATCATCAGCGCCGACTTACAGCCGTACGCGTACTCGTATCTAGACGACATAATCATCGTCATAGAGACGCTCAAGCAGCACCTAGAGGTTCTGAGAATCGTGTTGGAACGGCTCAAAGCAGCAGAGTTGACGATCAACCGAGACAAAAGCGTGTTCTGTCGAGAGAAAATGCGCTACCCCGGAGTCCTGGTCAACCATGACGGATTCAAGCCTGATCCGGAAAAGATTGCTCCGGTCATAACTTATCCTGCGCCCAAGAGCTTAGCGCACTTAAGACGATTCATGGGGATGGCTTCGTGGTACCGCAAGTTTCTAAATAACTTCGCTACGCTTGTCGAGCCTCTCACCAGACTCACCAAAAAAAACCAAAGGTTCAAATAGACCGAGGAGCAACAAGCGTCGTTCGAGCAAATAAAAGCTCTCATAGCAAACACGGCAATTCTGCACCGCCCCCACTTCGATGCAGAGTTCTGCATCCAAACAGATGCGAGTAACACGGGAGTTGGGGCCATTTTGATCCAGAGGGTCAACGGAGAGGAGCGCGTAATCGAGTTCGCGAGTTGTATTATGACCTCCGCCGAACGCAGTTACAGCCCCACCGAGAGCGAGTGTCTCGCGATGATTTGGGCGATTCAGAAGTTCAGGCCCTATGTAGAAGATTATGACTTTCGGGTCGTGACAGATTGCCAGAGCTTAAAGTGGCTGAGTGGTTTGCACAATCCCACGGGCAGGCTCGCGCGATGGGCGCTGGAGCTACAAGGGCACCGTTTCTCTATAGAGTATAGAGCCGGAAAGCTAAACGACGTGCACGATGCGCTCTCCCGCGTGTTCGAGGATGACGAACTACCTGTCACTACGATCGCCTGGGTCAACATGGCCAACGACCGCTGGTATGCGGGGTGCATTGAGAAAGTGCTCAACGCTCCCAGCGATTACCCGCTGAATAAAGTCATAGGAGGGCAACTGTACGTTTATCGCGTAGATGAGCCGATGCCCATGTCATTGCAAGAGGACGATGCATGGAAGCTGGCCATACCGCTAGAAGAGCGAGCCAAGATCCTCGCAGAATGGCCCGATGAGCCTACCTCTGGACACCTTGGGCGAGATAAAACTCTCGCACGGGTCAGGGTCTATTATTATTGGCCTAGGATGTACCTGGACGTCGAAAAGTACGTACGCAGATACCTGACGTGTCAGCAAGTAAAGGTGGAACAACACGCACCAACAGGCTTGCTAGGCCGGCGTGTTGTCAGTCGTCCGTGACAAGTGGTGGCCGGCGACATAATGGGCCGCAAACCGAGGACGGCGCGGTGCGCGGGTATGAGTACATACTCGTCTTTCAGGATTTGTTCACTCGCTGGATAAAAGTTATCCCCATCAAGAAGGCTAATGCGAAGACAGTCCAGAAAGAACTCGACGAGAAAGTATTTCTGCGATACGGGGCTCCAGAAGTGTTTCTTTATATCGATCCCGCCCTCTAACCGGTAAGTTGGGTACGCCGACGCCTCTTGCATATATTTACTTTTTCTGACGGCTTGGCTTCACTCCGAGGAGTGATTATTTCTAGCGGATAGGACCCTCCAAAGCGGCTCTCACGCTCACGCTAAAAAACCACACATCTTTGTGCTTTTTATGAGCCTGGAGGGAAATTCCGCTTCAAGCTATGCTAACATAACCTCGAACCTCACCTTGCACGAGGAGTTACGGCGCGTCGTTCACCATCCATCATCACCACATCTCTTCAGTGGTGGTTTGGTGCATGGATCACCAGCAAAAGCTTACCAGCGAAGAAGCGGGAGAAATGAATAAAGAAATAAAGAAATGAAGAAATAGAGAAGAAGATCCTTAAAATTAGAGGTTAGAATATCTATCTTTCTCTCTCATACCAATTTCGGTCACGGCAACGTCGCCGCGCCTCGTCAACCAGGCGTTTTTGGCTGATGTGGCAACGCCGCACGGTCGATTTTTGGCACGGTCGAACACTGGCTTGCGAGTGTCTCAACTGCGCAACAGATGCCGCTACCATCAACTTATTAAGCGCGAATTTTTAAAATATCTAATGAGTGTGGCTCACCTTTCTTTTAATTTATATACAATATTATTTGATTACCGGCTATTTAATATTTATTATAATAGTTTTTAATTATTGCACGCCTGCGTAAAGACCGTCAGAGACGTACAACTCTTACACGTTAACTCTTAGGCTAGTAGTTATTAAGTTATTTTAATTTATTTAAATATCTGACAACACGTAGACTTTTTAAGTAATTTTCTGACTAGACGTAGATCTACTCTACTCTTTTTGAGATCTTGGCTGACCACTTTGATAGCTAACTACTTAATTTTTACACTATGTCTTAAGTGTAAGAAAATTTACCACAAAGACGGGATTGTGCGCAGGTGTAAAATATGCAATAAGAATTATCATAATAATTGCCGTGTCATTAAGTTAGATGGCGCTGCGTATATTTGCATTGACTGTGATAAAGAAAAGAAAGCGAAAAACAAGAGTTTATCTGCAGATAACAGCGGTTTAAATGCCACGAGCGTTGATCCTTCACCAAGTAGTGCAGATGTGAGTGGCGGGATCACTGCATCGACACCCACGGTTACTTCTGCAAAGACTAGTGTTAGTACTAGTACCATGATCAACGCTTCTAGCATATCGGACTCAATGCGTTATTGTACTCTACCGTCATCTTTGCTCGACCTGTTCGATAAACAGTTTGAGTTACTTACAAGAACAGGGAACGATCACTATTCTTCTCTAGTGAAAAAACTTGATGCTATCGGCAATGTCCCAGCATCAGCACCAGCAGCTGAAATGCTGGTCGATAAACTGACTGCTCAGGTTTTGTCGCTAGAAAAGAAAATAGATGTGCAGACTTCCCAGCTAGAGGGGCTGCATCAAGATCAGTTGCTGTTACAAAGCGAAAATCAACTGCTGAAAGAACAGCTTCAAATGCTGATGCATAAAATTGAGGTTATGGTTGCCAGCTCGAGCAGTACACGTAGTAATAACACGGATTTTAACACCATTCCTGACGCTAACGAGTCACACATTCTAGTCTCGCTTAGAGACATCGACGGGTCGATGTCAAGTAGTTGTAAAAATAATGATAATAATAATATGGTTAAGTCTGTACATAGTAGGGTTAGTAATAATGATAGTATTAATAATACTTTGAATAACAAAGTAGACCAAGATAATGCGCGCTCAGCTCCATCAGGCAGCGTCCTGCCGGCGGACTCTGACGGGTTTCGCACACAGAGTCGTCGCCGTCGAACTCGGTACCAAAGTTCTAAAAACGTAAATCTTACTGACCAGAACAGGTATTGTTCAACGTTGAACGGGATGATTAGTGGCGAAGGATTGGCGGAAATAGTTATTACCAATATTTTTGAAGGTTCCGAATCGCAGCGTGAGGACGTAGTCCATGCCATCCTTACCACTGTTCTACCGTCCATCGTGAGGGAAGACTTAATGTCTATACGCCTGCTTCGATCGGAAAGACAGACCGTTGCGAACCAACCCGCGAACAAACACCAGCGTCGACGATCCCCGTGGGTTGTCTGCTTTTCTCGTAGCAGCTTGGTAACTGAGATTATGAGGGCCAAAAGTAGATTTACAGCATTTAGCACTAAGGATGTTAACGTAACGCTTTTGAATCAGGACACGAGTAATAGCCTTATTAGAAGTAAAATTTTTATTAATGAACTTTTAAGTAAAAACTACGTTAGATAAAGGCAAACCAGGTATCCCTGAATATTTGATGTGTAAAATTCAGCAAGGCAACCATCCGCCAATTTTCGTGGCCGTCATATATCGACCTCCAGGGATTTCATTCACTGACGATTCTGACCTAATACAGAACCTGACGCCTTATTCGGTAGGGTACGATCACCGGATTGTAATGGGAGATCTGAACGCGAACATGTTGTCGACATCTCAGGAAGCGTCGTTTGTTAGAGAGTTAATATGTGAATTAAACCTTAAATTAGTTGATCATGGCGCGACTCACCACGTCGGAGAATCTCACACTTGGATTGATATGATCTTCACTGACGACAATGATGTGGTGCTGGACGCGAACAACATGATGGCGACCTTTCCGAGTAAGCATAATATAATTGATGTCACAATCGACATCCAAACTTCAAAGTCCCCAGCTCTCAATAACTTTTCATATAGGGATTTTAAGACTATTAGGCAGGAGGAACTTCTATCCCTCCTTACTGCTTGTGATTGGTCGCCCATCAGTTGCCCAGATAAGAATGTTGATAGTAAGTTAGAACATCTTACCCACAACATCTTGGCGATCATCGACGAACTTGCCCCTCTGAAACAGTTCACACTGAAGAAGAAATGTCTCCCTCCTAGGGTGGATGTCGAGCTGAAAGAACTTTATAATCAGCGTGATGCTGTTCGACGGCGCTACAAACGGACTCGGGACAATAAGTTGTGGCAGGAGTTCCAGTCTCTCGCAGCTCAAGCAGAACAGCGCACAGTTGAAATGCGAGAGGCTTTTATTCAGAGCAGAATTTTTTACGCTCTGGATAATAACAAAAATATCTGGAAAGAACTTCGGCACCTTGGACTGTTACCAAAGGCTAAAGAGGAGCTGCATGGCTTCACTCCGGATGAATTAAACATCCACTTTGCTGGGGTCTCTGTCTCTCAAACGGAGCATGACGAAAATCTAGATAACATCTTATCGACGGCCAGCGATGATGGCTTCACTTTTCGTGAAGTTACCTTCTCGGACGTTGTTCTGGCCGGTGCTCATTTCTCGTCACAGGCAAAGGGCGAAGACGGAATACCCCAAAATGTCATCGCAAAGTCTCTTCCGGTTTTGGGCCATCATTTGGCTAAGATTTTCAACTCTTCTCTGTCTAGTGGGGTTTTTCCCGGGACCTGGAAGAAGGCTCATCTGGTGCCTCTAAAGAAGACGGCAATTCCATCTGCCGTCTCGGACTTCCGTCCAATAGCCCTATTGAGTTTTCTCTCCAAGGTCTTGGAAAAGATCGTCCACGAGCAGATTTCAGAGTTCATATCATCCAAGAAAATCCTTGATCCACGTCAAACTGGCTTTCGACAGCATCATAGTACGCAAACAGCACTACTGAGTCTGTCAGAGGAGATTCGTGATGGTATTAATAGCAAGAAACAGCTGCTTACCATACTCCTAATGTTTGATTTCAGTAAGGCGTTCGACACTATTTCGCCCTCTAAATTACTTCGTAAGCTGATCAGAATGGGGTTTTCTAGGTCCATAGTCCTGTGGATCAAGTCATATATTACAGGTCGTAACCAGCGAGTGGTTACAAAATCTAATGGGGAATCTGATTGGTACACAACCAATCTTGGCGTTCCACAGGGCTCGGTTCTTGGGCCCCTTCTGTTCAGCCTTTATATTAATGATCTTGGAGACATATTAGCTGCTTTCAAAAATCCCCCGGGTGAATTATCGGAAGGTGTCGAGCATTTGCTTTATGCTGATGATTTACAAACCTATACGCAGGTTGCGAGAGACGATCTTCAGATAGGCATTGATCGCCTGTCAACTGTGGCGCGAGCAGTGTCGGCTTGGGCTTCTGAAAATGCCCTTCACCTTAATGTCGGGAAGACTAAAGCTATAATTTTTGGGTCGGACTACAATATTAATAAATTGCAGGAATTGCACCTTCCAGGCATTGAGGTGCAGAATAACGTTTTTATTCCCTTTGCCGACACTGTAACTAACCTCGGTGTTGTTATGGATTCTAAATTAACATGGAAACCGCAAGTGGATGCAGTTAGTCGGAAGGTTAACAGAGCCTTATATGGACTCAGATCTTTTAGATCCTGCACCACCGAAGCGTTACGCAAACAGCTCGCAGGTGCTCTTGTTGTCTCTCACTTAGATTATTGCTCTCTTGTATACCTCGACGTATCAGGTGAGCTGCAGACCAGGCTTCAAAGGTTGCAAAATTTCTGTGTGAGATATATATGTGGTGTTAGAAAGGATGAGCATGTCTCACCCTACAGGAGGAAACTGGGCTGGTTGACTGTGGAGATAAGAAGGGAGTATTTTGCGGCGGTAATGCTTTATAAAGCAGTTGTCATGGGACAGCCTCCGTACCTTGCGGCCCTTTTTGAATAAAATCAGTCTAGAACCTCAGGTAGGGATCCCAAGGAAATAAAAATTCCAGGGTCGCGTACTGATGTTGGCCTGTACTCATTCAGAGCCCAAGGTGCTCGCCTCTGGAATTCGCTCCCCCGCGCTATTAGGCATCTTCCGTCTCTAAATAAATTTAAAACGGCAATACGTCGGCATATTATTGAAACCTGCGACGAACGAAATGTGTTCTGTGATAAAAATTAACTGTGTTATACTGCTAAGTAATTAATTAATTAAGGTATATTGTGACGTGATAGTTAAGATTACTGACATAAACTGTGCATTTATAATAAGCCTATGTGATCAAATCTAACGATGAATCTGTGATATGGATACAAATTTAATTTAATGTATCGCAACTATGTATATTTGATGTATATTTTTGACTTGTGCAAAATAAATCTTAATCTATAATCTATCTATCTTTCAGACAACGGCACGGAGTTCAAGAACCGTGCAATGGACAAGTTCCTGGAAAATTATAGCGTACGGCACGAAACAACGCCGCCCTACCACCCGCAGGCCAATCCGGTTGAGTGAGTCAACCGCTCAGTGAACACGATGATATCGTCGTACATTGATGAAAACCATCGAACGTGGGATCGACACCTCAACGAGCTGGTGTTCGCCTATAACACAGCGGTACACGACTCGATCGGCGTGAGCTCAGCAATGCTCAATTACGGCCGTCAGCTGACACGACCGTCGTCCGCGCGGAGAGTATAAGACGTGGCTATAGCTGAAGGGCTGCAGAATGAAGCCCTCGAGGCATGGGGCGAACGAATGCGCGACCTAGAGGAGTTGAGAGCGCAAGCAAACGAGCATTCTGAAGAGGCGCACGACCGACAGGCGCGGTATTATAATGCCAAACACCGAGACCCAGGCTTTGAGGTTGGGGACGTAGTTTGGCGAGAGAACCACGCCTTATCGTCAGCGATCGAGAGCCGCACGGCCACATATGCACCGAAATTCATCGGCCCATATAAAATAAAAGCCAAACTCGGGTCGAATACCTTTCAATTGGTCGACGAGCTAGGCGGAATCGCAGATAAGATCCCCGCCCGCCAGCTGAAGAGAGGTTATTTGGGCGACCAAGGGCCCAAGCTACCTGACGAAGAGAGCATCGAGGTTACTCGACCACCGAGGGATGCGAGCGTGACAACGGCGACGCGCGACCCGCCGACGGCACAGCGAAGCCACGCGCTTGTGCAGAGATCTGCGAGCGAGTCAGAAGACGAACCTTCGACATATGTAACGCGAGCGGCTGCGACCGCGCACTCGGCCGATGATTCACCTGCTCCCCCCCCCCCCCTTCCGAGAAAACGAGGACGACCTCGAAAAAACGCGTATGCAGCGCAAAGTTCGGGTACGCGATCGACTACTAGTGCGACACCCAAAATAGTCCCAAAGCGAGGGAGAGGACGACCGCGTAAGAACGTTTCTTAACGCTGAGGCGCCCGCGTGACCAACCCTCCTCACACTCCCCCGTCTTCCTTTCAGGATGGATCAGAACGAGACTTCATTGACCAAGACGGGGCCATCAGCCAGCCCAGACCAGCTGGCCGCCATCGTGGGTCAGTTCGTGTGCCTCGTCACGTCATTAGGCGCCCCGATGGATGAGCAGAGGCCCCCATCCGAGGCTCGCATCGTCGAGCTCAGCTCCGACGACGATTGGTCGTCGCTCGTAGCAATCTTCGACGAAGGAGGAGAGGCAAGAGCGGAAAGCCGCCCAGCTATCCTGCGCCGACCACGGCTGTCACCGCCGGAGGAGGCACCGGCGACGACGACCGAAGAGTCGCAACAAGACTCCGGAGAGGAGTGCGCCTAAGCCCGGGCGCTCAGTCCACCACCGCAGGGCACGCCTAGCGACGTACAGTCCTCAAGCCCAACTCCAAAGCGGCAGCTGGGTAGAGAATTTTGGGCCGAGTTCGAGCGCGATCTGGAGATGACGCTCGAGCTCTCATTCCAATCTGCCCGAACGGAGGCAGGTGTCTTCGCCCGTTACCACCAAGGGGAGAAAAATATCGGACCCAAATTTGTACAGGCGGCCAAACACTGGCGGCAGCGCGTCCTCGGCCAAGAGGAGGAGCTCGAGGCCCTGCGCCAGTTGCGTAAAGAGCGGCTAGAGCGCCGTCAAAGGGAAGTGAGGGAGCGCGAAGAGGCACGCCGACAATATGCCGAGGCACAAGAGCAGTTCCGCACTGCCCAGGCGAAACTCAGGCGAGCACGGCAAGAGACCGAGCGCCGCGAGGGGCAATAGCGCACCACCCGGAGAGACTGCGCAGTATGCAAATATCCGGAGATCACGCGCTCCGACAGATGTCCGAACGTGCGAGACGACGACGACAAAAGCCGAAACTGGGGGCAACGCACGACGAAGCGTGACTAGCGCTCGGCACCTTAAAGCCGAGCGCCCTATACGATATAGCGCATCAAATGTCGATAATAATTTTATGTAAGGAAGGGAAGACAGCCCACAAATAAACATGTCCGAAGGGCTCCCATACGTCACTGTGTTATAAAAAGTTGTGTTAATAACAAGGCCCATCCCCATAACCCTCGACACGAATGACAGCGCGTCTGTAGATCAGAGTCGAAGTCGGGCCGATACTTCGACTCTGGGGGGGGGGGGTTGTAACGAATGCCCCTTCCGTGCATATCGTAAGTTCAAACGCGTGAATAATTCCCACCACGGGGGATCGGAGCGCGAGAGAGAAAGAGCGTGAGAGAGAGAGCATCGTTAAGCTCTTCGCCGGCGCTCATTAGCGCACCAAGTAAGTCCGAATCATTATATCGCGGCGAATCGCGTCCGAGGAAGCCGCGGCCCGAGGCCCTTCCGTCGGCTCCTTATACGCGCGACCGCGTTCACGAGCGTCTCAACTTATTAGCGCGACGTCCGGGAGGCTCGGGGTTCGCGCGCGCCCATTTGTATTGTTGCAATATAAGAATATACGTTCTTTATTAAATGATATATCCTCTCTGATTATTTATATGACCTAACTGCCTGTCGCGCTGTCCCTACCCTTACCCCCTGGTTTCGTAGGAACGAGCTCGAGGTCGAGCTGGAGCCAGCCGGCTACACGTAACCGCCGTACAAAAGGTACGCGCGGCTAAAGCGAGTTATACTCGCATTCTAGCAGGTAAGCTAAAGGTCGAGCGGCGCGATGCCTACATTGTTAATGTAATAATATTAATATTCGACCAGTTAGGAAATCCACCTGTTAAAACACGAAAACGTTTTTTTTTAAATTTAATTGCTTCGGCTTATCGCCTCGACCAATTCCGCTAGACTGACTACGTCACACCGCCGAGAAATCTCGCTCCCTTCCGGCATCACACACTCTTTCCTTTCACGCATTACCAAATTATTGTCGCCTCGTGTCGCACTCATTGAATCGATCCTGGTCTAGGAATTGTTCCAATGCTAAATGCACATTTGCAACCTAAACATTTCCATGCATGTAACTTGTATTTGAAACGTTTGTGGCCTATAAAATTTATGTCCGAAAGTTTCGTCACTTAACAAAAGCTAATTCTTTTTACAAATGTTTAAATAAAAATACAATTTAAAGATTTATCTATCCGTTTCAGTTATATAACGTTTTTCTTATTTTTATTTGATAAAATAGTTACTTCTTGCAAAATCTTTAAATTTACTTTAAATTCATAATCGTTACATACACACACATACATGCATACATACATACATACATACATACATACATACCTTCAGACATACATTTTTTAAAATCATATTTTTCTGACTCAGGAGCCTCAAAGATATAGAGATTTATCAAAATCTCTTGTCCGAAAATTTTCATTGTTACAGAGCTTTCTCTTTGTGAAATCAAAATGAATCGATAAATTTTAAAAGTTACTTTTCATTTCAAAGATTCATAAAAAAACGCTGTTAAGTACCTTAGCAGAATACTTTCTCAAAGAGAGGTCTTGATTAATTGATTTATAGAATCTTATAATGGAATTTCGCATTAAATAAATCATTGCTAACATTAATTTATCATTTGAAGGTTCAGAATAGCAATGCTAAAAAATTAAATTCGATTTGCTATTTTTGATATTTTAGAAAAAGTGGATACATTCTTCAAATTTCATTCTTCTTCTTGAAAATAGATTAAAAATAACTTTAATAGACAAATTAAAAGAAAATCACTAATATCACTAATCAAAATATTTTCGTATTATCAATTAGTAATTAACATACTTAAATTCCACTATAAAGACGTTAGTTCTTGTAACTATTTGGATTTAATTTCTTCTAAATTGTTAAATTATATATACTTTTTATGTTAAAGTACAAATATACGTAAAAGTAATTTATTATTCTAAAAATTGTTAAAATGATCATTTTTCTTTCTTAAACCAGTTTTTCCTTTCTTCACAATTCTACAAAATACGTTTCTACATTATAATTGATTCAATTCGGAGAAATTTGGATTAATGAAATATAACCTGTTATAGCCTATAACATGCTTTTGATGCCTCTAGTATTTTACTTAAATCAAACTTTTTACTGACTGAAAACGTAGTTTGAAATTATATTAACTATTTCTTAGACCACCAAAACTGAAAATAATCATGTAAATAGTAAATCTGACGTATTTTTATGACTGACGTACTATGGCCAAAATTTGTATATTAACGTATTTTTTCACCACCTCTGGCAACCCTTTATTTTTTATAAAATTTCAGATTTTTGTTTGTAATTTTTTAATTTTTTCTTAATATTTTAAGCTAATTAATTGTACCTTGTAACGAGTCGCATATAATTCGCGAACGAGAAGGCGCGAAAGGGGTATGAGACGCCATCTCATACTCGCGCGCGGCAACAGGTGGGAAGCCGAGAGCGGAAAAGGAGCGGGGGCGGAAAGAAGAGAAATCCATTACCGCTCAACTCCTCACGCCGCGGTCGTGTGCCTCGAAACGACAGCTCGAGAGAGAGAGAGAGAGAGAGAGAGAGAAAGAGCAGTGCAGGGGAATGACAGCGGAGTAGAGGAAAAGCTCCACTATCAAGTGTGCGGAGAAGTTGCGTATAGGCAGCAGCGTGAGAGAAAGAGAGAAAGAGAGAGAGAGACAGAGAGAGTAAGAGCAACTTCGTCAGCGGCGTATCGCCTCCGATCTACGCGCTTTATCTGAATAGCGGCAACCACAAACGTTCGACGGGACCAAACTACGAATAGTGTGCCATGCTTTCAAAATATAAGGGCTCCGAACAGCCCACGATAAAAAAGGCCCGCGCGTGATCGAAGCCCTCTCTGATTCCGGTGGCGTGTTCAGCGACGGTCGTGCTGAACACGCAAGCGACGCTCGACCTATACGAATTATTTATTTAACCCTTGTTAAATATAGTATTGTTAATTTAGTATTGTTAACGTCGTTGTACGTATTACATATGTTTCAGAATATAGTAGTTTTGTTATTCTTGTTAAATCTTTGTGTCGTTAATTAACCCGGAACCGCCTGCTCCTCACATCAAGTTAGGCCAGCAAGCGAAGCTAAATTGCTATTCACGTTGCGAGAGACTTAGCATTCGCGTTTTCGCGATCCTTACAGGTCGCGAAAACTAGTGCATCGAGGAAACTCCTCACAAAGCCGAGTCCTCATGGATTCGGCGTATACGTGGGAAAAACCTGCACAGCTACACCGGGGTACGGCTACAGCGGCGAGTCGCCGCGGGCCGCCCCAAAAGTAAGAGCTGCAATAAGTCGCGCACGCGTGTTGCATGTGGCACATGTCAGCAGATTATTAGCTGAACGAATAATTATTATTATTATTAACAATTGAGCACCCCATTATAACCTGTACAGTTATTTTTTACCATAAATAATATTACTAAGAAATATGACCTTTTCAGTCACCTGCTTCTCTTGTCGAGGTGCGTAAAAAAATGTCATTTTCGACACACCTCAAACTAAAATTATTTTTCCTGTCGAAATATACCGACAAGGGAAGTTTTTTCATCACCTCTGCACACCCTCCGGGAAACGAAATTTGATCAGATTTCGGGAGTAGACTGCTGGTAGCCAAAAATTAAGCCTATCACCCGTAATTCATTCTAATGGGCCATTGTTACCGAAATATGATATAATTTACTCGAAGTATGCGTTATCTTAATAAAAAAATATCTTTTCTCCCAACTATAACTTTACACATTTTTATTATGGATAAATGCCCCAACAGTTAATAAATAATAGGTCGAAAGGCCTTTAATTTAAGTTCTGTTACGTATAAAAATATTAATCTGATCAAAATTTATTAACAATTGAAAATAGTGACTAAAAAAATACATGGAAAATCAACGAATTTAAAATATTTGAATATTTTGAATATTCATGCAATTTCGGTCATCATCTTTAGTTGTAAATAACTTTTGATCAAATCAATATTATTGATCAAATCAATATACGTAACAAAGCTTAAATTAAACGTCTCTTTGTATAATTGTTATTATATTTTGAGTCATTTATCCATAATAAAACCTTGTAGAGTTATGGTTATAAGAGGAAGTACGTTTTTTCATGAAAATGGGCCCATTAGAATGAATTACGGGTACTAGACTTCATTTAAGGGTACCAGAAAATACCCACGAAAGTCTGACCGAATTTCGTTTCCCAAAGGGTGTGCACTCTCCTCGTGAGCTAAATGTACCTTCATTAATATATAATGTTCTAAAGTACTTAAACACTATGTTAATGACGGAGTTGTATGTGATACGATAGTTGAAACTTTCAGAATGATTGAAATTACATTAGATGGCCAAAACGGGAGCACTGGCCATAAACGGTATATTCACCCTACATGCATACATACAGACATACATTTTTTCAAAAACATATTTTTCTGACTCAGTAATCTCAAAAACGTCGAGATTTATCAAACTCTCTTATCCGAAAATTGTCTTCGTTACAAAGCTTTCTCTTTAAGAAAGAAAAATAAGTTCATTTTGAAAATTCTTTAAATCCACGTTTTATTCCTTAAAAATAGCTTAAGAATAGTATTAGGTAAACACATACATCGAAAGCAAAATACGCGCACTATAAATATGTATGTCTATATTTTATATATCTTCAATAAATACTGCAAAAAAATTGTCCTTTTTAACATTCTTGTCAAAAGTGATCATCTTATCAGAAAACGTCCTAAATATTATCCATTTAGCTTTAAATTTATATCGGATCTAAGTTCAAATGTACGTAATATGTCTGCATAATTTCAGCCCGTAACATGCTTCCCTATAAGAGTTATAGTGGACATAAATTTTGGTTTCACGCATACATTCACACGCACATACGTAAATCCATTTTTTCTTAAAAATAGCTTAAGAATAGTATTGGGTTAATGACGTAAATCGAAAGGAAATCACGTGAACTTTAAGAATTTATATCTATCTTTTACATATCTTCAATACAAACTGACGAAAAAATTTATTTTTAATTTGATAAAATAGATACTTTTTTTAAATCTTTAAATTCTTGATTATTTCTTAAAAATAGCTTAAGAATAGTTTTAAATGGCATGCATCGAAAAGAAGTCGCGCGCACTTTAATAATTTATATCTATTTTTATACATCTTCAATAAATACTGCAAAAAAAATTTGTCTTACATAAATTTTTTTAAAAACATATTTTTCTGTCTCAAGAACGTCAAATACATCGAGATTTATCCAAATTTCTGATCCGGAAATTTTCATAGTTACAAAGCTTTCTCTTTAAGAAAGTAAAAATTAAAACTTTTTTGAAAAAAAAAGAATTTTTTAAAAATGGGAAGAACGTTGTAAAACAGAAACGAATCGATAACTATTAAATAGATTATTATGTACGATGGGGAAAAAGTAGGCTTCGTTCACCTGCGTGTGATTGCGAGTGTGTATTGCGAGCTAAAGAAGAGTATTGCAAACATACAAGGGCGAAAAAGGCCTTTTCCAAACGGTGCGCACCGCATTTTCTGTCAAATATGTATTGATAACGTGTTTTTGTTATCCGTATGAAGCGAAACTAAATTTTGCCGTTCGTCGACACGGTGTAAACACACGCTTGTTGTAGTATAATATTAGAAAGTCACATAATTTCAACACGCACTCATGCAGGCTTTCACAACAACACCTTAATAAATTACAGGCATACTTCACACAATGAACATAAATAAATTAATACATAAATTAATACTAGTAACTACACGATTTAACCTGAATTTATATTCAATTTTGAAAGGTACTTTGTGAGCGCAAATACAGGCGCAATGCCGTTTTGAATTTGCACAGCGAAGGCAGGTATTAAATACAGCGGAGCGTGGAGTTCCAAAGGCACGAAGCACGAGCTCTGAAAAAGTACATTCCTACTACGAGTCCTGGCCTGCTTCTGCTTGAAAAGGTCAATAAGGTAGAAGGAAAATCTACGTTGTTCAATATTTAGCCAGTCCAGTTTCATCTTGCAAGGGGTGATGTGCTCATCCCTCTTGACGCTGTAGATGTATGTAATACAGGAGTTCTGCTGTGGCTCTAACTTATAAGGGAAGACCATGGAGTCCGGGTCTTGGAATTCGATGAAGCTTCGAGGATCGACTTTTGGAACCTAAAAATGAAGCGGGTACTGTAGTTTTATTCAATGAGTGCTTAAATCCGAGATAGAGACAAAAAACATTAGCATTGCTCATATGGGCAATGCAAAAATTCACACACATATATATATATATATGAGACGTTTCACGTCAACCGGATCATCAGTGCACCCAAAATTTGGGTTAACCTATCAAAACGTTTGAGGTCTCAAAATGTTCGTCTGGTCAAGAGCTTTCAAAAAAATGCTGGCATTTTTTAAAATCAAATATAGCACATCAAATAATCACAATTTGCTAGGTAAGACAGTACAGTCATCCTGTTTTATAGATTTAAAGTCCTTATACTTAAAAATTCCCGGTTTCGGTACTAAGTTAGTACCATATACAATTTCAACCTCAATTAGATTGTGATTACTCGTGAATGGTGCCGCTTGGTTGCTTAAGTTAAGTACTATGTCATTGTCATCTGTCATCATTACGTCAATCCACGTGTGAGAATTTTCGAGGTGATGAGTCGCACCATGGTCTATTATTTTTAAATTGAGGTCAGCTACTAGTCGCCTAACATATTTAGCATCTTCTGATGTTTTAAGGAGATTCGCGTTCAGATCACCCATTATAATTTTATGATTAAAATCCTGTGTATGTAGAGCTAGCTTATCTATGAGATCGGAGTTTTGTAAAAAAGGAATGTGCGGCGGCCTATATATAAGTACTACAAAAAGTGGGGGATGGTCACGTGATTGAATACTACACATAATATATTCAGGAATGCCTGGACAGCCTGATTGTGTTGTTTTGGATTTGCATAATATACTGGCTTTAAACGTGTTTTGCACATATAGTATTAGCCCACCCCCAAATTCATTCCTATCTAATCTAATTATTGAGTAGCCTTCGATCTGAACGCGATCGTCCCCGACCTCAGGTAGGAGGTGCGTCTCAGCCACCCCAAAGAGGTGGTAGGAGGAACCAGTCAAAAGGTGTTGACGGATTATATCAATGTGACCTCTAAGTGAGGTAACATTGATAAATCCTACTCTCAGTCCCCCAAGATGACCCCCTCTCTCGCCGCGTTTACCTAGTCATGCCTTGTCAGTCATGCCTTGTAGAGAGAGAGAGAGAAAGACAGAGAGAGAGAGAGAGAGAAAGAGAGAGAGAGAGAGCAACTGTATGTACATTTAGTTAAAATACTGAAAATTGGTTCTAACATTATTAGTCAGTAATTGCATTTTTAAAAGATTTGGTTCGCTATCACAGGTCGTCAATTTATAATATTTAACATAACATGATGTAGTCAGTTTTATCACATAACGTTTCGTTAACTTAATACGATAAAAATAAATACGCACGCACGCACGCACGCACGTACGCACGCACGCACACACACACACATTTATATTGCACGTACATCTATCGCGTCAAGTATAAAACACACTTTCATTCTTCCTTCATACTTATAATCATGCACGCTAATAATTACACTCACACGTCACACTTAACACTTAAAATTAATTAGGACTTCACAGAAATGGATGAAGACAATCCCAAACAGTTTGACATAGGCCGTAGGCTTATGACTTTGCTCACTTCTGTGTAATCTTATCACCGTGCAATTGTTTGAGAAGCCCACCTAACGTCGTTTTAAACTTACATAGTGATGACAGACACCTTACACTGCAGGGGAACAAGTTCCAGAGGCGTTCACTCTGGGTCCCAAAAGAATATAGGCCCTTATAAGTGGGCGACCCCGGAACTGAGAGCTCTTTCATGCCTCCCCTACCCGAAGTTCTGGCCTGATTTTTTTTAAGATATGTTGGCTGCTGCATAACAACCGCTTTATAAAGCAGTAGCCCCATAAAATACTCTCTGGTTTGTCATTTTTCGCAGCCCACCAGCTTTCGTCTTTGCTTTTTTGTCTGCATAACTACCATTTCCCACGTTTTAACAGTACATTTTCGTCCCACACCAAAATAACTTTGCAAAGAACTGAAACTCTTAGCTCCAGTACCTTAACAATGTTCTAATTTATAAAATATACCTCCCGAAAGCATGTAAAACGTATGCTCGGACTTATAATTGAGAATGCTTATAGAATTCCGAATTTTCAAATTGTGGATCCAAAATGGCGGACAATATACCATCACCAAACCATTTTACCGCAAAAAATGATTTCAGATTAGTTGACAGTATCAACATAGGGGTTTTCGGAGATATTGAATCTTATTTTAACATTAGAATTCCGAAATTCAAAATGGCGGATCCAAAATGGCGGACATTATACCACCACCAAACCCATTTTACTGCAAAAAATGATTTAAGACCAGTTTAAAGTATCAATATACGGGTTTTTAGGGCCACTGAATCTCAATTTGACATCAAGATTTAAAAATTTTAAATAGCAGATCCAATATGGCTGACATTGCCCCCTCTTACCGAATTATACCGCAACAAATGATTCAAGATCAGTTTAATGTAGCGATATAAGGTTTTTCTAAGACTCTGGATCTTATTTTAACATCGAGAATCTAAAATATAAAATAGCAGATACAATATGGCGGACCTTACCTCTCACCTAACCCATTGTCAATATTTTGAACCTCAGACAGGCAATTTAAAACTCTATAAACGAGAATAAAGCGATATGTGTAGGCTTAATACCCGTTTACACAGTTGGTGAGCAAGTCAATCAGCGGCTTTTTGCAACAGCGACTTCTTCTGCAACAGTCCTTTTTGGGATAGTTGGGGAGCAAGTCATTCAGCGGCTTTCTTCATCAGCGACTTCTTCTCCAACAGTCCTTTTCAGGATAGTTGGTGACCGAATTTATCAGCGGCTTTCTTCATTGGCGACTTTTTCTCTAACAGTCCTTTTCAGGATAGTAAGTGAGCAAGTCATTCAGCGGCTTTCTTCATCAGCGACTTTTTCTCCAACAGTCCTTTTCAGGATAGTTGGTGAGCGAGTTTATCAGCGGCTTTCTTTATTGGCGACTTTTTCTCCAACAGTCCTTTTTAGGATAGTTGGTGAACAAGTCAATCAGCGGCTTCCTTCATCAGCGACTTTTTCGCCAAGAGTCCACATTTCTTTTGTTTTGGTTGTTCACTTTCAGATCCCACAACAATGTCTTCCCTTGCGAAGATATACCGTGCCGATAGATGCATAAATCCATTTAATATTACAAAAGGACACAGCAAATCTCTTAGGAAGATCTCCAATGCAATTCGAGATGTCTATCCTGATTATCCGTACTTTTCAGTGATTTGTGATTCATGTATAAATCTTTTGACGAACTACATGATTTGTCGTCACCAAACGTCAGTATTAGTGCTGATTTTGAATCAGATATTGACTCACATTCTGTTTCAAACCCCGATACACTTACGCAAGATGATCTTACAGATATTTTAACTGGTCTCAAAAACAAATTTCAATCTCTGAGGGAGAACGATCCATTACGTGTGAGTATTCTTACTATTTTGCCCGAACACTGGGCTATACGTAAAATTATGGACCAATTTGGTGTGTCCTACAGAATGGATCGTAAAGCCAAAAAGTTATGAGAATTAGATGGAGTTTTGTCTTCTCCTGTTGCAAGAAGTGGAAAAACTTTACCTACTGAAACTACTCAGAAAGTTAAAGATTTTTACGAAGATGATCTTAATAGCAGAATTATGCCAAATAAAAAAGATACCGTCAGTATTTATGTAGATGGTAAAAAAAGAATAGTGCAGAAAATATTATTACTTACTGATATTAAGAACATTCATAGTCAATTTAGAGAGCAGTTTCCTGAAAATCCGATCGGGCTAACCAAGTTTGCGGAGCTAAGACCAAAATGTTGTGTCTTTGTAGGATCTCCTGGTACACACAACGTATGTGTATGTACGATACACCAAAATTTTAAGACAATGCTTGACGCAGTGAATATCGAAAAAATCTCAAACCATGTTCTCAAGAATTTTAAAGATTGTTTGAATTTTGTTCTATGTGAGGATGCCAAACCATGTTGTTATTTGAATGAATGCAAATTTTGTCCAGACATTCAAAAGTTCTCTAATTACGTTGAGGTTTGTCCTAGAGTAAAAAAGGTTATATATGCTACGGATGGTGCTAAACAGCATTTTAAAAATCGTTATCAAATGAGCAGTTTAATAAACCATAAGAGAGATTTTGGCGTTGATGCTGAATGGCACTGTTTTGCAACAGCCCACGGAAAAGGTAGTTGCGATGGAGTTGGAGCGATAGTGAAGAGAGAAGCTACAAGAGCAAGCTTACAAGCTACAAACAATGAAGCGATTTTAGATGTTAAAGCTCTTTATTCATGGGCTACTAGGCGATCATTTAATATAAAATTATTCTTGTACACCAAAAAAGATCACGAACAAACTCATAGATTCCTAACAAAGAGATTCAAAAGCTTTCCGCCTGTCACAAATATACAGACGGCGCATGGATTTATCCCAGAAAATAATGAAACATTAAAAGTCATGCATTACTCAAATGCCAATGAACCTAGAAACAAAGTAATTTATGATATCGTCAAAAGCCATTTATCACCAGTAAAAGCACCACGAACGAGGAGCCAGAATAATTAAGACTGCTCAAAATGTCATGAAATATTGATTCAATTGGCTAAATTCTATTTTTTCTTTCATCCACGCAGGCATATATACACGGAACAATAGAAAATGTACGGACAAAAACCGCAGACAGATGATTCTGAATCTAATAGACCGGACAAATATAAGATTTCTGAGCACAAATACTGATTCCGATGATACACTTAGTACCATTTACCTCAGAAACCCCAATATCGATACTCTCAACTGATCCAAAATTATTTGTTGCGGTAAAATAGGTTTGGTGGTGGTATAATGTCCGCCATTTTGGATCCGCCATTTTGAATTTCGGAATTCTAATGTTAAAATAAGATTCAGTATCTTCGAAAACCCCTATATTGATACTTTCAACTAATCTGAAATCATTTTTTGCGGTAAAATGGGTTTGGTGGTGATATAATGTCAGCCATTTTGGATCCGCCATTTTGAATTTCGGAATTCTAATGTTAAAATAAGATTCAATATCTCCGAAAACCCCTATGTTGATACTTTCAACTAATCTGAAATCATTTTTTGCGGTAAAATGGTTTGGTGATGGTATATTGTCCGCCATTTTGGATCCACAATTTGAAAATTCGGAATTCTATAAGCATTCTCAATTATAAGTCCGAGCATACGTTTTACATGCTTTCGGGACGTATTTTTTATAAATTAGAACATTTTTACTATTGTTTTTGTTAAATGTGCTATGCAAATGTGGCTTTCAGGCGCCATATTTGATGCGCCATATTGGATTTTAAAAAACGCCAGTATTTTTTTGAAAGCTCTTGACCAGACGAACATTTTGAGACCTCAAACGTTTTGATAGGTTAACCCAAATTTTGGGTGCACTGATGATCCGGTTGACGTGAAACGTCCCATATATATATATATATATGGGACGTTTCACGTCAACCGGATCATCAGTGCACCCAAAATTTTGGTTAACCTATCAAAACGTTTGAGGTCTCAAAATGTTCGTCTGGTCAAGAGCTTTCAAAAAAATACTGGCGTTTTTTAAAATCCAATATGGCGCATCAAATATGGCGCCTGAAAGCCACATTTGCATAGCACATTTAACAAAAACAATATATATATATATACATATTGTTAACATCCTCAATACCGTTTATTCCAGCTCTTATGTGGATCAAGGACTTATTCTATGTGATGTATGTACTCAGAGATCTGGGTATGTACGATCTTCTCGAACACCTTCGAGAGAAAGCTCAAGAGGGATATTGGACGAAAGTCAGTGACTGAGAATGAAACAGCAGTCTTTTATAGACGCACGAAATGAGCCTTTTTCTAATATCCCGGGAATATACCATTTGAGAGCGAGGAATTTAATATTTTGGCACGATAAGAAGTCAATAGCCGGAAGAGCATCAGCTCCTACTTTTTGCAGGAGGCCGCCCTCTTCTATTGTCTGTAAGGAGAAATAAGAGATAGCGAGAACAACGTCCACCAGAAACATTTGCTTAAAATAAAAACCCTCCTACAAGGCCGAAGCGACAATGTCGTATATCTCTTCATCGCATTCATTGTAACAGATCGACACCCCAGCTAAGTGAAAACCAAGCTCCTCCGACGTAAACTCGTGAAGATTAACCTTTGCAGCAGGTAGCAATCTGAGAGTACGCAGGTCCTTCCAAATATTATTATTGTCACTTAAAGCATCAAAAATTCTATTTTGAAGGTAGGAGCTGCGTGTCTGCTTCGATCTATCCTTCGCTTCTGAGGATAGTTGAAGATATTCTTGTCAGGGTTAATCTCTCGTCGTAACGTTCATTATAAAGTTGCATGAGATTGGCGTCCACCCTTGAGGTTTAACATTATTCTTAGGTGTTAAAGTTTTTAAAGAAGCTTATTGATCTACTGTCTCCATGAGATTGGAGCCGATAAACGCCAGTCTACTGTTTACGTCGCCGTCTAAGCAATCGAATGGCGACCAATCACAGATTTGACGAACCGATAGTAACCGATATTGGTCTATTTTTGTATAGTCTCTATAGGAGAGAGTGGATGGTTTTAGAGGTTTGATTGTGTTCATTTGTATTATAACATCAATAATATTATAGAGACTAGGAAAAGTCGCCACACGGTTGACAGCACTCAGGACCTCTTCATTATCGTTAACGAGTATTACATCAATCCATGTGCAAGAATCATCAGTGTGATGATGAGTTGCACCGTGATCAATGATACTCGTATCTAGTGAGAGGTCATGATAACCATCTCACAGACTGCGCCTCCGCCGACGTTGAAAGCAGGTTCGCATTGAGGTCTTCCATTATAATTATGTAACTGAAATCATTCACGCATGATATAAGTTTTCTACAAGATCTATACGTTTAATAAATAGTATATATGTCGACCTATACATTACTGAAACAAGAACAGGAGCAGAGAAATTCTGCTGTACACTGTAAATCAGATATACTATATGCGACATCAGGAGTACCCAGTTGATCTGTATTAGATTAGAAACTATCAATGTCGTCCTGCTCGCCTGTAACATCAGCATATGAACGCTACTCAACAACTGCAAAGAAACGGTAGAAAGGATGCTCACCAAGATATTGCTGGATTTGTAGATCGTGTGCTCGCAACAAAGTAACGTTGACAAATCCAGCACTTAATTCTCCGGCGCTTTCCTCCCTAACAGTCGAACTTTGTCATTCCGAAGTAGGCGCATCATTAGAATGAAGCAGCGCTGATAATCTTTCTTCTCGCCGGCGCTCAGCACGCGGACGAATTTTTTTGAACTTCATACACTAGCGGGTAAACAGGATTGTTATCATACAATTCCAAAGTAGCGTAAAGATCAGTAGCGGTTAAGAAGAAGTGGAATATGTCACCATCTCGCCTCTTGAACCATGCCCCTGCCTTTCCTATGCTATATATTTCAAGTTTAGCCCTTGAGCAACAGACTTTATACTACAAAATTTTAAGAAAAGATCTTCATTTCGATGTTTGTTTATAAATATTTTGCTATTTGTGAGGCAATCAGCAATGTTTTGATCAAGAAGCCATATGACCTCTTGTGTACCAAACGAGGCAAAGTATTTCTTGCGCGCATTATGTCAAGGACTAGAGAGAGCGGGAGAGTGAGAGAGATAGAGAGAGAGAGAAAGAGAGAGAGATAGAGAGAGAGAGACAGAGAGAGAAAGAGAGAGAGAGTGAGAGAGAGAGAAAGAGATAGATATATAGATAGATATACTGTTTATTCATCAAAGACGAAATTATTACAATTACATGTACATGTATAGTTATAATAATTAAAATATCAGTCAGTATTATATATTTGTTATCTTACATTTAACATTCAATTATTGCATTTCTTATGTATTAAATAACATTATTCGCTGTAACAGTTCGTCAGTTTATAAAATCTAAATATAATGAACTAGTCATAGTCAGATGGCACATCACAGAACACGCTTCGTCAAAATACATAGAATAAAATAAAATAAATAAAATAGAGATAACATAATAGGATAAAAATAAAAAGAATACATACACACACTTTACTAAATTTTTACGTATAACTGTCACGTCGAAAATTTAAAAACACACTCATTCATATAACACTTTTACAATTCACGCTAATAAATACATTCACACTTAACACTTAACATATTTAATAAATAAATAAATTAATACATAACTAAGTCAAATAAATAAATAAGTTAGATAAATAATTATATTAAATAAATAAATAAATTTAAATAAATAGATAAATTAAATAAATAAATAATTCAAATAAATAAATAACCCAAATAAATATGCGAGTCAGATTGTGAATACACAGAGATGAACAAAATAATGTATAAACCGATTCTCGAAAAATTCACCTCTATGTGTTCCCGTCACCATATAATTGTTTAAGGTGCCTGCTAAACGCCGTTTTAAATTTACAAAAAGATGGCAGGTACCTCACACTGCTTGGGAGCGAATTCCAGAGGTGCGCACTTTGAACTCTAAACGAGAATAGGCCCTTATCGGTGCGCGACCCCGGAACCGAGAGTTCTTTCGTACCACCCCTACTTGAAGTCCTGGCCTGGTTTTTTTCAAAGAGGGCAGTAAGATATGGTGGCTGCCGCATGACAAACGCTTTGTAAAGCAACAGCCCCATAAAATACTCCCTCTTCACCTTCAGATCCAGCCAGTCCAGTCTTTCCCTGTAGGAGGTGATATGCTCATCACGCCTAACACCACATATGTATCTCACACATGAATTCTGTAAACGTTGTGATCGTGTCTGAAGCTCCCTGACACGTCAAGAAGAACCACTGAGCAGTAGTCTAAGTGAGGTAGTACCAGTGCACATGCCAGCTGCTTCCGTAGTATCTTCGGGGTGCAAGAACGGAATAATTTCAGACTATACAGAGCTCTATTAACTTTCTTACTGACCGCATTCAATTGCGGCTTCCATGTTAACCTTCCGTCCACCACCACGCCGAGGTTGGTAACTGTATCGACAAAGGGAACGTGTACGCCGGTCTGTATCTCAATGCCTTTAAGTCAAGGCTCTGAACCTGTTTGATGTTATGATCAGATCCAAAGATAATTGCCTTTGTCTTGCCGACATTGAGGCGCATGCCAGCTGACGATGCCCAATTCGACACTGCTCGTGCTACAGCCGACATGCGACCGATACCATCACAAAGACCTTCCAGGGTCACTTGAGTGTAGGTTTGCAGGTCGTCAGCGTATAGTATGTGTTCTACACCATCTAAGTCTAGTGCGTCTTGTAAGTCGTTTATGTACAGGCTGAATAGCAGGGGTCCCAGGACTGAGCCCTGTGGAACGCCAAGATTGGTGGTCAGCCAATCTGAATCCCCATTGCTATTTATGACCTTTTGTTTACGACCAATAATATAAGATTTAATCCACAGAAGCACACCCCTAGAGAACCCCATGCCAATCAGCTTATGGAGAAGTTTAGATGGCGATATAGTGTCGAACGCCTTGCTAAAGTCAAATAGTATCAGAATCGTTAGTAGTTTTCTCTTATCGTTAATACCCGTTCGAATGTCCTCTGTTAGCTTTATTAATGCAGTTTCTGTACTGTGATACTGTCGGAAACCTGTCTGTAGGGGGTCAAGGATCTTCTTTCTATAAATGAACTCTTTGATCTGGTCATGGGCTATCTTCTCCAGCACCTTGGAGAGGAAGCTCAACAATGCTATTGGACGGCAGTCGGAGGTCGATGATGGCACAGAGATCTTCTTAAGCGGCACTAGATGAGCCTCTCTCCAAGCTGATGGGAAAACCCCCGTAGACAAGGAGGAGTTAAAAATGCGTAATATGTGATTGCCAATGAAAGGTAGAGCCTTGACTATCACACTTTGGGGAATACCGTCCTCACCTCTTGCTTGTGACGTGAAATGGGCAATTGCCAGGACTACATCTGACATTGTCACAGGTTCAAATTTAAAGCCGTCATCACTGGCTGAGTCCAAGATGTCGCCCAAATCTACGCCACTCCCAGTTTGGGAGATCGATACACCCGCAAAATGCGTATTTAGCTCGTCCGGCGTGAAACGTTCGTTTCTGGCAGGAGTCTCAAGCCCTTCAGTTCTTTCCATACATCCCTTTTGTTATGAAGGGCGTCATATATTCTATTTTGTATGTAAGCTTCTCGATGAGACTTAAAACACTGTTCCACCCTTATGGCAAGGGCGTGGTACTCCTGTCTAAAGGTTTCGTCCTTGGTCCGTACGTAACGTCTCCGTACAGCGTCTCGTTTCTTGAGCAAGAGGGCCAGCTCAGCATCAACCCATGGAGGATTTGCCTTGTTTTTCGGCATGAATTGCTTTTCAGGAGCTAACGTGTCAATAGCCTCCAGCACGTTGATGCTGACGCACTCCAGCAGTCCGTCAACGTCTTTATCGTCAGTGCAATCAAACGGCGACCAATCACAATTTGCTAGGTAAGACAGTAGGTCATCCTGTTTTATAGATTTAAAGTCCTTATACTTAAAAATTCCCGGTTTCGGTACTAAGTTAGTACCATATACAATTTCAACCTCAATTAGATTGTGATTACTCGTGAATGGTGCCGCTTGGTTGCTTGAGTTAAGTACTATGTCATTGTCATCTGTCATCATTACGTCAATCCACGTGTGAGAATTTTCGAGGTGATGAGTCGCACCATGGTCTATTATTTTTAAATTGAGGTCAGCTGCTAGTCGCCTAACATATTTAGCATCTTCTGATGTTTTAAGGAGATTCGCGTTCAGATCACCCATTATAATTTTATGATTAAAATCCTGTGTATGTAGAGCTAGCTTATCTATGAGATCGGAGTTTTGTAAAAAAGGAATGTGCGGCGGCCTATATATAAGTACTACAAAAAGTGGGGGATGGTCACGTGATTGAATACTACACATAATATATTCAGGAATGCCTGGACAGCCTGATTGTGTTGTTTTGGATTTGCATAATATACTGGCTTTAAACGTGTTTTGCACATATAGTATTAGCCCACCCCCAAATTCATTCCTATCTAATCTAATTATTGAGTAGCCTTCGATCTGAACGCGATCGTCCCCGACCTCAGGTAGGAGGTGCGTCTCAGCCACCCCAAAGAGGTGGTAGGAGGAACCAGTCAAAAGGTGTTGACGGATTATATCAATGTGACCTCTAAGTGAGGTAACATTGATAAATCCTACTCTCAGTCCCCCACGATGACCCCCTCTCTCGTCGTGTTTACCTAGTCATGCCTTGTCAGTCATGCCTTGTAGAGAGAGAGAGAGAAAGACAGAGAGAGAGAGAGAGAGAGAGAGAGAGCAACTGTGTGTACATTTAGTTAAAATACTGAAAATTGGTTCTAACATTATTAGTCAGTAATTGCATTTTTAAAAGATTTGGTTCGCTATCACAGGTCGTCAATTTATAATATTTAACATAACATGATGTAGTCAGTTTTATCACATAACGTTTCGTTAACTTAATACGATAAAAATAAATACGCACGCACGCACGCACGCACGTACGCACACACACATTTATATTGCACGTACATCTATCGCATCAAGTATAAAACACACTTTCATTCTTCCTTCATACTTATAATCATGCACGCTAATAATTACACTCACACGTCACACTTAACACTTAAAATTAATTAGGACTTCACAGAAATGGATGAAGACAATCCCAAACAGTTTGACATAGGCCGTAGGCTTATGACTTTGCTCACTTCTGTGTAATCTTATCACCGTGCAATTGTTTGAGAAGCCCACCTAACGTCGTTTTAAACTTACATAGTGATGACAGACACCTTACACTGCAGGGGAACAAGTTCCAGAGGCGTTCACTCTGGGTCCCAAAAGAATATAGGCCCTTATAAGTGGGCGACCCCGGAACTGAGAGCTCTTTCATGCCTCCCCTACCCGAAGTTCTGGCCTGATTTTATTTAAGATATGTTGGCTGCTGCATAACAACTGCTTTATAAAGCAGTAGCCCCATAAAATACTCTCTGATTTGTCATTTTTCGCAGCCCACCAGCTTTCGTCTTTGCTTTTTTGTCTGCATAACTACCATTTCCCACGTTTTAACAGCACATTTTCGTCCCACACCAAAATAACTTTGCAAAGAACTGAAACTCTTAGCTCCAGTACCTTAACAACTTGTACAGACACAAGTAAGCCATCGCCAATGGAAGTGGACTGTGAAAATTTCAATATTGAAAAGAAAAAAATTTCGGTTGCCATCGAGCAGGACAAGGTAGTAGATGCTTCATCAAAATTGCAAAAGGACGATCCTCTTAAAATAGCGACAAATGGTTTGCATTTTTCAATAGCCAGTTGATATCAGTTTTTACTAATGGAGAAAAAATGTATTAATAGCATAATTTTATTTTATTAACCTTTAATTTAAAATCTTATTTAATTTTATTTACAGAACAATTACATTAATTGCTTGAATCTGAATCTGAATCTCCATATTTTGAAAGTACACCTCCTCTGAAAAGGCGAGCTACTGAACCAATTATGACTGTCAAATTGGCAATAGTATTAGATAAATGTAAAATTAGTAAAAGAGACGTGATGCATTTGTTGATGGCCGCTGCGGAAGCATTTGGCATTGATACGTGCAATTTAGTATTAAATACTACGTCTATTCACGAGGCTCGTCAAAAATTTCGCAAAGAACGATATGAGGCCATTAAAAAACTTGCTCCATCACTTTTTTCTGGTTTACCGAGTACCATCCACTGGGATGGAAAGTTGCTCCCAGGATATTTACGAAGAGAAACTAGAGATAGACTAGCTATTATTATTACAAGTGGTGGAATGGAACAACTCTTGAGTGTTCCAAAGATCTCTTCTAGTAGTGGAATAAATCAAGCTCAAGCAGTATTTAATACTTTGAATGACTGGTCTTTATTACAAAACATTCTAGCTCTTTGTTGTGATTCAACGGCTATCAATACTGGTCGAATGAATGGAGCTTGTGTGATATTAGAAAGATTAATCGATAAAGATCTTCTCTATTTTATCTGTAGGTATCATATTTACGAGCTTGTACTGAGATGTACTTTTGAAATAAAATTTGGTAAGACTACTGGCCCGGAGATACAATTGTTTAAAAATTTTGGAGATTTTTGGGAATCTGTTGATAAAAAAATGCGAACCAGGATTTAGTGATGGTTTTGTAAATGAATCTCTGCAAGATGCAAAAGAAGAAATTTTAGACTTTTGTTCGGAGTATTTAAAAAAGGATTTAATCAGAAGTGATTTCAAAGAATTTTTGGAACTAGTCATCATTTTTCTAGGCGGAAAATTACCTAGCGGTATAACTTTTCATCTACCTGGAGTTGGATGCTACATGGATGGCAAAAGCAATATATTGTTTGAAAATATTCATCTTTCGGAAACAATATTTGCTAGACAAAAAGGATGTTGAAGTAAAATGTAGAGACGTTTGCATTTTTATAGTAAGAGTTACGTTCAAGCCTGGTTTTGTGCTCCGTTTACTGCTCAAGCACCAAATCAAGTTTTAAAGTTTCTGACATGTGTGTACGAATACAAAAAAATTGATGGAAGTATAGATATATGACTGTCAGATGACTGTGCTGTTAGAAAATTTATTAATCACTTGTGGTATTTAACTCCGCAACTAGTAGCACTAGCATTTTTTGACTCTACTATTTCAAATGAAGAAAAGTTGAAAATGTGCGAAGCTCTGCAGTCAAATTCTAGTGCTTTTGTTTATGGAAAACGAATTATGGCTAATAAAAAAATTTGAACGAAATAGTAAATTCAAGTATTAGTGATTATATTTGCAAAAAATTTTTGAATTTTTTGAATGTTTTAAAATTGACGCAACTTTTTTGGCGAAAAATCCATCGAAATGGGCAAAAGAAAGAAACTACATTCATAGTTTGGAAGTTGTTAAAAACCTTAAATTCGTGAATGATACAGCCGAAAAAGAAGGTGACTAAAATTGGTGACTGAATTCAACAAACTTTTGACTAAAGATGACGAGCAATCGCAGTACCCACTACCTGTGATAAAAGATTACCGAAGCTTGTTTCCAGACAGCAACAAGGAAACATTGATGCACACATATGAATAAATATTTTGTTTGAATATGTGATTAGACCATTTGATTGACTAAATATGTGAGCAAGCGTGACTTATAAAAAAAATTGGACATTTTTTTAACTATGATTTACAGCTAATAAAATAAAAAATTAAACAAAATCTTTAAAGTTTAATGTTTGTGTTTCTCTAACTTTTGAGCTGTTTTTTTAATTTTTACCTTCAAAATCTTGCTTCAAAAGATCGTTTTTCCCAATCTCAGCTTATAAATTTTCTTCTATTTTTCATACTGATAAGTGTATGTAATTCTATTCAATTCAGTACTTCAAATTATACGAAAATATTACAAATCAGCTTTTTGTCCTTCTTACCGCGATTTTCCAAGTTTTTCGACGACTTCGGCTTTATAACTTTTTTTCTGAATTGAACTGGCAAATTCCAATAGTACCATTGAATTTATCAGCTCAAAATAAATGGAAATATGCATAATAGAAAAAGAATTTACTGATTATAAGCGTTAGAAGCCAATTTTTTATGCGATTTTTCGAGATTTTCTACTATTTTAGCTAATAACTTTTTTATTTCACTATCCTGGTAGCAAAAACTAATAGCACCATTCGATTCAGTGGCTCAAAATACTTGGGAAGATATACTTCTCAAGTTACAATTCCACAATTTTCACTGGGTTTCCAAAGATTAAATGTTTTGGCCCGTTTTTTACATGTAAAATCCATAAGAAATTTCGAGTGCTTTGAAGCACGGGATAAGTCGAGGCTATGGGTTTAAAACCTGTGCGCGCATAGTTTTTGAGGTCTCTAGAAGCAATTTTTGCCGGCCCGAGTGAAAATAAAAATAAAAAAATTAACGTCCGAATTAGTACTCAACTCTAGTCTGTGACGAGAAATGGGCAACAGCAAGGACCGCGTCCGAGAAGCTGACTTTTCGGAAAACAAAGCCGTCATCATTGGCAGTGGTCAAGACGTCGTCAAGTTCTTCATCACTTTCACTTTGGAATACCGATACCCCAGCAAAATGAGCATTGAGCTCATCCGGTGAAAAACCATGAAGCTCCTCTCTTGTTTTAGGCAGGAGTCCTAAGCCCTTAAGTTATTTCCATATGTCTTTCTTAGTGTCTAGGGCTTAAAAAATACATTTTTGTATAAAAATCTCCCGCGCTCTTTTTGTGCGTTGTTCGGCATCAGACGCGAGAGTTTGGCACTCCTGCCATAGTGTACTGTCCTTGGTCCGTGCGTAGCGTCTTCGTACAGCGTCTCGTTTCTTGTACAGATGCGCGAGTTCAGCGTCAACCCATGGGGTATTTGATTTCTATTCCGGTAAGCATTCCTTTATCGGTGCTACTTCATCAATCGCAGCCACGAGGTTGACGCTGAGGCATTCTAGTTGGTAGTCGATATCTGTATCTAAGCCATCAAGCGCCGATCAATCACAGTCTGCAAGGTGCGAGAGGAGGTTCTTGTTGTATCGATTTAATATTTCGATAGCTAAACGAGTTAGTTACAGGGGGTACAGCAGTTTCGACCCCAATATCAACCTCTATGATGTTGTGGTGACTGGGAAAAGGCGCCGCCTGATTACTACTCCTAAGTACTACGTCATTGTAATCAGTCATTATTATGTCTATCCATATATGAGAATCTTTGAGTTGATGAGTCGTACCATGGTCTACTATATAAAAATAAAGTGTTCTGCGTCCCGAACGACTACGATGCGTCCTGTCCTCGCGTTGAAGTCTCCGCCCCCTTGTGCCCGGATACCATGCTGAAAATGGGCGAGCTGTGTGGCGTCACACAAATAATCAAATTGCCTCTGCCGAGTATCTTGAAGTTCATTGAATTGTAAGAAAATTTGCTGTGTTTGAAGCGTGATCAGTTTCATCAGAGAAGTCATTACGTTTCCAGATAGCGCGAGATCCTCCTCTAGTTTATCGCTCAATGCAGCGTAAGCGGCGACTAACGACGCTGGCTCGCTTGGAATCGAACACGTAGCAGCAGCGGCGACGGTGGTGGCGGCAGTGACCGTGGGGAGACCGGGCAGGCTCCGGCTGGTAGTGCCAGTACGTAAGAGAGACGGAGAGAGATAGATAGATAGATAGATAGATAGATATACTTTTTATTCTAATTATACATCAAAAAGGAATACAGTAATATACACAATAACGTACTTGTTCATATACAAAAATTGCACAGTTAATCTTCATATAATCTTGTTCATCAGCTTTCATCAACAGAATATAGTCAATATATAAAAATAAAAAAATAAAATAGCATACGCATTACTAACGATAAATAAATCTATCGCGACATTATTTTAAAAATACATACACTCTTCAATTGCATCCATACATGCTTATAAATACATTCATACTGCTTAATGGAATTATCAATCTGTAAAACAAATAGTTAAATAAATAGTTAAATGAATGGGCGAAAGAACGAACGAACAAAAAAACAAAAAAACAAAAAAACAAAAAAACAAATAAATAAATAAATAAATAAATAAATAAATAAATAAATAAATAAATAAATAAATAAATAAATAAATAAATAAATAAATAAATAAATAAATAAATAAATAAATAAATAAATAAATAAATAAATAAATAAATAAATAAATAAATAAATAAATAAATAAATAAATAAATAAATAAATAAATAAATAAATAAATAAATAAATAAATAAATAAATAAATAAATAAATAAATAAATAAATAAATAAATAAATAAATAAATAAATAAATAAATAAATAAATAAATAAATAAATAAATAAATAAATAAATAAATAAATAAATAAATAAATAAATAAATAAATAAATAAATAAATAAATAAATAAATAAATAAATAAATAAATAAATAAATAAATAAATAAATAAATAAATAAATAAATAAATAAATAAATAAATAAATAAATAAATAAATAAATAAATAAATAAATAAATAAATAAATAAATAAATAAATAAATAAATAAATAAATAAATAAATAAATAAATAAATAAATAAATAAATAAATAAATAAATAAATAAATAAATAAATAAATAAATAAATAAATAAATAAATAAATAAATAAATAAATAAATAAATAAATAAATAAATAAATAAATAAATAAATAAATAAATAAATAAATAAATAAATAAATAAATAAATAAATAAATAAATAAATAAATAAATAAATAAATAAATAAATAAATAAATAAATAAATAAATAAATAAATAAATAAATAAATAAATAAATAAATAAATAAATAAATAAATAAATAAATAAATAAATAAATAAATAAATAAATAAATAAATAAATAAATAAATAAATAAATAAATAAATAAATAAATAAATAAATAAATAAATAAATAAATAAATAAATAAATAAATAAATAAATAAATAAATAAATAAATAAATAAATAAATAAATAAATAAATAAATAAATAAATAAATAAATAAATAAATAAATAAATAAATAAATAAATAAATAAATAAATAAATAAATAAATAAATAAATAAATAAATAAATAAATAAATAAATAAATAAATAAATAAATAAATAAATAAATAAATAAATAAATAAATAAATAAATAAATAAATAAATAAATAAATGAATAAATCAATGAATGAATGAATGAATGAATGAATGAATGAATGAATGAATGAAGGAATGAATGAATGAATGAATGAATGAATGAATGAATGAATGAATGAATGAATGAATGAATGAATGAATGAATGAATGAATGAATGAATGAATGAATGAACGAATGAACGAATGAACGAACGAACGAACGAGTGAGTGAGTGAGTGAGTGAGTGAGTAAGTGAGTGAGCAGGCAGGCAGGCAGGCAGGCAGGCAGGCAGGCAGGCAGGCAGGCAGGCAGGCAGGCAGGCAGGCAGGCAGGCAGGCAGGCAGGCAGGCAGGCAGGCAGGCAGGCAGGCAGGCAGGCAGGCAGGCAGGCAGGCAGGCAGACAGACAGGCAGACAGACAGACAGACAGACAGACAGACAGACAGACAGACAGACAGACAGAGAGACAGACATGGATGGATGGATGGATGGATGGATGGATGGATGGATGGATGGATGGATGGATGGATGGATGGATGGATGGATGGATGGATGGATGGATAGATAGGTAAATAAATAAATGTGAGTGGAATGATTGATTAATACGAGTCTTTCTGCCATGGTGATTTCGATCGTATGGCATAATTGAATGATTTATAGCAGTATAATAGATAGATATATATATATATATATATATATATATATATCTATCTATTATTATAATATTATAATATAATTTAACATAATATATATGTACATTTGTGTTTCGGTTATAATATTTTAATATCTATAGATGGTTTGGCAGTTAATTTACAGTAACGTAGGTTGTAATAAATTGCTTTGTCAATTAAATCACTTAAGAGTTTAAGCATTATAATAGAACTATTTATATCGATATAACTTAAAAGTATATAATTTCAATGTAACTTTAATATAACAATAGGTAATAAGTAGATATACAATAAGTAACTTTGTAATACGCAATATACGATATAGGAATTTATCTACCAAGTTTCCATAAAAATCTGTGCGTGTAATTGCTGGAAAAAATAAATTTATATATAGAAACATCAAAATTTGTACGGATTTTTCGAATGTAATACCTGTACCGTGAACTATAAGAGAAATTAGTGTAAATTTTTTCCGGTCCATATGATTTTCCATAAACTTGAATATTATGAGTTTACTTTTTAATACATTTAAGTGTTAGTCCGAACTGTATGGCTCAGTTTACGAACCAGATTGATTGATTTGTTTATTGATTGACTAAGGACTCAAGGTCTTGAATAGTCACAGCCAATAAAATACATCAGGTATACAGTAATTAGGCATCTTGTGTGCGGGCTGGCAGACCGCTTACAATGATCGCATGCCTTATTATTAAATCAGTAATTAAAAAATATTTAATATACCAAGAATGTTAAAAAAAATATTTAAAATACCAAGAATGTTAAAAAAAATATTTAAAATACGAAGAATGTTAAAAAAATATATTTAAAATACGAAGAATGTTAAAAAAAATATTCAAAATACCAAGAATGTTAAATAAAAAATAATATTTAATAAAAAGCTCTCAGAATAACTTTAAAAATAAAGACTTAACATCATTTATATACAGAAAATATTTTTACTTAATACTAAAACTAAAACTAAGAGTATATCTAAAGATGGTACAACTGAGATCAATTCAACGCAGACCGACAATATTAAAACGTTGTGTACCGATAAGTATTGCACCCTCGGATCTTGCGAAATACAATGCTTTAATAAGTGAGACTTAAAATATGGCTGCTTTAGAGGTGTCTATTAGCTATTCGTCGGGAAATTCGTTCCATAATTTAACCGCACCAAGCTTTAATAAAAAACGCGAAGCAATCTGTGTCTGCACTCTTGTATAATAACTCATATTTGCTCGTTCTCTTAGAACCAATTTTGTCGGTCAGCCGAAATTTAAACTTTGTGTTTAAGGGCACGGGTGAACCCGAGCGGAGGACGGTAGCTAATAGACACAGTAGACTGTACTAAACCCTAGTTTTATAGGAGAGCACGATATGGTTTTTGTAGACAGGAGTGATATGCTGAAAACGATTAATACTTTCAACAAAACGAAGCGCAGCATTCTTACAGCGCTAGACTAGCAGTGATTCACAGTAGTCGAAATACGAGAAAATCAAGGATTTAACGAGCATTTATTTTGAATTTTTGGACAGAAAAGAACCACTTTTTCTCAGTCTTGAAAGAGCAGCAAAGCATTTATTAGAGGTTGCAGCACATTACTGCTTCCAAGTAAGTGTGTTGTTGAGAATGACCTATAAGAGTTTCAGAGAATCACACGTGGGTATGACTTGACCATTGACGGAAATATTACGAGGATTTTTCTCGGTAATTTTACTGGGGAATCCACGACACCCAAACCAGATGGCTTTATTTTTACTGCCATTAATACGGAGGCTATTTAGCAATCCAATAACCTAATTATCGATATCACTTGAAATGATGTTCATTCTCTGAAGAATACTGTCTGCATTACAAATTTTTCTATGACTGTAGACGCAAAAGTCATTAGAATACAAATGCTCATCAGATACTAACTGCCAATACATACATCAGGTAGATCATCGATAAAAAGCGAGAAAAAGAGTCGACCTGGAAGGGATCCTTAAGGGACTCTCGTCAATCTGGGATGCAGTGAAGAAGTCTCACCTTAATCTGCTTTAACAAACTGCCTGCAGCCAGATAAAAAATAAGAAATCCAATTACAAACTGAGCCCGAGAAACCAAAAGCACAAATTATTTTTTGCCAGCAAATGAAAATTAACGAGATTAAAAGAACGTGTTTGGTCAATCGACACCAACAATGTGACTTCTTCTTCGTCAATCGCATTTCGGATATCGTCAATGATAGATACTAATGCGTATGAGTACTGTGTGCTTTACGGAATCCGGATTGAAATAGATTGAGAAGTTTCCTACTAGAAATTAAGTGGATGATCTATCTATACGCCATCGATTCAAGTATTTTTTAAGCGGCTGAGAGGATACTAATAGGATGATAGTCTTCCTTGCTTCTAGGCTGCTTCTGTTTGGGAATAGATGCCAGACGATTGCACGTTTGCAGTTGAGGGTGCGGTTGCGTGCGTATGCGTGTTAATGTGTCAGTATGTGTGGTAGAATGTGTATTGAAGTGCGTGTGTGTTTGTATGAGTGAGTGAATGAGTGTATTAGTGTCCGCGTGTTTCGGTGTATGTTAATATGTGTGCGTATGTTTTTATTAATATGTTTGTGTCAACCTGTTAATATGTTTTAGTAAGTGCGTGCGAGTGTGTGTTAATTTTTTAGCGTGTTTTAGTTAGCCTGCAAATGTGTGTGTTCGTGTAGTATCTTATAATAACTGAAGTTATTTTTGCGAATTAACAAATTATTTATTTTAAAAAATAGTAAAAATAAAGAATAAATATTTTTTACCTTCTCATACTTTAAATATGTAAGAAATATGTACGCTTTCATAAACTCTGCGTAATTTCCTTTCGTTTGATATATCTAATCTAATTGCAGTTGTTCAGAAAAATACCTGATTGCAGGGAAGAATTGAATATATTCATTAATATTGGTCAGATATAGTAGATACACTCTTTCCCAAACCTCAATTGTATGACATTCGGGCTAACTGCGTTAGCTGAGCTAATCATTGAGAGCATCTCGTTGACCATGACATGACTAAAATAGAAGCGATCATTGGGAGATATGCGAGCCGTAGGCTTGTTATCATGAAGAGGCACAGGTACGTCGAAACCAAAGAAGTGTCTATTGAGATCGTCAAGTGAAGCGGGAAGCTGCATTTCTTTTACTGTACTCGTACGGAGTCCAAGATCATTAAGACGATGTCGGAGCTAAAATCGCGTTTTTTCTTTTAGTGATTACTTTTGAAGTATATAATGCAGGGAAAAATCAAGGGCAGAGCCGCGTAGTGATCTTTATAATAAAGCTTTTGCATGCAAGATATTGTTGATCTGATAAGTTATTTTTCCAATTTATTGGAAATACGATAGGTGTTTACGCATTGAAAGCTAATCTCAAAATTTCAATCCTTCCAAACTATTTCAAATAACATTTTATAATGTTATTTTACAGTAAGACTCGGAGCAGACCCGTGTAGTGCTTACTATAATGAGGGGGGCCTCATTATAAAATTGCCTTGAAAGTATTGGTAAGGGGGTTTTCGTGATCGCTTATTACGAATCTTGCATCAGAATTCTAGAGTTAAAAATGGCGAACCCAATATGGTGTCCATCTAGCCGACATAACGCTTGTTATAGCCGCAAATCCATTAAAATTAACTTTAGTTGTATTGGCACTTTTGTATTCAAATAAAGCTATCTCCATCATTTTTCTGTTAATGATCCGAATGATCAAACTCTTATTTTTTCATAATATAAGATTTAAATTGGACATAGTTCATTAAATATAAGCTTGTGTGACCTTAAAAATATTTTTCTTTTAAGTTCAGAAAATACATTCCGATTGAGCTAAAATTTATTCAAAGCAGCTTCAAAATGCAAAAAATGGTAAAATTACCAACTTTAATCCAGTGTATACTGAAAACACTCCATCAAAAAATCTGAAAAAATTCACAGACACTTGTAAGAACCCTATAAATATGCTCAAATTTTTTAGAGAAAACAAATTTTTTGTCTTCGATTTCACAGAGAATATATATATATATATATATATATATATATATATATATATATATATATATATATATATATATATATATATATATATATTTAGAAAAACGGGCTTATCTAATATAATAAAATATCAGCTTACATAACATTTTATAAAACATATATTGCTGGTTTTCTTATAAAAGAACCATAAGCATTTATACGAATATTCATTCATTCAGCATCACCCTTTGAAATATTTTAGTTATAAATATTTAAAGAAAATGCATTATGGATGACAGGATTAGGTGGTGAGGTGGTGAAAGTAATGAAGCAGAAATAAATGATGCAGTGTAAACGAACATAACAAACGGGGTTGGGTGCTTTCTCTCTGAAAGACAGCGACGAACAGGCCGAGCGCGAGGAGAGCGCTCGCAGCCCAAGAAACAGCAGCCGCGCGCATGCGCGTAGCACACGCTGCTTGATATAGTGCATCAAGTGCTCTAGTGGTATCTCCAACGATGTTTTTTGCCCTGTACAGTATTGAAATAAAGACCGTTTATATTTTATATGACCATGAAAAAATTTTTTGATTCACTAAATCATTTTCTTCACATATTGTATGTCTATAAAACTTTTTATGATATAGTTATTACTGTTATTGTTATTACTGATAAACTTCATTTATTTCGCTAGATACATATAGAAATAAAAATAGGATTAAAAAGAACTTTAAGATAATTTTACGGGTAGCCGTAGATTTGGATCGAGATCTAATACTTTCAGATCAATTACCTTTTATCAAGAAATTTTTTTACTTCAGGGAAAGGAGGCTGACACTTGTGTTCCTTCTTTTGTTTTTCTATATATATCATCGAAACTAATGGATCTGATAAGTATACGCTCCTGTTAAAAGTGTCCAATAAACGATGTATACGACTATCTTTTCGAGTGCGTTCTTTAACAAGGTATCTGTAAAATCATTTTAAAAAATATCGAATTTTTCATAAGAAATAATTCGATACGAGGGTGGACGCGCGCGTGTGCGTGGTTGTGGTTGTGTGTATATGTGTGCGCGTGCGTACACGTGTGTATGTGTATGTGTGTGTAAGTGTCCGTGTGCGATCTTTCGTGCATACGTGTACGTGCGTGCGTATATATGTGGAGATATGCGTGTCTATTAATACGTGAGTATCTGTGCGCGTGTGTGAAATTATGCACGTATATGTGTCAATGTGTCAGTGTGCATAGTATTATGAAATGCATTTTTCTGGTAGTATGTCATTGTTAACCCTTTCACTCCCACTGTAGCCACATGGCACATTTGGTACGTAAAAAAGATATTACTTTTATGAAATTTAGGTGCCATCTATATGGAATTTTTTGATAAGCATAGTTACACTGTAGTCCAGTAAATATACTTCATTAAGAAAAATATTTTTTTTTTGACAAATTGTTTCTTTAACAATAGATTTTTTATAAGAAAATCCCAAAATTCGGAAAATAATTTGGGAGCGAAAGGGTTAATATGTGACTGTTAATTTGTTAGTGTAACTTAGTGGGTGCGTGTATGCACGTGGTGGTCTACGTATATATGTTATGTCAATAGTGTGTGCACCCGTGTGTGTGGATATGTACGTATGTGTGTTAATAATTTAGTGTGTTGGGTTGTACGTATGTGAGTTATGATGTTGTATATTTAACCGATCTGGATTCTGTCCATACAACTCATTAATTATTTTATTATTCGGTCAATACTGCTCTTTATTACTCGACAATTACCCTCTGGTGGACTCCTCCATCTCGAGAGGAGGTTCGCTGAGCGGACGCCTGGACAAACGGCGCAACCCACGGAGATCCAATTTCGAGTTATTTAAATAAATAATTATTAACAATTTAAATTATTATGGCTCATATAGGTGCTATCTATGTAAATGATATATAAATATATATACATATAATCTTTTCTAATTTTATTTCTCGATAATAATATCTATACATAAATTTGCATTTATCGTTAAATTTATATTTAATAACTATAAATAATTAGATGTCGATCCGTTAACATTTCATATGCCGCCATAACTTTACTTGCTTCTTTAATTGTAACATTTAATTTCTTAAAAATAATAATTAGAAAACCCCAAAATTTACTACTTTAATTTTCTATAATAATTATAAAACCCCAAATTTTAATACTTTAATTTTCTATCCTCACCACGACTTTACTTATTTCCCGCTTTTAACTATTTCGCTAAAGGCCTATGGTTGCACGTGGGCGTTCCAATGGCCGCTCTGGCCTTTACTAGCACGCACCAAGTGCCGACCGCGTTGCCGGTATTTTATACCACCTGTAAATAATAAAATTGTCTCGAACTCGGGAACTCTCGACCTAAAACAACAGAAAAATAATCGGCGGCGAACACACACAATTGTAGCTCCGACTCTCCACCAAGTCTCCCAAATCTCGACGGCACTGAAACAAAGAATAAGTACGGAAGGATCTCACTAAGTAATTTTTCAAGGCAAAATTACAAACTCTCTTGAATCTTAATGTCGGGCGCTTTGTGGGCAAATAACGGCCGATCAATAAGTACTCACGTTACTGACTATCTAAATCAGAGAATCCTCGTACTACTTAGACTTTCTCCCTTTTCTCCACGCGGACAGCTAAGCTTCTCGGTAAAATGAACAATGTGACACGACTGTCTGCGGTGAAGGCTCCGGACGGAATGAGCAGGGCGGAAGGACTCGAGTCCTCTTCTCGTGGCGTCCTTAAACCCTAGCTCCCTCTATTCTGCCTTACTCGATCTTTTCTCCTTTTCTAACACCTGTGGCATAGGCCCTAAACTCGATTTTTACTGGAGTAGTAACCAGAGGGTAGTTACTGCTCTAGTTTTACCCGTCATGCAGTTCGCCCCGGGGACGCGCGTAATTTAAAATATTAATAGCGCCCTCTATACTGCACGCTTCTCCGATACTCATCCCATTACTCGATATTTATTACATGTAAACGGACGGAGCGCGACGCGTTCATTGTATACGCGTCTTGCTCCCTTCTCCGTGCGCGCGCCTCTCTTCTCATCTTATTTGGTGCTTCGTCCTCCGTCTCTCTCGTGCCGCTCGGTTCTCCCTCTACTCTCCCCGCTCGGTTCCTCGCGCTCCGATCGCTCTCTCTCGGGTGTCCGCGTACGTGAGTGTGTATGTGTGTGTGAGTACGTTTCTTCTGCTGTCGCCGTGCTGCCGCTGCTGTGTTGCTGCTGCTGTGCTGCTGCTGCTGCCTCGGCCCCGCGGCTCGTGGCCGCTCGTGTCGTCTCCTGTTTCTTTCTTTCTAGGGCGGCTGCTCCTGAAACAAATGAAGGCCTCGACCTCTTCTCCGTAGTCGCCGCTTCCTTGTGCTGCTCAGCTTGTCTGGAGGTGTCTGCTACATATGCTACGGCTTTTGTGGTGTGTCTGTGCTGGTGGTGTGTGTGTGGTGTTGCGCCGTCGATCTCCCCCCGTGAAACATAATAATATCCGCGGTTTATTATCTTAATGAAAATTTATCAATTTAAAATAGCGTGCGTTCCATGGTTTGGTGCGTGCGTGATTCCGTCCGGAGTTTGTTTATCCCTCCTAATTGACATTAATAATCTACCCAATACTAACCCTACCTGCCCATTATAACCTCACCTTACTTCTCTGTTTACTATTTCATTGTGGCATTTTACATGCCACAGAGTTTTTATGGTAGTTTGTCTGCTACGTGTGTGTGTTTTTGTGCATGTATTATTGAGTGGATACGTGTGTGGTAGTGTATTTGTTAATGTATGAGCGTATTAATATGTTTGTGTATGTGTGTTTGTTCATATATATGTGTCCAATTGTTATTGTGTGTTAATAAGTGAGGGCATGTGTGTGTTCATGTGTCAATGCATGTTAGTAAGTTCGTGGATATACGTATAATTGTGTGCGCAGGGATGAGTGTGTGTCTTGATATACCAGTGTGAAATGTATCCGTATACATGGTAGTATGTGCGCGCGGGAGTGCGGTTCCGTGCGTATGCATGTTAATGTGTCAGTATGTTGTAGAATGTGTATTGAAGTGCGTGTGTGTTTGTATGAGTGAGTGAATGTGTGTATTAGTGTCCGTGTCCCAGTGTGTGTAAGTATGTGCGATAGAGTCTTTATTAATGTGTTTTTGGTGTGTGTTAATATGTGTGAGTATGTTTTTATTAATATGTTTGTGTCAACCTGTTAATATGTTTTAGTAAGTGCGTGCGAGTGTGTGTTAATTTTTTAGCGTGTTTTAGTTAGCCTGCAAATGTGTGTGTTCGTGTAGTATCTTATAATAACTGAAGTTATTTTTGCGAATTAACATATTATTTATTTTAAAAAATAGTAAAAATAAAGAATAAATATTTTTTACCTTCTCATACTTTAAATATGTAAGAAATATGTACGCTTTCATAAACTCTGCGTAATTTGCTTTCGTTTGATATATCTAATAGTAACTTTGAAATTACCTTTGCGAGATTATAACTAATTATTTATTTAAAAAAGTGTAAAAATAAAAAAATTGGTCATTTTGAATGTTAAACTTGTCAAAAATATGTATGTTTTCATAAACTTATCGTAATTTTTTTAGAATTGAAGTATCTAATAGTAACTAAACTTAATTTTGCGAAATAATAAAAAATTATTTATTTTAAAAAATTGTAAAGAAAAGAAAATCTTTTTTAGCTTCTTATTCTTTAAAGTTGTAAGAAATATGTTCGTTTTCATAAAATCTGCATAATTTTATTTCGTTTGATGAATATATTAATAACTTTGAAGTTACTTTTGCAAAATAATAACAAATTATTTATTTTAAAAATTGTAAATATAAAAATAATTAGTTTAAGATATATTAACTCTGGCATTTCTGATACTTATTCGTTAAGTATATGTATTCAATAAGTTAATTTGAGCACTACTTTATTCAATGTACATTTCCATTATAAAATTCTCAAAAGCTACTTTTCCGAATCTCTCTTTGAGAAAGCAAAGAATCTTTTAATAAATATTTGTGGAAGCTAAGTACGGTTCTTCATTGGCGGTTTATTCGTTAAAAAAGGTAGACATAAGTCATCGATATACGGACCTGTAATATTTGTGCCGCGATTCACAGGAGTTTTCAGAGTAATATAGCATGGGCATAGGAAATTTACGAGCTATTTCGCAACTATGCCTTAGAAGCTTATGAACTGTGGAACTTAATTGCGACCAAGGGTAGATTTCGTAATTCAGTTAATACGTTTCAAAACAAAACTTCTTAAGTTTATCGAGATCTAAACTTCGTTTACATTTATGGGCAACCAAAATATTTGCTATGTTTATAACCAATTTCGGATCAACCCCTAAGGCTTCAGCAAAAACGCAGGTCTCTTGAAAACATTTTCCAGCAAGATTACCCGTATTTGTTGTTCCATGGCCTTGAATTACCTGATCAACTCTTACGTCTAATTTTTTACATATCTCAAGCTGCACAACCTTTTGATGCTCTTCGATAGACTCTACAATTATTATTAGGTTAAAAATATTATGTTAAACGTATTAAATTTACTATTTTATATGGTTTTGAAAAATAAAGATTATAGAGTACATTTTACTTCAGCCGATTTGATCCACCTTTTCTGATTCTTTTTGTATGAAACATTGAGAAGGTATTCAAAACATTTGATCTCGTAGTGCGACAACCTGAGTCCATACTGGAGATTTTCATCCTTTGGATCAAAATCATTCTCCAAATTATTAAATTCGTTACTCGTTCTGTTGCACATTGGACATCGAATTGTGGCAGAATTGTCGACAATTGTGTTGATGCACTTTCCATCAAATAGGGTTCATTTAACGATATGTCAACCTCTTGATAATTTGATCACTATGTCCATTAAACTCTCGCTTTATCGACGAATCATTTTCTTCCTCAAATGCTAGTCGTAAAAGCCGACAAATTCTGTAACTCTGTGGAATTGGATTTATCCATTGGCTTTCATTTTGTTCTTCATTTTCTAATTTTATAATTAAAAGATTGCTCACAAAAAGTGATACGTTCGTATCATAATTTGCATTAACTTCATCTTCATACTTTTGTTGCGGGTTTACATGACCCGATGAGCTGTCAAACCTATTGTGACATAAATTACTAATAGGTTAATGACAGAAATATTCTTAATAGTACTGATGGTGGTCATAATTAAAATAAATATCCATTCAAATTTCGTACGTACAATTGACTAATTTTTTATTTAAACAGAGTTCATGAAATTAATATACTTTACGTTAATATAAATATCATTTGAGCAAAAATAGTAGAAATGGAAACTAAAAGTGTTTAACTCTTTTACGAATATTGAAGATTAATTCGAAAATCTTCTTATCTTTGATATGATCGATTGGCATAAATCTTAAGATTCGAATCATTAGTGATCGAACTATCTTTGTAAAAATAGTATGCAAAAAAAACACAATATGATTGTATACGTACAAGAACACTGTTATACAGATTGAAGTTTATTTGTTTTCTATTAGCTATTCTTAAAATACATTTCCTGGTAGAAATATTCACCATCGGTTGGCCAACTGGTGGTGACATTTCAACGATAAATCGTCACACTGTGTTGATTTCATTTTTGTCTACAAAAAACAAATATATTGGCATGCAAACATGTTACATTATCCACACTTTAACATATAATCATAGTTTCAAAAACTTTTAATTAAATTTAAATATTAATTATGAGTAAAAATGCCTCCATTTGATTAACATATTCACCAATGAAAATGGTCAATTTTCTACTAGGGTTAATCTCTTATTAATTGTAAACTAAAAATTAACTCATAAATACCCGTTAATCTATAAGTAAAATTACCCATCATACGAAGATGATCTTCGTTTCAGTTTAACGCTACGACTTCGCATAATCGCTCAGCTGTTTCATTCAGTATATCTTGCAGAGGGACACACACTTCAACTTCTGATATGCTATAATTATTAGCATTACATTCTTTCTTAGCTTCATCAAGAATTCCATAATCAGGATATAGTTTAGATTGCCTCGAATGGCTGTCTAGAACTACAAATGCATGTATACGATTCTTTCGAATAATCTCCTTCCAGATAAAATGCTAGGCCAGAGACTTTATTGTGTCTTGGTGATACATTTAAACTAGTATCATTATCGCTTTTAGTATGGGCAGATTGGTTAGTTTCAATATTTTTTTATAAGCTAGTCGGGCCACCATTTGAATTGTCTCTAGATAATAATTATTATTCTTTATGATTTCAAGAGCATGACGATATTTTGTAGATCTTGATGCATTATTAATTTTCACTGATTTACGCCCAGAATTTTTACTAATTCTTGCAACTTTTGGAGAGCGGTCTCCTGGTCTTATATTTTCCCTTTGTTTTCGTTTATTCATTTTTAAAACTCTATACAATAAAAATAGTTTTATAGCATTTTACATGTCAATAATTGTATTTCCTACATGGTTAAAAAAGAAAAAAGTTGACTGATTTACTTCCAAAACAAGTTATTCCATTTTCCGAAATATTACAGAAAATACGAAAAACTGAAACATCTATTATTCAGTTATTTATATAGTTCTTCAAGTTCGTAACTATAAATACTTGTTGGTAAGCATATTAAGATAACGAGGACAAACAAATCTTGCATATACAGTATTGCAACAATTAGAAAGGTAAAAATGGATGTACTTAGTTTTGAAAGAAAAGAGGAATTTCTTGTGAAAATACTTCATTTCGGATAGTAATTCTATTTCTTTTTGAATAAAAATTACATTGATATATTGAAATTTAAATAAAAATATAAATAATTTGTGTACAATATTATGAAGAAAAAGATGTTTAACATCTTAAGGGGGCAAACCACCTTTAAATTGTCAAACAATCGTTTTTTTTTTATTTACCATATTTATAGGAAACTTCCCGTAGAATAAGCTCCCGAAAACCGTTTTAAGATATCATAATTCCTTTTAAAGTTACAATATAAATACTGAGACAGCTTTTTTGCCGATTTTGCGTAAATTCGGTATTTTATCAATTATTATTTATTTTATTATTATTTATAACTAAATGTTTGATTCATTATTTTATTTAGTTATAAAGCAATAAAATATAATATAATAAGATCCATGCTTGTATATTCAAATATTGGCGCATGTGCGAATTACGAGTAACGTGACATGTCATTACGTCACAAGATAAAGGTCGATAAATCAGATCGAATTTTTGACTAACCTTACCCGTACATTTTTGCTACTTTTGACAGTTGGCTTTTATGTTTACAAACCACCTGTTAGTAAACACAGTTAATATTTTTATTGTACTGAACTTATACAGTGTTTTAATTGCATTTGACAATTTGTGAATGTGTGTAAATCAGTGTAGTGAAAATGTCTTCTAAAAGAGATAAAAAAGGAAGATTCACAAAAGAAGCCAAGACTATCCACTAGCTCAGCGAGGAAACTCCAAAACACAGCTAGTGCTAGAGACATTAGTGATACAACAAACAGAATCATTGACACTTCAATTTTATATTCTAAACTTAGAAGCGTTCTGTTTTGTAATCGGTGCCATGGCAGTGTTCAATTAAGTGAATCTGGTGTGCAGAGTCTTCAAAATAAATATTGTGTTTGGTTTCAAAATAGATATTGTGTGCTCAAAGTGTAGTGAAATAGCAGTGATCAACTCCAGCAACAAAGTAGGAGCCAAAGGAAATGCATATGGAGTGAACAGAAGATCTGTGCTGTCTGCTCGTGCACTTGGACATGGACACGCTGGCCTTTCAACTTTTTGTGGGATTATGGACCGATGCAAGCCAGTTGCCCAATCGGCTTTTGATGAAATAAATAAGCAGTTGAGTGAAGTGTATGAAAGTGTCGCTCAAGAGTTTAGTATGATAAGTACAGTTTACTCAATTTATTCATTTTTGTGTTTTTTTTTCATTTCAGGTTATTCAAGGAGGAGGAAGACTCATGGGACTCCACGCATCAGAAAATATTGATGTACACTGCTGCAGATGTTTGTCTGCTACGTTGAAAAAAAGAAAAAAGTAGTTGCAATTGATAAGATGAGTATAAATTATATTTATTAGAACTTGTAACTTAATTGTTAAATAACTCTAAATGTTGTTTTTATCAATTTCAGCTTACTGTCCGTAAGATTCCAAGTGAACGCATGGACAGATTGGGCTCAAAATTTATGGAGATACTCATTATAGTAGTACTTTTCATATGAGCGTAGGGATTTTGATTTGAACGAGTAGAAAATTTTTTACATCTATAAAAGTGATAAAATTATTAAAAAATAAGTGTTATATTGACAATGTTCAGATAAAAAAATACTTCTACTCGTTGAAATCAAAATCCCTACGCTCATATGGAAACTACTATAATGAGTATCTCCATAAATTTTTAGCCCAATCCATCCATGCGTAGACTTGGAATCTTACGGACAGTGCTTAAAGTCTTCGAAAACAGTCTGGTTTGCCATGGAGGCATAGAAGGTCCAACGAAGGTAAAAAATATACAAATTGGTAGGTTTTTATATATACTTTGAGGAAAAAAAACCCTTATTGAAATAATTATGAAAATAAAAGTTCTTAATTAATTTTTTTGCTTCAGATTTTAAAGGTGGTGTGCCCCCTTAAATACATGTAATCATCATGATCATCATCATCATACTACATAATTTTACTACATTTTCTGTCTAAATAGAGGTCTATGTAAATTCTTAAACTTTAATTAAATGAATTTGACTTTAAAGGCATTCAAATCAAAGTTAAAAGGCTTTTTTGATTATTCAATACCCATATATATTCAAGTATGTATATTCTAGTTTTGATTTGAGTCTGAAAAGTGTAAAGATTCTACTTGTAAATAATTGTATTACTCAATTGAAATATGTCCGGATTGTAAATGTCTTTCGTAACTTCAATATTTCGTATTTATTTACTGAAAAACAGAATTTTTGGATTATTAGAATTGGGGGATATAAAAGAAACAACCTTTTTATTTAATATAATAGATAAATTGTAAAAAAATGATATGACTACGGCATTCCGTAACCAATAAATTTGTTATCTTATCAAGCAATTTAAACATAAAGGGCAACTTTTAAAAACGTGTACATGAATATGAAGAAATTTTATAATTATTCAAGAATTCAGATTTGAAAAATTATATATGTGCTTGCTAATTTATTTTAATAAATTTTTCTTATCAAGTGTCAAAGGTTCCGGAGAAACGCTAATACTTATAATATCTATATATTACAATTATTTATAATATCTATATATTATAATTATTTATAATACGTATATATACCGACATAAGTTATTCAACCTTATAAATGTCCTTAAGTGGATGTCGTATATCGACATTTTTTTCGTTTTATTCAGTGAATATATATAAGATTTACATAATTCGCTAAGCACGGTGGGCTTGGATGAGGTTCAACCCAAAAGTGCCCCCACCTCTGAGATTCTTTCAAACACTATTTCAGTGATGCATACCGAGTAATTTAAGGCCAAAATGAAAATAATCGCCGGAAGGAATAAAACGAAAACTCGATTTTACTAAATTTTTTGTCGGTTAATCGATCATACTTCGTACAAAACCAATCCATGGGAATATTTTTTGGCCTACAACCTTTGTCTGATTTCCGTGAACAATATCCGCTTAGTCAAAATTCACAAACAATCAATATCGTTTTTAAAACTCGAAAAAATAGTCAAAAATTGAGTGTTTTGCTGGTTTTTGGGACATATCTCTTTACTGGTACACTTGAATAGTATAATAATAATATTAATTTGAAATCGTATTCATTTATCTATAAAACAAAACAAAACTTTCTACCCTATCTATCGAAAATCAAAAAATATAGCTATTTGAATATGGCGAAATCGGGATAAGAAATGTTTATGATGCAAAGTTTGAGCTATGATTTTGTAGCTGTGCCTAATAAGGATAATTTGTCAAATTTTCCTTAAAGTAGACTGAATTTCGAGAAAATTAAAAAAAATGACCCCTTTAGCAACATCGTAGCCACCAATATAACGATCGCAAGGCGGGACTCGGTACTTGCAGCGGAAGGCACAGTAGCAATATCGCGGAGCGCGATCGAGCGCGCTTGCGTACAGCGTTCTATTTTTGTATAATAGTCTCTGGGAATACAAAAATAGGATGTAAACGACTTTTCATATTATAACACATAATAATCTTTATTTTGTAAATAATAAATCGGTAAATTTACTTATTTTAATGAAGATATGCTATGCAAAAGTAATGAATTACATATATAAATATAAATATACCGACTTCGTTGAAAAGAATAAATAAAAAGTTTATATATTTTTTATATGAATTTGAAATAAATATAAGCCCAAAATGAAAATAATATATTTTACTTATCTTTTTACTTACTTATATCTACTTATTATATTTTATAATTGTTTATCCATGTATGCACTATAAACTACTCCAACATTAAGAGTCTATTTTTAATCGAAAACAAAAAGATTTACAATTCACTATTATTTATAAACATGTGAATGTTGTCATGGATATGCAAAACTATTTACGTTTGAAATTTCAAAAATGCCTAAGTACAGAAACCATCAAGAGAATCGGCACTTTATCTGTTTGCTTTGCCTGGTGCATTGCAAACTCTCGTAAAACAACAATTTGAATACGATGAAAGTGATGCACGTTTACCGCTTGTGTTGTGCTCTAATTGCAAACGTAACCTCTATCTCAATCGAAATGATCCAACGAAAAAATTTCAGACACCGGATTTTAGCCGATTCTCACCTTTAAAAAAATTGACCAGATTGAGTCTAGATAATGTTTGTGATTGCGATCTGTGCATCTTAGCTCGAAAAGGCTCATTGAATTCTTCGAATCCTCTCGAAGCGGCGAATACGAGAGAGCCTGGTAAGTTACAACTCCACATTATAATACGCGTGTCAATAGAGAGCAAAATAAACTTACAATATTTTCCATTTATAAAGTTTCGAAAGATACTCCAACGACCGAGGCTCGGTGCTCTAATTGTTTTGCTGTAATTTCGAAGGGATTTTCACATAGATGTACGCTGCCTACACGCATTGAGAATTTGACAAGCACGATAGAGCAAGCAGGACCTAAAGTTGTAGACCAAGTAATTTCATCTTTATTAAAGAGAAAACTAGAAAATGACAGTAGTAATGCATCAACTCTGTCACTTGTTCAACCACGCGGGGGCAACGCTCTTAAAATTGTCGTTGGTACCAAGAATATTGAAAGCTCGTAAAAAAAACAGTATTATCAGCAGATGATTTTTTAAAAATACAAACTAGCACCCATTTATCGCAGAAAAAAACCTTAGAAATAGCTAAGGCGTTACGCGTAGCTTCAAAAAATTCAAAAACTATTCAATCAAATTTGCAAAAAAAATTATCTGTTAAAAGCCACTGCATTGATGAATATTTTGATCTTAAGACATTTAGTTTCACGAGTAATAAAGGGAAAGAAAGTACTGTAGTTACTGAGACAGTTGCTTATTGCAAAGATCTCGAAGGTTTGATTGAACACGTCACTGAAAAACGTGGAGTAACTGATTTTCACTTGAAATTCGGAATAGATGGTGGAGGAAATTTTTTAAAGGTATGTTTATCGATACAATGTAATGCTCAGACAGAAAATAAAGAAAATCGACGTCAAAAATACAGTAATGGAATATGCGCAAAAAAATTTAAAGATTCAGGCGTGAATAAATTGCTTATATTAGCGTTAGCACAAAGTTCTCAAGAGAACTATGAAAATGTAGCGCAGTTATGGTCGATAATAGAGATTAATCGATTCCAAGGAACAATAGCCACCGATTTAAAGTTGGCAAATATTCTAATTGGCATAATGTCTCATAGCAGTTTGTATCCTTGCACGTGGTGCTATGCTACGAAGGATAAAATGAATATTTGTGGAGAGTATAGAACTATACGTAATACCACAAAAAATTATGAAGAATGGCGAAAATCAGGAGCTAAAAAATCTAATGCGTAGGATTTTAAGAATTGTACTCCCCTCCTATGATCAAAACGGAAGAAGATGAGTCTTTACTTTTTATTATTCCACCGCCAGAACTGCATTTAATGCTAGATATTGTAAATATTGTATTCAACCATTTACTTAAAAACTTTGAACAAGATGCTCTAATGTGAGCAAAGAAATGCAGCGTTGTTCGCGACGTTCGTCACCGAGGTTCAAGCTTTAATGGAAATGCTTGCAAAAGATTATTGAACAAAATAGATATACTTCGAGCATGGTGTCGTAATCCAGGGTGCTTACAATATGTAAAAGTATTTGAAGATTTTAATTCAGTTATTCAAGCTTGTTTTAGTACTCGACTCGACCAAGTTTAAACAAAAAATTGACAACTTCAAACAAAGTTACTCAGAACTCGGTCTACCCATTACACCGAAAGTTCACGCTGTGTTTTTTCATGTGGCAGATTTTTGCAAAAAAAAACACAAAAATCTCTGGCATTCTATAGCGAGCAAGCAATGGAGTCCGTACATGCAGATTTCAAACGGACCAGGGAAAAATACAAGGCACCACATGATCATCCTGAATATCCACGCAGACTACTACGTGCGTTATTTGAATATGATGCTTTACATTCATTTTGAAAGTACATTTATTATTTATTAACTGTAATGAATTTGTGCATACCATTCATTCGAATTTAATGTAAGAAAATTGAATTAATTTTATGTAATTCATTACTCTTTCGATTTACCGATGTATTATGTACAAAATAAAGATTATTATGTGTTATAATATGAAAAGTCGTTTACATCTTATTTTATGCTACTGTGCCTTCCGCTGCAAGTACCGAGTCCCGCCTTGCGATCGTTATATTGGTGGCTATGATGTTGCTAAAGGGGTCAATTTTTTTTTTAATTTTCTCGAAATTCAGTCTACTTTAAGGAAAAGTTGACAAATTATCCTTATTAGGTACAGCCACAAAATCATAGTTCAAACTTTGCATCATAAACATTTCTTATCCCGATTTCGCCATATTCAAATAGCTATATCTTTTGATTTTCGATAGATAGGGTAGAAATTTTCGTTTTTTTTATAGATAAATGAATAAGCTTTCAAATTAATATTATTATTATACTATTCAAGTGTACCAGTAAAGAGATATATCCCAAAAAACAGCAAAACACTCAATTTTTGACTATTTTTTCGAGTTTTAAAAACGATATTGATTGTTTGTGAATTTTGACTAAGCGGATATTGTTCACGGAAATCAGACAAAGGTTGTAGGCCAAAAAATATTCCCATGGATTGGTTTTGTACGAAGTATGATCGATTAACCGACAAAAAATTTAGTAAAATCGAGTTTTCGTTTTATTCCTTCCGGCGATTATTTTCATTTTGGCCTTAAATTACTCGGTATGCATCTAGTGTTTGAAAGAATCTCAGAGGTGGGGGCACTTTTGGGTTCATTTTCATTTTGGCCTTAAATTACTCGGTATGCAAATAGTGTTTGAAAGAATCTCAGAGGTGGGGGCACTTTTGGGTTGAACTTCATCCAAGCCCACCGTTATAAGTATGAAAAACACAATTTAAATATCTGACAAAATTAATAAACATAATAAAAGTTTTAATTTTTCTATATTATTGCTTCGTTTTACTTAATAGTTAGTATTTTTACAGCAAATTGGACGTGACATTATCATATTCGAATACTCTAAGTCGAAAAAGTGGTAGAGAATTCATTAAAATAAAATTTTCGCAACTTACCAAGATACTCTTAAGCATAAATATGTATTATCTGGTGTGATTTAAAAAAAATGCTTCAGAAACTGCAAAACAAGACGTTCAATTTCATGTAGCTTTTTTCAACTGGATTTCACTTAAATCATGTTGTATGATATATAGTAGAAAGTGTAACTCTTTTATAAGAAAACCAGAAATATATGTCTTATAAGTTGTTATATAAACTGATATTTTATTATATTAGATGAGCCCGTTCTTCTATCTATATATGTTTAAATTCTCTGTGAAATCAAAGGCAAAACTTTTTTTCTCTAACCAATTTTTTCATGTTTATATGGTTCTTATAAGTGTCTGTGAATTTTTTCAGATATTTTTGACTAAGTGTTTTCGGAATACAATGGATCAAAGATGGTAATATTAGCATTTTTTTGCATTTTAGGGCTCTTTTGAATAAATTTTAGGTCAATAGGAATGCATTTTCTGAACTTAAAAAAATATGTTTAAAGAGGTTCAAGGGTTACAAAAAGACCAATTATTTTCATTTTTCTTTCTACTTTTTAAAATTTGCTAGTGTCCGTCATTGTATATCTTATACTAGTATACCTCATGTACATAAAAAAAAATTTAATCAACAATTGTAATGTTGCAAACACGATTATTGTCAATTAAAAAAAATCGTTAAAAGAATAGAAGCTTTTTTATTTTCCATCCAATTTTAATGATCGGAGTCTCATTTTGTTCTTTAAATGTTGTTTGACAGATCGACCGAAAGAAAGCTAATTGTTTAACTACATTGCGTATTTAGTTATAAATAATTAGATTTTCTATAGCACTCATGAATCATTTTAAAATATTCTTTCGGATCATTTGTCAAACAACATTCAAAGAACAAAATGAGACCCCGATCATTAAAATTGGATCAAAAATGAAAAAGTTTCTGATCTTTTAATGATTTTTTTCAATTGCCCCAGTGGAAATGAAAAATGAATATAAACTTATATAAATGTACAAAAGTGTACATAAATGTATATTTCTGTTATAATTGTAACAATTTTTATCACAGATATATACACTTTTGTACACTTTTATACATTTATGTACATTTTCTAAAATAAATACAGCTTGATTTTTACACCAATAGGTGACGAGGCACATGTAAATCAATTAACATGTAAAAAAATGAAACTTTCAGTTACTTAAGAAACAGTGGCACTTATAAAAAAATATTTTTGATTATTTAGCATTATTGAAGTACAACTATCTTGATGTTTCTTAGCGAGCAGAACTTTTCGTATAAAAATGTATATAAACGTACAAAAGTGTAGAAATATGTATAAAAATGTGTCACAGTATGCCGATGCGATCACAATTTTTTTGCTCCAATTATAACACAAATATACACTTTTGTACATTTTAGTACAGATTTATACATTTTTACACATTTATGTATATTTACGTACATTTCCTTATTTCAATTGGGGTGACAATAATTGTGTTTGCAACATCACAATTGTTGATCAAAATTTTTTTTATGTACATGAGGTATACTAGTATAAGATATACAATGATTAACATGAACTAATGTTAACAAAATAGAAAGAAAAATGAAAATAAATTGGTCGATTTGTAACCCCTGAACTTCCTTAAGGTCACATGAGCTTATTTTCAATGAACTATGTCCAACTTAAATCTTAAAATATGAAAAAATAAGAATTTGATCTTCCGGATCATTAACATAAAAATCATGGAGACAGCTTTTTCTTTAATACAAAAGTGCCTATACAACTCCTAGTATGTCAGTAGATCATTTTTGGACCTAATAAATTCATCTAATCTTTGAAGTCTAAAAATAAAGCCTTTATGCGTTTCAAAAAAATATAGTTAAACTTTATTGAAAATTAAAAAAAAACGTTGCTAATTCGTTACCACTTAGCTTCCTCCTAACTGGTTTGCGGATAAATATAAATATACATTAATAACATTATTTTAAAAAATTTAAAATATAAAAAACTGATAATTGAAGATCGAAAAATGGCTATAAAAGAAAAACACATCACCGAAACAAAAAATGTATTTTCTTTCCCCTTCGTATAGCAAAAACAAAAAAAAATGAGCTATTGATGGGTGAAATCGGTTAAATAGGTCCTGAGATTTAGGCCTATACATATCAGCCACCACCAAATCCCCATTACCTATACCCTAAAGTTAATTGCAATGGTTTTGCAGCTATAATAAGGGTCATGTCGGGTAAATAGACACCATATCAAGTCCGACATTTTGAATTCTGGAATTCTGATGCAAAATTTATAATAAGCGACCACGAAAATCCACTTACCTATACTTTCAAGTCAATTGCAATTGTTTTGTAGTTATAAGATGGGGTAGGTCAGGTAGACGGTTGCCATATTGGGTCCACCATTTTGAATTCTGAAATCTTGATGTAAGTTTCGTAATCAGTGACCATGAAAACCCCGTTCTCGAAAATTTCAAGTCCATTTTAAAGGATTTCCGCTCCAATGCTCTAACTACATTCTTATGAGCAGACTTGTATACGTTCAGAGCAACCCCTCCTCCGTTCTTATTTCAACGATCATACCTGAATAATTCGTATTCTGGAAGAAGTACGTGCTCTGAAGACTTATCATGTTTTAAGAACGATTCACTAATCCCCAAAACGAAAGGTTTGTGAAGAAAAACGAGAGTCTGTTCGTCATGGAAGTACCGAAAAAGAGATTGCGCATTTATATGCCGTAAGATAGTTTGACGCTGAGAATGGCAGATTTTCGCTCTATTCTCGCTCGCTCGCTACTCGCTCGAGAGAGATAGATATAATATTTATTTCGACTTTGATAGAAAAATTACAGCATTATGTGCATATATTTTCCTATAGCAGTTCATATTTGTTGTGCTAGTAAAATTGTATTTGTAATCACAGTTCGTAAAATTTTCTAGAAGTCTATGTCTTATATAAAACAATAAAAAGTTATACGATTTAAAATTAGCGTGAAATTAAAAATCACCGATAATTAGAAATACCGAGTTTTCCTTTCTGCGTAGTCTTTGAGACACACTGAATATTAGCTTTAAAAGAATTATGCACATACAGGATTAGTACCCACCCCCAAAATTGTTTCTATCTAATCTTACTATTGAGTAATCTTCAATCTGAATGCGAATGTCCTCAACGTCAGGAGAAACGTGCGTCTCAGCTACCTCAAAGAGGTGATAGGAGAGACCAGTCGAATGATGTTGGCGGAGTGTCTCAATGTGACCATGGAGAGATGTCACATTGATAAAACCTGCTCTCAGTCCCCCGCGGCGACCCTCTCTCTCCTCGCATTCACCTAGTCAGATCGCTACTGTATCAACATTGCGTGTCTGTATTTTTGGTGTAAATGGAGTGATGTTTTGCTCTGACAAGGTATTAACACAAACTTGATGTACTATTGGGTACGATTGCAGATCAGCTGGTGTTGTAAAAACGTGAGAGATACCGCCGTCTCGAAGCTTGACCAAGAAGCTACCTCCTCTGTGACATACATACTTAAATCATAGTGTTTTTGCTTGTGCTATTAAACTTCTATAATTTACAAACTCAGTGCTGTCTAGTATTTCATTAATAAAGATTTTCCCATTTAAAAGCTTCTCCCTTGTTTCTTCATCAACATGCGAGTCGTCGATATTCATCGTATGATAGCTGATAATAATACGCTTTGCACGCATGATCTTATCCACTAAATCGCCTCAAGAGAGGGTAATAACCCACCGTGGCCTTCTTCTCTCGCTTTTGTCCGCTTCTAGTACCGAGGGTCTCAAATTATCCGACCGAAGCAATCGGGTGCCTATAATATCTTCTTGCTTTATGTGACGTAGTATTTTGACTAATATAGCATAATAAATAGCTATATATTTATTTTCATCTCCTTCAAATATGCTTGATACTATTAGTTTAATATTATTACTAGCTATAAGTACATTTTCTTTTGATAAAGGGACCCGATTGCTCCGTGCAGGACGGTGAATATTTCTTTGTATAGCGTTGTGCCTAGTAAGCTGATGGTCCTGCGTTTGCACGCTCACAGTATAAGATTCACAAGGTACCACAGGATCTAGAGTTGTCGATCCAAGTGAGCCAGGCGAATTGTCTAAATTTATTTTATTGTCTAATTTATTTTGTAGTACCAGCAATTTCTCAGTCAGTACCGCATTTTCTTTTTCTAATGAGGTTTGATTGATCCGAAACTCCTTCAACATGGAGTTCTGATCTGTCAGTTTTCTCTGCACACCTTTTAAGCTCTCTTTAAGACGATCAAAACCCATTATCAATGCTGGTATTGCTTTCACCGTCTCGAAATCTTCGGCAAACTTAGAAGTTATGGTTTTTACCTCAAACCTTACAGTTTCTACTCTAGTAGCAATAACTGAGATATTACTGGTACATTAATTAATTTTATTAAACTTATCTCTATTCTCTTCCATCGTGAGATCGCCGTTGTTAGCTGTTCTGTTGTTGGTCCCGCCGATGGTTGAGTTCTGCATATTAATACACGAGCTATCAGAAAGCTGTTACCCCTACTCGGCTGCAATCCGTCGTGCGTCTGTGCTGGACGGAGTAGAGGCTTGCAGTGGTACAAGCGCGCAGCTGCTATTAACGGTTTTGATTGTATATTCCTCCCCTCCCGCTGGATGAGTGAAGACGCGCTGAGCCTCTCCTCCGTGCTGGTATTTCTGCTGGAGCTAAGGTGAAGAATTATTCGCAATGATCGGCTGTTGCTGCGGCTTCGCTGCTACACGTGTGTGTATGTGCTCGACAGGCTTGTCGACGGGCTTGTTACTGTCGCCCGTCTCGTTTGTATTCTTCTCTCTCTCGTTCGCGTTGGTGTGGATATTGGTCGGCTGGATGATACTGTTATTGGCTCTGCTGCTGATGTTAATACAATAGACACATTTAAGAGCTGTGCTGCTACGTGTTTTTTGTACTGGCTTCATTCATGCCGAGTGGCGTTTAGTAGAGCACTTAATAAGCGCGTTCGTATTGCGCACAGCCCTGTGATAGTTAGCGCAGCTCGGTGTATCCATTGCAAGGCAGGCCGAGCAGCCGACAGTGATAGTAGCAATCACACACGTACCTTCTGCTCGTGGCTATATCCAGTATTATTAAAGGTTGGTTTTCATGTGCCTCGTGGATAAAAATAATCAAGTGTCTGCTGATATATGATATGATCTTATGACGGCCAGAAAAATGATCCACAAATACTCTGAGCACTGCAAAAAACCAAGGTCAATATCTGCAGCCGTAGTTCAACTTGAGGCACACACGACAAAACACCACCAGGGATGCCCAATAGTGACAGAGCCCGTCAATTGGCCATAAATCAGAAGCCGTGGAGAACGCGTCACGCTTCACGAGAAGAGAGAGATAGAGAGAGATAGAGAGATAGAGAGAAAGAGAGAGAGAGAGAGAGGGGGGGAAGAGAGAGATAGAGAGTGAGATAGATAGATATACTTTCTATTCGTCACTATGATAAAAATGTACAGCTGCATGTACATTTGGTTAAAGTTGGTTATCACATTATCAGTCATTACAGTTTAAAAGTTTGGATTGCTATCATAGGTCGTCAATTTATAGTCTAACATATCCTAATGTAGTCAGTGCTATCACATATTGTTTCGTTAACTTAATAATATTCAAATAAATAGATAACTGTAATATATACACATACACATTTATATTGCACATATATCTATCGAGTCGAAATATAAAACGCCTTACATTCTTCCTTTGTACATACAATCATTCATGCTAATAATTATACTTCACATTTAACACTTTAAATAAAGTAAGACTACACAAAAATTAACGAAATACAATCACAAGTTTTTAATCACTTATGGAGTCTTGTCGCCGTAATTCTTTAAGGTGCCTACCTAACGCCGTTTTAACAACCGCTTTATAAAGCAGCAACCCCATAAAATACTCTCTCCTTGCCTTAATATCTAACCAGCCCAGGCTCTTCCTGTAAGGAGTGATATGCTCGTCCCACCTAACACCACATATATATCTCACACATGAATTTTGTAAACATTGCAGGTGTGTCTGAAGCTCGCCTGACACATGAAGATAAACTACTGAGCAGTAATATAGGTGAGGTAATACTAATGCACATAACAACTGCTTACGAAGTGCCTCAGTAGTGCATGAGAGGAAGAATTTCAGGCTATAAAAAATCCTGTTTACCTTCGTCCATTACCAACCGAGGTTAGTGACTGCGTCAACAAAGGGTATGAATACGCCGTCCCGCACCTCAATGCCCTGCAAGTCAAGGCTATCAATCTGCTTGATGTTGTGATCAGAACCAAATATGATCGCCTGTGTTTTGCTGACATTCAGTCGCAGATCAGCGATCGAGGCCCATTTCTTCACTGCCCGCGCTACTGTCGACATGCGCTTGATATCCGCACGAAGATTCTGCAAGGTCACCTGCGTGTAGGTTTGCAGGTCGTCAGCGTATAGTATATGTTCAACGTTGCATACGTTAAGTGCGTCTTTTAAGTCGTTAATGAATAAGCTGAAGAGCAAGAGACCCAGGGCCGAGCCCTGCGGCACGTCGAGATTGGTGGTTAGCCAATCTGATTCTCCATTTATATTAGTAATGACTTTTTGTCTACGACCTGTAATGTATGACTTAAGCCACAGGTGAAAATTCCTTTAAAAGTGCTACTTTCAAGTTGATAGTCGATGTCTGTATCTGAGCCATTAAGCGACGACCAATCACAGTCAGCAAACCGAGTTAGCTAACCGAGTTAGCTACAGGGGATACAGCAGTTTCAACCCCAATCTGAACCTCTAAGATATTGTGGTGACTGGGAAAAGGCGCCGTCTGATTACTACTTCTAAGCACTATGTCACTGTGATCAGTCATTATTACGTCTATCCATATATGAGAATCTTTGAGGTGATGATTCGCACCACGGTCTACTATACGAAAATTAAGGTGATCAGCAAGTCGCATAACAAATTTTGCATCGTCTGACGTCTTGAGTAATTTCGCATTCAGATCGCCCATGATTATTTTGTGGCTATAATCTTAAGTGTGCGTGGTGAGTTCATCGATAACATCAGAGCTCTGGAGAAACGGGACGTGAGGTGGTCTATAAATAAGTGCCACAAAGACGGGCGGTAGACTACCCTGCTGCACACTGCACATGATATATTCTGGAATAAGCGGCTTTCCCTCCTGTGTAGTCGATGAACTGCACAGAAGGACAGCTTTGAAGGTGTTATGAATGTATAAGACTAACCCGCCTCCGAATTTGTTGCGATCGAGTCTAATGCAAGAATAGCCATTGATCTGAATACAATCACTCTCAACTTCAGGGCAGAGGTGCGACTCAGCAACTCCGAAGAGATGGTACGCGGGACCAGTGAAAAGATGTTGTCTGATGATCTCAATGTGTCTTAAAAGAGAGGTCACATTGACAAAACCTGCTCTCAATCCCCAACCGTGCACCCCCACCCCAATAGTGCCCTTGGATAGTCATACCGCAGCGGCAGCTTTGGTTTGTTTAGAAGCAGTAGTGACAACTGCTGAACTCCTATTTGCTGTATTACATAATTTTTTGACCACCGATTCGCTTGAGTTTATCCCGTAGGCAGACAAAATCGCTTGAAGATCAGCTGCTGAGAAAAATTCATGAGAGACATCGCCATCACGTCTCTTGACCAGGAAATGGCCCCATCTATGCCATACATATTTAAAATTAAGCGTCATCGCAAGGGCCTTTAGGCTTCTGAATTTTAAAAAAGAGTCTCTATCTAGGAGCTCATTGATGAAGATTTTAGCATTTATTATAAATTATTACTTTCCTGGTCAAGAGTCAAGGTGTCTACGTCTCTCGTATGGAAGCTTGTAATGAACTTCTTCGCACGCATAATTTCCCCTATTAATGCACTATTAGAGAGGGTAACAACCCACGGCGACCGTCTACCCCCATCTTTTGCGGAAATTGGTAACTGGGGCTGTCGCTTATCCAGTCGAAGCAGGTGGATGTTTATAATGTCCTCTTTCCGAATCAGTGGGAGGACCCTGCGCCTTACAATGTGTGCAACATCAATCCTATTAGAATCGTCACGATCATCTTTACTTCATTGATGTTTTCGCTATATCTATTACTATATTTATTACTATTTTTATTAGTATTAACGCGTTTGTTATTCGAAGCAAGTAAACTACTTCCGTCGTGAATGTTGCCAGTACTATTAACATCGTCATTATTATTACTATTCGAATTAAAATTATTATTATTATTAGTGTTATTATTAATAGTGGTCGACGAGAAAGTATTTTCTTCATTTCTAGGGAGTATGCCAGATCTGCAGTTTTCTAACAGGTTTGATGTTTCTGTAATTGTGTGCTCAATGTTCTCTATTTTTCTTAGTATTGTGTCATGATTATTATTAATTTTATTTATAAACTCATCTATTGTTTGTGTCATAGTGGCTTGAAGAGTGAAATTATGATTTTCCAGGTTTTGAAGAGGCAGCGTTTCTTCTATTTTCTGCAACTTGGGTTCAATTGTGCCTAGCAAGCGCACTATCAATATTTTTAGAGGTTGAGTTGAAGTTGAAGAAACGAGACCGTTGTTCCCTTTTTAATCGAGGTCGTATCCAAAATTCGCAATACCGATGCGTTTACTGCTTTGACGCTACTGTACTGCGTCCCGAATGATTGCGATGCGTCTTGTCCCCGCGTTGAAGTCTGCACCCCCATGGCCATAGCTTCTCTCGGAGATTCCCCACTATGCCCGGCTACTATGCTGGAAATGGGTGGGCCATGTAACGTCACCGGAGACGACGACGCCAATCGGAGCTTACTATTGACGGGGGCGGGGCGTAGCACTGGCAACGCGGAAAGCGAGGAACTGGTGGGCGCGGCCCTGCGTATCGGATTGGCCCGATGTACAGCCATCGGCCTCTTACTGGCTGGAGTGGACGAGACTAGCTCCTTCTCTTTCCCACTCGCAGCGGTGTTGCTCTTCGCGCATGGGGCTGGGCTGCCGACTCGAGCGAACACTTCCTCGACTCTATGCATTCCTGACACGCTACAGCTTTAGGTTGGAGCTGAAGCGCGATGCGCTGTGCGCGGGTGTGTGCAACGAGGAATTTGCATTCTGGGTGACAACTAATGTTACACAAGCAACACTTACGTAGTGCGTTGCAACTCCTGGGAATCTCACTGCAGATGGCGCACCTGTCGATCATGATGGTAGTGGTGACAGAATAGAGACGCTCTGCAGATGAAATAGGCGGTGTTGTTACCTGGAGACAGCAGATGTCATCTCTGTGTGATGTTGGTTGTTCGTCGAGTCAGCAGATGGCGTGCAGGTAAAGAGGGCGCTCTGCGCGCACTGCTTCAGCTGCGTGGGACCTCTGTGTTCTCGATGTCCCGTGCTCATCGCCTGCCACTCTGCCGCTTTCTTAGCTCATAACCTCAAAACTGGCTGCGATGGTGTTGCCGTTTCAAGGAGAAAATACCATGCAAGTCCACCTGTACAACTGCAAATAATAACTGCAGGGGTAACTTGCACATAGGCGCTCGCAAGGAACTGAAAGAAATACGCCGGCAGGCACAAGGGCGGCAGAGAAAGGTTTAGATAGCAGGAGCTACTTAGTAAGAACAGGTATACTTACGGAGCCGGCGAAGAGAGAGAGAGAGAGAGAGATTGATTGATTGATAACAAATTTATTCATGCCAAGGTTATCATAACCGTATAGCAAACAAACAATATAATACATTTTAATAATTGTAACATATATAAAAATATATATAGTAAATACCTATTATTACAAATTAATACTAATAACAAAAATAGCCTCTCAGTTAATATATTCGGAATGTACAACGCATGAGTATAAAACTAATATTAACAATTATAATTAATTAGATTAAATTCTATTCACACCTATGGGTGTTCTAATCCTATAAGACATTCGTATAATGCCATTTTAAACGATTCAATAGTCTTTTTAAGTCTGATAGCCATAGGCAAAGTATCCTATAGTTCCATAGCTTGAATAGAAAATGTGCATCTATAAGTTTTCGTTGTAGCTAGGGGGATTACAAAATTTGAAGATTTCAGTCTTTCAGAACGACGTGTGTCATCTTTGATTTCCGGAAAAAACTTCAGAAGATATTCCGGTCTCGACACCGTTAATATTTTATAAGTATACGGTTTCAATGTCGCATCGATATTGCGAAAGATCACTAAATACTAGACAAGCATAGTCAAAGTATGGAAATATTAATGTATTGACTAGTTGTGTTTTAATCTGACTTGATAAACATCTACCTCTAAATCTTAGTCGATAAAGAACATTGTGAACCCTAGAGCAAATTCGGGATATGGGGCGAATCACGTCAACTCTCCTAGCGCGGCGCGCGAGCGCTTAATACTGTTGTTTTCAACTCGCGTTTGCGGTATGAAAAAAAATATATAAAAAATATCCAATAAACTATTTCGATGTATTTTTTCCTCAGATTTCCAATGGTGTGGTCAGATTTTCCAAAATTTTCCATTTTCCTTAAAAAAAACACAAAAAGTGTTATATCTCGAAAAGACTATTTTTAATATTTTTTTTAATATTTTTAATCGAAAGCTGAGATTTTTTTACATAAGAAAAGTTCTTTTGCACAGAGTGCCCGATTATATTTCAGTGAGTAATAGAACGCCGAAAAGTAGAAGTACCGCGCGCGACTTGGCGCGGCGCGACCGCCGTCACCGCCACATCATGCTTACTTGTAAAACTAGTTATTTTTTCAGTCGGTAGGTGGCTTAAACATAAAAAACTTTAATCTATAAACGAATTGTCACAAGAAATTCATATATACAACGATGCTTTTTTTTAAATTTAGATTTTTTTATGATTAAATCATAAATCTATTGGTTACGTATTTCTCCGGTTTATTGTAGCAACTACAATGGGTTCAACCTGGAAAATGAAATGCATAAATCCTTTCTCTCGAGAGAATCACCCTACGTCTAAAGATCTGTTTGACTTTCCTTCAACTTTTAGAAGTATATTTCCATTTGTACCCGAAGAAGCGAAAATATGTGGTACATGTCGAAGATTTACCTATTTCGGATACAAAAAAAGCTAACATAAATTGTTGTGATGAATATCGTAATGCTGGCGTAACGGTTCTCGAATAAATTAAAAGAAAATTTTCTAATACTATATCGAAGCAAGATAGAATTCAGCTACTCACTCTTGCTCCCGATTTTTGGTCTCGTAATGATTTAATCAGAGAGTTTGGTTGTACTGAATGGGAAGCTCGAGAAGCAAAAGAGTTAGTAGCTGAAAAAGGAGTTTTCTCAGTTCCTGAAAAAAAACGCGGCAAAGTACTTTCGGCTAAACTACAAATTTAGTTAAAAGTTTTTATGAAAAGGATGACATAAGTCGAATTATGCCAGGCTTGAAAGATTGCATATCCGTAAAGCAGGACAACGGCAAACGAGAACACGTTCAGAAAAGATTACTTCTTGGCAATTTAAACGAAATCTATTATTTATTTCAAAAAGAATACGAACACGTTAAAATTGGGTTAACAAAATTCATACAATTGAGACCATTACACTGCGTTTTAGCTGGAAGCAGTGGTACACACAATGTATGTGTATGTGCACATCATGAAAACGTTAAGCTCATGCTAGAAGCTGCTGAGCTAGAGTGCTTAACGAAAAATAGTAAACTATATCTTACAAATTATCATGACTGTATTCAGGCAATCGTTTGTAAAAATGCACGTGATGAGTGTTTCTTGGGTGACTGTCTAAATTGTCCTAATACGTCTGCATTACGAGAACATTTGCTTGAATGTTTTGATAAAAATAATGTTTTTGAAATTCAATTTGAATCGTGGTGTCAAACAGATCGGTGTACGATAGCTTCAAAAAGTGAGAACGTTTATGACTTCCTCCACACGCTGAGCGACAAATTAATGAAATTGAAGACTCACGATTTTTTTGCTAAGAAACAGTCACAGTATGTGAATAAGTTGAAAGAAAATCTTCACGAAGGAGAGTTTATTGTCTGTTTTGATTTTGCGGAAAACTATGCATTTGTAGTACAGAATTCTACGCAATCTTTCCATTGGAATAATAACCAGGCAACTATTTTTACAGTTGTAATTTATTACAAAGAAAATAGTGATGTTAAACATGTAAGCATTGCTGTAATTTCTGATAATCTAAACCATGATACTGTTGCGGTTTATAAATATCAAAAAATTGTCATACTTTATCTGAAATCTAATTTCGTAGTTTAAAAAATTTATTATTTAACGGATGGAGCAAGGCAACATTTTAAAAATAAGAATAATATGCAAAATCTTCTGTTTCATGAAAAAGATTTCGAAATCTCAGCGGAATGGCACTTTTATGCTACCGCGCATGGCAAAGGTGCATGTGATGGTATCGGTGCGAACTTAAAAAGAAGTGCAAAACGTGCTAGTCTACAACTTTCATCCAAAAATAGAATTTTAACAGCAAAAAGTCTTTACGAATGGGCTAAAAATTATTGCAAAGAAACCAAAGTATTTTATAGCAATAAAGATGATTATGAAAAAACTGTTTTAGAACTCAAACCAAGATTAGATAATGCTAAATCTATACCAGGGACGTTACAGTATCATGCTTTTATTCCATTGAATCAAAGCACATTCAAACTACAGAAAACGTCTTTAAGTTCTAAATATCAAATCTTTCCAAAGAAAGACACTAAGAAAACAGAAAATAATGTATTCAAACCCGCAACAAAGACTAAGAAAGCCACGAAACTAAAGACTTTGAAAGACTCTTCGAAAGCCAAAGTAACAAAAAAACGATTAATAAAAACAAATAAATAACTAAATTTAACTAACAGGTTTAAAAGAAATTATAAGGTAGCAAAATATGAAAAGGAGGACCGAATCCAGCGGCCACCGTCGAGCGCGAAGTCACGCGCCTTGCCGCTGCGCGCGGTACTTCAACTTTTCGGCATTCTATTACTCACTGAAATATAATCGGGCACTCTGAGCAAAAGAACTTTTTTTATGTAGAAAAACCTCAGCTTTCGATTAAAAGTATTAAAAAAAATATTAAAAATAGACTTTTCGAGATATAACACGTTTTGTGTTTTTTTTTTAAGGAAAATGGAAAATTTTGGAAAATCTGACCACACCATTGGAAAGCTGAGGAAAAAATACATCGAAATAGTTTATTGGATATTTTTTATGTATTTTTTTCATACCGCAAACGCGAGTTGAAAACAACAGTATTAAGCGCTCGCGCGCCGCGCTAGGAGAGTTCACGTGATTCGCCCCATATATGGGCATTCCACGACAGGTCTTCACAAAGAATAACACCCAAATTTTTCACTGTGCTTACGAGTGGTATGATTGAAACATCGACTACTATGGGTGAAAGATTGTTCTTATTAATACGCATGTGATATTGCACGGATGCATAAAGCATGGCTTTCGTTTTATCTACATTAAGAATTAATCCGCTCGATTTAACCCAATTTACTACAGCAGCAGCATCCTCATTTAATTTAGAGATCGCAGCTGGCAATTCAGCTGGCTCACATTGTATGTAAAATTGGAAATCATCCGCAAAAAGTAAGCAATTATCTTTACAATGAACTAGTACTAGCATGTTGATAAATATTAGAAAAATAATTGGGCCCGGAGTTGAACCCTGTGGTACGCTTGAAGAGTTTTCCATAAAATCAGATAAACTACCATCAAGATTAATCACAGCTTGGAATCGACCTGTTAAATACGAGTGAAACCAACTAATAGCTTCATCAGAGAAGTTAAGTTCTCTAAGCTTCTTCAAAAGTAACTCGTGATTTATGGAGTCAAAGACCCTATTTAGATCGAAAAGTAGCAGGACTGTAACCAATCCCTTCTCGATCCCACGACGGATATCTTCGGTAAGTTTCAATAGTGCCGTTTGCGTACTAAAATTACTTCTAAACCCTGACTGGTATGGAGAAAGAAGTGAATTTACTTCAAAATACTCAGTAAGCTGTTGCGTCATGAGAGAGTCAAATACTTTAGCAAAATGCGATAAATTAGCAACTGGTCTTGTATTTGCTGGGGAGCCAGGCGAAGGAACTTTACTAAGAGGAACTATGAGTGACTTTTTCCACTCTGTAGGATATGTACAAGATGATATGGACATATTAAACAGATCAGTAAAAAAAGGGACTAATAACAGTAGCATTTCTTTGAAGTAAGAAAGAGAAAGTCCATCACAGCTACGTCCTTTATCTTTAGGAAGGCATGACAACATTGTTAGGTGGACTTGTATTCTGTCGACTGGTCTAAAAGAAAAACTAAGCTCGTTGTCACATAACGGTATCGCGAGTATTTCCCGAAGTTTTGTAATTGAACAAGGTGGGTGACAACATGTGACTGAGGAATAATAGCGAAGAAGTTCATCGACAGTAAAAATATGCAAAGGTGATGATAACTGACTCTTCACTAGGCCAAATTTACTTAGTAGATTCCAACATTTAGATTTATCCGAAATGGATGCTAATGATCGAATAATATAGGTATTTCTAGCTAAAATTATCTCGTTTTTAAGCTGTTTGCGTAATGTTTTATACTCTAAGAGAAGGTATGAGTTTTTGTGCGTTTAGCACCTTATATAGTCTATTTCGGTATTTACATTTATCTTTGACTTCTTTAGTTAACCACGGGGCAGCATTTTTATGAATATGATGGGTTGTAATTGGTGCATGTACATTTAGTGTTTCAACGGCCTTAGATTTGAACTCATCTAACAGAATGTTTACATCATTATTATTACCGAATCTCTCACACATATCCTCCAAAGAAGCACATATATCGTTGGAAAATAGATTTGAAGAGAATTTTCTAAAATCTCTCGACGTCACTGTAATGTTCTTATTAATACGATTATCCAATTTATAATCGATTATTATGAAATCGTGGCAATTAATAAATGGTGCTTCAGATTTTTCAAACGAATGAACCTTGCTTGAAAAGTCAGTAAGTATAACATCGAGCCATGTATCCGAACTATCTTTATGATGTGTCGCACCAGATGGTACAAGAAATAAACAGTTTTCAGAAATAAGATTATGCAAATGAAGCGCATAGAAATTGTTAGTTAACAAATCCGAATTCAAGTCCCCAGCTAGAATAACATTCGAGTAGAGATATACGAGGTCTGTCCCAAAAGTATCCGACCTACCTCGATTTCTCGGCGCTTGATTTATTCTTCGTCATCCGGAGGGTGGCATCCTTTAAAGTAGTCCCCATTTGATTGAACAAGACGCTCATATCGATGTTTCCACTTATTAAAGCACTCTTGAAAGTCAGACTTCGGAATCGCCTTCAGTGCATTCGTCGCATTAGTTTCAACAGTCTGTTTATTGTCGAATCGATGTCCTTTAAGCGGCATTTTCAATCGAGGAAACAGCCAAAAGTCGCCGGGAGCTATATTAGAACTGTATGGAGGCTGGCGGAGCTGCGCAACACTGTGTTTCAATAAATACTGCTGCACAAGGTTTGATGCGTGCGCTGGAGCATTGTCGTGATGAAGAAGCCAGTCACCGGTTTCCCAAAGTTGCGGTCGTTTTCTGATTGCATTACGTAATCTTTTCGAAACTTCAACGTAGTACTCTTTATTGATTTTCTGACCTGTAGGGGCATATTCGTGGTGCACAACGCCCTCATAATCGAAAAAAACAATCAACATTGACTTGATGAACGAGGATCACTGTCAACAGATGTGCGGCCACTTTTGAACCGCCTATACCACTCTTTTATTTGTGTTTTGCCCATACACTCATCTTTAAAGGTCTTTTGCAACATTTCAATAGTTTCCGCACAACTTTTACCGAAATTAAAGCAAAATTTTATCCAAATTCGCTGTTCGGTTCGTTCTGCCATTTTTAGCAATAAGCAAATTGCGACGAACGCAAAAAAGTCGTTCTAAACAAATACACGCTGCGCAGGAACTAAGGCGTTTCATCGGTATCTCAGGCTACTGACGAGAAGGTTAGGAGTTGCTGGTGACGTTCGTACCCTCCAGAGGTCGCCTGAGTCTATCCGCGCGAAGATATGAACGTAGGTCGGATACTTTTGGGACAGACCTCGTACATATTTTTGAAATGACTCAAAAAAGCTCGTTAGAACATTACCCTTAGGTCGACGATAAATTGAGGCAAAAAGAACATGCTTATTATTTTTTAAACTAATATCAACAAGTAGGTATTCGGTGTCATTCAAATTATTTATCTGTGGAGCACTAAGTATCTTGTATGAAATTCCATTCCGAATATAGCATGCGACTCCGCCAGCTTGAATATAAGTACGTTTGCCACTAGTCGCTAAGAGGCCTCGATCTTGCGAACTAGATTAAAATTCAATATGGTAAAGAGAGAATCTTCTTTATTAGGCGTAAGCCAGGACTCGGATATGGACAGTATATCGATATTTTTATTAATAAGAAATATTTCGATTTCATTTAGGTGATCTTTTATTGAATTTGCATTAATTTGAACGACTCGTAAAAATAAATGTCTACAAAAGGATTGCACTAGTGAGGTAGAATGTGTGGGCAGTCGCAATAATTTATCAAGATCATTTTCGGTTACTATGCAAATTCTATCAGAATTATCATTTTTGCGAACATAAATATTGCCTTCACGCGTCCAAACGTAGTTATATTTGCACTGTTTAGCTTTCTCTTTAGTTAGATACAAAAGATTGTGAACAACTGAAGGCAACACTTCATAGAAATTTATAATTAGATTATCAGCGCCCTGGTAAAGATCGGAAAATAACAATTCGCCGAATTCTCGCTTAACTTTTAATACGTGGTCGCGTACTACACGACTTAAATTTAACAATATAAGAAAAAGTCGGTATCTTATCCTTTTTTTTTCCTTATTTCTCGCATTATTATCATCGCCGCTTGAGTGAACATTTTGAGATTTGAGAGTTTTGTTTTTGTTGTCTAAACTCACGTATTTCTAGAATATCAGTTGTCAATGAACCTTACTCTATATAATGTAAAATTTTGTTAGTGAGCTCATGTAATGGTATCTTTGACGTAGTAGGGATATCCGTAATTTTCATTTCCGTGCTTAGGTTAGCTCGGGCACGCAAGTCTTTTAAATCGTCTATTTCATTACGGAAAGTAGCATTTTCTACTTCAAGAAATTTTAAGCGCACATTTTGTTCACTCAAAGATGTAGTGAAAGTATTTATTTTTTCAGTTAATTCATTAATCCGGTCGTTCGTATTGGCATTATTACTATTCATGGCGTTAAAAAGCGCAGAAAATTGTTGTGCCGTAGTAAAATTCTCCCACTCTTGCGGTAAACCTTCCGACATTTTATTGTGTACGCGAGAAAATGATTCAGTGAAAGTGCTTACTTCTATAAGTTCCGGAGCTGTGTTTTCACTCACACTAGCTATATGGTCACTAACGTTTGATAAGTCCAGATTACCAACGTTAATACCCCTACTAGAATCATAAACTAATGATCGCGCAGTAGAGAAACCTTTAATATCGATACGCAGTCTATCTCGCACTCACTCGGTTCGATGACAGCTGTGAAGCAGACAAGTCGGTGGTTCGCCGTCCGCAGATATGTGTGTGCTTCGAGTGTGTTGGTGTCAGCTCCGGTGATGCCAAGTCATGTTCAAAGCTGTGGAGAACGATGCGCTGCTACCGCGGTATATCCACGAATCAAGCCGCAATTCCACGTCTCAAGGCCCAATTCCAAGAAGGCGAAGGTCGCCGACGCATGCGCACCAAGCAATACGTGGAAATGGAACCAAAGCCAAGTCTGAGGTGGATTTTATGTGAGACAGAAGCTTGGAATCTGGCGCGTGCAAGTCAACTGAAATTAATATGCCCGGAAGCAATATGCGGCAGTAAGCAGACTTTTGAAGCGGAGCGATATCGAATGCGTTATGCTGTACTTACAGAGAGAGAGAGAGAGAGAGAGAGAGAGAGAGAGAGAGAGAGAGAGAGAGAGAGAGAGAGAGAGAGAGAGAGAGAGAGAGAGATACTTTTTATTCATCAAAAGACAAAATCTTACAATTTCATGTACATAATATCAGTCTATTTAATGTATTTGTTATCTTAACGTTCACTTATTGCATTTCGTATTAAAATAATATATTCGCTTTATCAGTTCGTCAGTTTATAAAATTTAAATGTAATGAACTAGTCACAGTCAGATATCACAGAAACAGGCTTTGTCAAAAAATAATACATAGAATAAAAAAAAAATACAATAGAGATAACATATAAAAATAAAAGAATACACACACATACTTTGCTAAATTTTTACGTATACTATTACGTCAAAATTTAAAACACACTCATTCATGACACTTTAACAATCACGCTAATAAATACATTCACACCTAACACTAAACGTATTTAATAAATAAATAAATTAATAAATAAATAAGTCGACTAAATAAATAAACCAGATAAATAATTAAATTAAATAAATAAATAAATAAATAAATAAATAAATAAATAAATAAATAAATAAATAAATAAATAAATAAATAAATAAATAAATAAATAAATAAATTAAATAAATAAATAATTCAAATAAATAAATAGCTTAAATAAATATTCGAGTCACCTCTATACATTCTCTTCACCATGTAATTGCTTAAGGTGTCTGCTAAACGCCGTTTTAAATTTACAAGAAGATGGCAGGCACCTCACACTGCTCGGGAGCGAATTCCAGAGGTGCGCACCTTGAACTCTAAATGAGAAAAGGCCCTTATCGGTGCGCGACCCTGGAACCGAGAGCTCTTTCATACCACCCCTACTTGAAGTCCTGGACTAGTTTTTTTCAAAGAGGGCAGTAAGATATGGTAGCTGCCGCATGACAACCGCTTTGTAAAGCAGCAGCCCCATAAAATACTCCCTCCTCACCTTCAGATCTAACCAGTCCAGTTTTTTCCTGTAGGCGGTGATATGCTCATCTCGCCTAACACTACATATGTATCTCACACATGCATTCTGTAGACGTTGTAGTCGTGTCTGGAGCTCCCCTGACACGTCAAGAAGAACCACTGAGCAATAGTCTAAGTGAGGTAGTACCAGTGCACATGCCAGCTGCTTCCTCAGTATCTCTGTGGTGCTTGAACGGAAAAGTTTTAAGCTATACAGAGCTCAATATACTTTTCTACTGACCGCATTCAGTTGCGGCTTCCATGTCGACCTTCCGTCCATCACCACGCCGAGGTTGGTGACTGTATCGACAAAGGGAACGTGTACGCCGGTCTGTATCTTAATGCCTTGCAAGTCAAGGTTCTGAACCTGTTTGATGTTGTGATCAGATCCAAAAATGATCGCCTTTGACTTGCCGACATTGAGGCGCAGGCCAGCTGACGTTGCCCAGTTCGACACTGCTTGTGCTACAGCCGACATGCGACTGATACCATCACGAAGACCCTTCAGGGTCACTTGTGTGTAGGTTTGCAAGTCGTCAGCGTAAAGTATGTGTTCAACACCATCTAAGTCGAGTGCGTCTTGTAAGTCGTTTATGTACAGGCTGAAAAGCAGGGGTCCCAGGACTGAGCCCTGTGGAACGCCAAGATTGTTGGTTAGCCAACCTGAATCCCCGTTTGTGATTGTGACGACTTTCTGTCGTCTCCCCATAATATATGACTTAAGCCACAGGAGACCACTCCTGGAGAATCCCATGCGCATCAGCTTACGCAGCAGTTTAATGTGTGAGATGGTGTCGAATGCTTTGCTAAAATCAAACATTAACAAAATAGTCAATAGTTTTTTGTTGTTGTCAATGCCTGATCTTATGTCTTCCGTCAGTTTCAGTAGTGCTGTCTGTGTACTGTGATTCTGTCGAAAACCAGTCTACATCGGGTCCAAAGTATTATTTTCTCGTAAAAAGTCAGTCATTTGGTCGTGTACTATTTTTTCAAGGACCTTAGAAAGGAAACTCAGTAGGGCAATTGGTCGGAAATCTGACACCGTAGATGGGACAGGCTTCTTCTTCAAAGGCACCAACTGAGCTCCCTTCCAAGTTCCCGGAAAAATGCCACTGGACAGAGAGGAGTTAAAGATCTTAACAATATGATCTCCCACAAACGGAAGAGCCTTAGCCACTATACTTTGGGGAATGCCATCTTCCCCTCTGGCTTGTGATGAGAAGTGGGCAACAGCCAGAATCACGTCCGAGAAGCTGACTTCTCGGAAAACAAAACCGTCATCACTGGCAGTGGTCAGGACGTTGTCAAGTTCTTCATCACCCTCATTTTGGGAGATCGACACCCCTGCAAAGTGGGCATTGAGCTCTTCCGGTGAGAAACCATGAAACTCCTCTCTTGTCTTTGGCAGAAGGCCTAGAGCCTTGAGCTCTTTCCAGATATCTTTCTTATTATCAATCGCTTCAGAAATTTTATTTTGTAAAAATCTTTCCCTTGTTTCCTTCGTTCGTAATTCAGCTTCAGCTGCAAGGCCCTGATACTCCCACCACAGTCTGTCGTCATTGGTCCGCGCATAGCGTCTTCGTATGGAGTCACGTTTTTTGTAAAGATGTATTAGTTCAGCATCAACCCATGGTGGATTTGTTTTCTTTTCGGCATGAATTCTTTTAACGGTGCAATTTTATCTATCACAGCCATGAGGTTGACACTGAGGCACTCTAATTGACTGTCAACACCCGCCGCGGACCATCGATCCGCGACCAATCACAGTCAGCTAGGTGAGACAGGAGGTCGTCTTGCTGGATCGATTTAAAATCCCTGTAGCTGAAAGATTCAACCACAGGGGATGCAGCAGTTTCGACCCCAATCTCGACCTCTATGATGTTATGATGACTGGGAAAAGGCGCCGGGCGATTGTCCCTGCTCAGTACATCGTCATTATTATCTGTCAAGATCACATTAATCCACGTGTGAGAATCCGTGAGATGATGAGTCGCACCATGATCAATTATTTGAAGGTTAAGATCATCAGCCAACCGTCTAACAAATTTAGCATCGGCTGACGTTCCGAGTAGGTTCGCATTCAGATCTCCCATAATAATTTTGTGACTAAAGTCTTGAGTATGTATCGTTAGTTTGTCTATTAAGTCAGAGCCCTGTAAAAACGGTACGTGTGGTGGTCTGTATATTAAAGCAACAAAGACGGGGGAAGGCTGCCCTGCTGAACACTGCACATGAAATATTCAGGTATAAATGGCCTGCCCTCCTGTGTTGTTGGAGAGCTGCATAGTAAATTGGCCTTGAAAGTGTTATGAATGTACAGGACTAGCCCGCCCCCTAGTTTGTTGCGATCAAGTCTAAGTAGTGAGTAGTCATCGATCTGAATGAGATCACTCCCAACATCAGGGTCAAGGTGTGACTCAGCAACCCCAAAGAGATGGTAGGCAGGACGAGCTGAAAGGTGTTGTTTAATCATGCCAATGTGCCCCATCAGTGAGGTAACATTGACAAAACCTGCCCTCAGTCCCTTACAGTGAACCCCCCCAGCAGTGTCTGCGGATAGTCAATTTTTTGCAGCAGTTGACGGAATTACATTTTTATCAATTACGATTTCATTATCAACGGTTTTTTTTACAGTATTTACAGTTTGAGATGGTTGATTAATGGCATATGATGCCACTATTGTCTGTAAATCAGCCGCAGATGAAAATTCATGAGAGACGTCGCCATCGCACCTCTTCACCAGGAAACGGCCCCCTCTATGCCACACATATTTAAAATTTAGTCTCATCGCAAGGGCCTTGAGACTTCTATATTTATACGACTTAAATTCATATTTATATTGATGATTATTTTATTGAAATTAATCCATTTTATTATTCTGTACATACATACATAGCATATATGCTTTTCATAATCTTTGAACTGTTCGTATTAGTTACTTAAATATCACAATCATCGGTCAGCTACTTTTATTTTACATAAGTTTTTACTGATATTTCTAATACAAAAGTAGTATAAGAGGATAAACTAATGAACGATATCTAATAACATAACGCAATTTACACGCCACCCAATACAAGGTATTCAAATTATACTTATTATAACTCACACGACAATGAACTTCTTTAATTTTCAAGATATTTAATTTATTTATTTAATTAAAACCAGTTTACCTTTGTAATGAGCCGCGTATAATTCGCGAACGGGAAGACGCGAAAGGGGCATGAGACGCCATCTCATGCCTGCGCGCGGCCACAGGTGGGAACATGAGAGGAGGAACACTACCGCTCGACTACTCACGCCGTGTGCCTTGCCGCTGAAGAGAGACGCTCCGACGCCATCTTGGGACGCCACCGAGCACGCCGACCATCTGCCCGTTTTCGGCAGAGACGAAGAGGCAGAGAAAGACAAGAAGACAGCACCGGAGCGTCGTCGAGAAGATCGAGAGCTACTCCCCGGACGACGCACACCGCGAGCACGACGCACTCTAGTAATAGAGGTAAGGGCTAGCCTGCGACAACCGCGAACGATCACAGGGCCGCGCTACGAATAGCGTGCGGTGCCCTCAAGACGAAAGGAGCTCCGCGCAGCTCACGGGACGGAGGGACTCGCGCGTTCGTAACCCTCGGCGAATTCGACAGCGTGTTCAACAGCGGTCGTGTTAAACACGCATGCGACGCTCGAACTACGCTATCTGTACTTTGATTATTGCCGACCTATTTATTAATCTGTAAAGTAGTTGTAATTGTTATACATTCTCCGTTTCAGAATATAGTTTATTTTATTATTGTTATAAAATCAGTGTGCCTTGATTAACCCGGACCCGCCTGCTCCCCGCACCGAGTTAGGCTAAAAACGAGACTACATGGCTGTGCGTATACGACAGCATTAGTCTCCGAGTTTTCGCGCTCCTTTCAGGTCGCGAAAACCCCGTGCGTCGAGGAAACTCTGCACAAAGCCGAATCCTCGCGGATTTGGCGTATACACGGAAAGTACCTGCACAGCTACACCGGGGCAGGCTACAGCGGCGGGCCGTCGCAAGCCGCCCCGAAGGTAGCGCTGCGTGAGGCGCATGCCCACAGGATGCTGATTAAATAGTTAATACATTATTATTAATAATTAAACACCCTGTGATACATGGCGCCCACCAAAACCCGACATTAACGGAACAATAAATTAATAACCAATAGTTTAAATTAATTATAAATTCAATTGAAGCCAAAAAAATTATAAAATCAAGATTTTTTTTCGTTTTTCGGTGAACTTAAAATTTTAACGTGCGAAATAGGTCTAGCACGCGAGCGCGAGGCGAGCGAAAATTGAGCACGAAGCTTAAATACACCCCAATATGTAAAAGTGTATGTGAGAAGGCAAACTGAGTGTATTGAACACAATACACAGGGATGAAAATATTACAATCAACTTTTTGATCTGACTCGCAACCTTAAGAAAGAGAAAATTATAATACGTAATTATAATTCATAAAAAAGACGAGCGTATTTGCGAATACTGATCAGCAGTCAGAGCAAAAAGCAATTAATCACGGTAGAGAAGTGTGTGGAACATCACGGTAAAGCAGCGTTAGGCGCGGTCGTACTCGAAGCAGCGATAAATCTTTTTGGTTTTTTGAAGATTGTTTATTGCAAAAATTTATTTTTTCAAATTTTTGATCGTTCGCTAAGAAACAATAAACAATCACGAGAAAAAGAAATTTTTTTTTGAGTTCAATTTTTTTTAGAGAAAGAAAGGGTTACCTGAAAAGCGTTAGACAAGGTTAAGCAGCGTTGGTCGCAGTCAGTACTTGGATGGGTCATCGCCTGAGAACACTACGCCTTATTATAATTTATTATTTATCAAGATTTATTTATCTTTGCAATAGTATTGTTTATTGATTATTAATAAACAACATTTTCGGAAAATTGCATTTTTTGGGGATTTTTAAAATATCTTTTAAGAGGAATAAAATTTATTTATTCCACACCCCACTAGAAAGCCCACGTTTTGCCCCTGATAAGCGGGGCGAGAGTGACATATTTTTCCCGAAAACTAGTTTTGCTGGGCGAAAGTAAAATTAGCAGGGCAAAAGTAAAATTAGCGGGGCAAAAGTAACATTAGCGGAGCAAAAGTAAAATTAGCGTGGCAAAAGTAATATTAGCGGGGAAAAATATATTTTTTTAAATAATTTTCGAAAATTTCAAAAATTTTCCAAAATTTAAAAAATTTTCCAAAATTTAAAAAATTTTCCAAAATTTAAAAAATTTTCCAAAATTTAAAAAATTTTCCAAAATTTCAAAAATTTTCCAAAATTTAAAAAATTTTCCAAAATTTCAAAAATTGTCGAAAATTTTGAAAAATTTCAAAAATTTTCCAAAATTTCAAAAATTTCAAAAAATTTCAAAATTTTCCAAATTTTCAAAATCTTCCAAAATTTCAAAATTTTCAAACAAATTTCTAAAATTTTCAAAAAATTTAAAATTTTAAAACCAAAAAGTGGCCTTCCAATGGAGAGTGAAATAAAATACAATATGCAACATGAGGCAAAAGTAGATTTTTCCCCTTGTTACATAATGTACTATTTCGATTTTCTTGTCTTTACTTTGGAAAATTATTTTTCTGCAAAATTATCGTTTATAGAACACTAATAAACAATAGGATTGGATAATCAGAGTTTTTTTGGGATTTTTAAAATTTTTTTTTAAGAGGAATAGAATCGATTTTTGATTTTCTTTGCTTTTTTTTGGAAAGTTATTTTTCGGCAAAATTGTTGGTTATCGAACACTAATGAACAATGGTTTCAAAAATTATAAAATTTTTTTTTTGGATTTTTAATAATTTTTTAAAAATAATTTAATATACCGAACGGTCCAATTTGGAAAGTTGTTATTCTTCAAAATTATTGTTTATTCAACAATTTTAGGATTTTCTTTCATTTTATTATTTTAGAAAATTGTTTTTCGGTAAAATTTGGGTTTGTCGATAATAAACAATAAAATAGAGAAATTCAAAATCTGGATTATTTTGCTTTTTTTTTAATAAATATAATTAGTTAAATTAACTTGGAATAATTTTGCATAAGGAAAATTCATAATAATTTTTGATATTTTAGAAAATGGGAGAAATTTATTTATAAATAAATTATTTTTTAAAAAAATTAGAAAATTATTGAAAAAAATAAAAAAATTTCCGGAATACCATTAGATTATAAAAATCCAATTTCCCTTGAAAATAAAATATTAGAGCATTTCTTTTCAGAATTTTTGTAAAATGAAACGAAAAAGAAGTTTATTTACTATTAAACAAATAAATTAAGAAAAAACCGATAATTTTGGTTTAGAAAATCTAACATTTCCGAAAATTTAGGTTCATTTTAGAAAACTAATTTTTCTGTTATCTAAGAAGTAGCTCAATTGAACTTTAGATTTTTTTTTTTACAAAATAATTTTTTTTTTTAAATATTTTTCGGATTAAAAATAATAATAGCAGAAAAATTAAGAGAAACAAAGACTGAGACTATTTTTCGTTTCTGAACATGTAACGAAAAATTTTACACACACTTCCGAGTTACAAAACGAGATTTGAACTCAGAAGAGTTTAGTGACGAACAAAAAGATTATTTTTTTTAGATTTTTTACGAACAGAATACCCGCGATTGATTGAACCGACAAGGCGAATAGACAGCGAAAACTACGAAATCGAAAACAGTAACATTTGCGAAATTCGTGCACTCGGCTACAACAAGGAAAATTGAATTACAGAATTTTCCTTGTGCCACCGTATCATAATGCCCTCGCATACACTAGCGAAATCTGGAATCTTGCGAAACGAAAGATAGTTAAGCAAAAAAGAAGTCAGATAAAGCGACAGCTGAGATCAGTATAATTGAGAGGATATTTCTTACAAGATGTCAGACGCCGCAGTCTCGTATGTAGAAGAGTGGATTATGGAGTTAAGTGGTCAAAAGATAGAGGAAACACTATCACAGTTGAAGCTGTCGACAGAAAGCCATCACTTCGCTCGAGCACACAGATTGGCAAAATGGTTGCTAGGCAACTACTCGGTTAACAACTTTGAAGCAACTCAAGAGCCAGAAATGGATGCCATCTATGGCCAAGGGCGATTGCGCCGGCAATTTATCGATGCCACCATAGCAGCGGAGGTCGAGGAGGGCACGCACATAGGTAACGCAAAAGACCACAGACTTGCCGCGTTACTCTCTGACTCAGAATTTCACAAAAATCTGGAACTAATACTGCGTGGTCCTCCCGAGAACACTACCCAAGGGCGAGATCATTCAGAAATGGTCGATCACACTGCTACATCTGGAGAAACAGGAGCACAGAGTGAAGAAATGATAACACTGGTATCAGCGAATGGAAATCAACTCCAAATACTAAAAGATGTATCTATCACGCTGGCGGAATTAATTAACGAAACACGATCTCTCAGAGAGTAGTTTGAAAACCTGAAGAAAGATCAAATACTGCCCAGTACGAGGCATGAACATAATCGGCGATCAGTGAACTTCCAAGACACGTACACGCTATTGGAAGACACACAAACAGAAGATAGTGAGGGTAGACCGACACACCAACACACGGCGAGTCACGCCTGGGGGGGGGGGGGAAGCGAGTCGGAGGCCAACAACCGGCAATCGGAGACAAAGTTGCACAACCGAGAAACCAAAAGAGAATAGGCCTAGCGACGAACGGCCGAGAAGCAGAGCGAGCCCAGATCACTCGGCAGACCGCTTAAGTGCCAACCAAAGACGCTTCTACACAACTGGCGAGGGATGACGGGACCATGGTGCGTCAAGCCCAAGACCCTGACCGGAGACCCTCGGCCAAACGACAAAGTGTGGTGGCAACCCAAGAGACGTTGGTCAAGTGGTTAGGAAGTGGAACGTCAAATTTTCTGGAAAAAAGGACCAGAGCATTGATGCTTTCCTTGCCAGAATCGAAGACTGTAACACACTGGCCAACCTATCTGACAAAGAACTCCTGGCAGCACTCTCAGAACTGTTCATAGATACAGCAGCAACCTGGTATCGAAATAACAAGATGAAATGGAGAACTTGGAGAGATTTCACAACCTCGGCTAAACATTGGTATGTCACGAGTCGCCAATACCAACAGAGGCTACGGAACGAGGCATATATTCGGACGCAGGGTCCTGATGAGATGGTTCGAGACTACCTCACATGCCTGATAGGGATTATGACTAAGCTATCCCCATGGCTTGAGGAGACGTACGAACTGGACCTGTTGCACCGAAATATGCGATCCGATCTGCAGAACGCTACTAGACGCGGCAACGGACGCAGAACAAATATTAGAGCAAGAAAGAGCATACCGTCTGCCACCAGCACCAGAAGCGTCACTGCTCCCCGATCTGGCTTATAAACCAGCCATCGGACACAAGAAGCAGAAAACCGAAATTTCTGCTCTATCGACAGAGGAAGCGAAACCTGTCATGCCAGACTTCACGGCCATGTTTGCCAAGATGTTGGATGAGAAGCTGAAACATCTCCAACAGCCGAGCATGAACGAGAACTCTCAATCCAGAAGGACGCAAGGAAAGGGAGGATATAGAAGCCCCAAGAGGTCATCAAACTCCAGACAGCAAAGCAAATCTCCTCCAAGGAAAGGGGGAGAGCAGCACCGGTCGGAGTGTCCCGGCGCACCGCCGGGGCGGCCCAAGCAACGGTTTGATCTAACCTAATCGTTAAATTGTTATGGCTGTGGAGAATTGGGCTTCATGAAGAAGTATTATCCCAAATGCTCGGGAAACGAAAAGAGGAATGTCGATTAAGGACCGCAGCCATTCCTAAATCCATCATGGTCCCCGCAGCGACGATCCCCATCGAAGCCAAAGCAGCGATGGGGAATGCGGACATGAACAAACCCCAAAGCGACCTTTCGCCTGAAGGCGAAGTCGATTTGGAGGGGCGTGGAGCGCTATCCTCTTAAGAAGCAGTCGGCTTACAGATAGCCAGCGCATTTGGAAAAGATCTCTCGACCGAGTATGCGGGAAGAGTGAAACTACCAGATGGATCGTTCCGTCCACTGGTAGGTCAAGTGACACTCCCCATAACAGACGCAGGAGAAATGTGGGACGTACGAGTGAGTATCGTCCCACACCTAGAGGACGAATGTTACGTAGGTGTGAACTTGATAACTAGTTTGGACACTGCCGTGGTCGCCATATCATCGGTCACTATTGCCGATATCACGGATTCGCAACGCTAAGAGCTAGAGAGTCCCCTAGACGAATCGCTGCAAGGCCAAAAAGACACTTGTGGCTTAAGGGGGCTTTTACTTTCTAAATTGAAAAAAAGACAATTTTTAAATATTTAAAAAAAAACTATTTTATTTATAATTATAATTTTTTTCATACATTGTTAACAATATTTTAAGGTGTACAAAAAAAAATTTGTTGGCACTTTTAATTATTTTTTATCACTGCAGAGGGCGTCTTCCAAAAGATACATTTTAATTTGCGGGAAACTTTTCTGCCTTCCTGTAACAAATTTATTTAAAATTGCAACGCGATTTAATTCATGAGACTTTAAATTAAACAATAAACCTTTAAAAAGTTAATTCTATTATACTTGTATAGCGTTTATACGCGATTTTATAAAATGTTCGAAAAAACGCCTGTTTTGGGGATGAATTTACCCCTGTACTAAAAAGGTCGGGTGGTTTTTTTAACTTTGTAGAGGTTTATTTACTAGTTGTTTGTATAAAGTATCAAAAAAATTTTGGTTTACTGAGATTGGTTTAGTAGATTTTGAGAAAAACGTCTCCCATATTTGAAAAATGTTATTTCGAGAAAAACGCGGTTAAAGTTTTTTTTCTATAATTTTCTTACGTAGGTACCATTATAAATACAGCTATAACTTTCTTTCTATTTCGAATTTCTTAATAAAATTTTAGGGCAGTATTTCTATGATACTAAGAAACATTTTTACGTAAAAAAATCGATTTTTTGAAAATTTAGAAAATAAAATTCCCATTAACATGTGACATTAAGCATCATATAGCCATTGAATCAGCAAAGCCCATAAAGCAAAAGTATTATCCGGTCTCAGAGAAAATAAAGCCGGTCGAGAACGACCCAAGGCCTTCTTGGTCGGAGTATCGCCGCTCCATGCGCGAAGCCATTGCAGCATGGGACGCTTTCGACGCCCAATATCGGAACGCTTCCAACTATACGGGAGGATGGATAAACTTCTTCCAGAAGCATCGGGAGTTGTCCGAGCATATTCCAGTATAGTTGGAAGAGCGCAAGAGGCGGCTGCAGCGAGCTGCAAAGGCAGCCGCGGCGGAGAAAGCCGCGCGCTTGGCGGACGCCAAGCGTGAAGTTGACATCCGCAACCGAGCCGCCGCGGAGGCCAAAGCAGAGTTGGCTCGGTTACAGCGGGAAGGAGAGGGCCCGGAGCTCCACGGGTCCCAAGTGATTCCCCGACGCAACCGAACATCCCCGGCGAGGCCATCGGAGAATCGGGAGGAGCCCGGCCTCGGACCCCGAAGACTCCCGAAGCGGGAAAGACCCGGTACTGCGGCACATGCCGTAGATCGGCAGTTCGACGGTCATCTAAATACCCGAACGTAGGAAAGGTCCACGATGAAATTGTGAAGGCGTTCAATGACCTCAAATAAAAAGAGAAAGAAAATGGAATCGAGTCAGAGTTAGTCATCTTCTCCAACCCCCTCTGTCCGACTATTCCCCGTTCGTTTCGCGACTTCGTAGTTTCGATTGGCAGAAGTTGTTTACCGAGGCAAGCAACATCTGGGAGGGGAATGTATCGAGCCGCGTATAATTCGTGAACGGGAAGACGCGAAAGGGGCATGAGCCGCCATCTCATGCCCGCGTGCGACAACAGGTGGGAATATGAGAGCGAGAAGGAGCGGGGGGCCACGGCGGCTGAGAGGAGGAACACTACCGCTCGACTCTTCACGCCGTGTGCCTCGCCGCTGAAGAGAGACGCTCCGACGCCATCTTGGGACGCCACCGAGCACGCCGACCATCTGCCTGTTTTTGGCAGAGACGAAGAGGCAAAGAGAGACAAGAAGACAGTACCGGAGCGTCGTCGAGAAGATCGAGAGCTACGCCACGGACGACGCACTCCGTAAGCACGACGCACTCTAGTAATAGAGGTAAGGGCTAGCCCGCGGCAACCGCGAACGATCACATGGCTGCGTTCGTAACCCTCGGCGAATTTGACGGCGTGTTCAACGGCGGTCGTGTTGAACACGCATGCGACGCTCGACCTACGCGATCTGTACTTTGATTATTGCCGACCTATTTATTAATGTGTAAAATAGTTGTAACTGTTACACATTCTCCGTTTCAGAATATAATTTATTTTATTATTGTTATAAAATCAGTGTGCCTTGATTAACCCGGACCCGCCTGCTTCCCGCACCGAGTTAGGCAAAAAAGGAGACTACATTGCTGTGCGTATATGACAGAATTAGTCTCCGCGTTTTCGCGCTCCTTTCAGGTCGCGAAAACCCTGTGCGTCGAGGAAACTCCGCACAAAGCCGAATCCTCGTGGATTTGGCGTATACACGGAAAGTACCTGCACAGCTTCACCGGGGCAGGCTACAGCGGCGGGCCGTCGCAAGCCGCCCCGAAGGTAAGAGCTACGGCAAGCCGCGCACACGCGCTGCATGAGGCGCATGCCCGCAGGATCCTGATTAAATAGTTAATACATTATTATTAATCATTTAACACCCCGTTATACCTTACACAAGTTTACAATAAAATAATAGTAAAAATAGTAAGTAAAAAAAATACAGTAATGTATAAATTACATTCTGTATGTACATTCGCAGAGATGCACTAGGCATATTTACGTGATCCGGCATATACAAAATTAAAATATAAAATAAAACTTAAAAACTAAAATACTGAAATTAACTAACTTAATGCTAAAAATTATTATCATAATAAATATTTTTTTATTTTTTTAACAGTGCTTATATCAATATTTAACTGACTTATTCATATTATAACAATTTATATTATATATCTGTTTTTATCTTGTTTTAGCTTGTATGTTGCTAAGGTTTTTATATAACTATTTTGAGTGCTAATTCTTTTCGTATCTTTAGGTATTATTAAATGTTTCTTTCGTGTAATACTGCTAGATTTAATGAATTGATTTTTGAGGTTTGTGTAATGATATCTTAGTGTTTCATAAGTAAATAATTGTTCTAGGTTCATGGGATAATCCTCACTTATACAATTATTTTTATGAACAATTCTTAAAATTCATTTTTGTAAGTTTAGCAGTGGATTTAAATTGTTATTGTACGCTCCACCCCATGCTATTATACCATAACTTATGATGCTGTGGAAATAAGCATATATATCATTCTCAATGTTTCGGTTCACATTGTCTTGGAAATTTTATAAAAAATATATATCAGATATCTAGTTTTCTTGATGATATATTGTATATGCTTATCCCATCTATTTGATTTCGAACACTATCACTATAAATGCCAAAAGTTATATGTACCGTCTTTTCAACATTTAAAGATAATTTGTTCTTAGCTAGGTACTTATCGATTATATATAAATATATATTCATACTGTCCTGAGCTTTTTCCCAGGTACCATCACTAGTTACAATTGCAGTGTCATCTGCATAAGCCGATATTGCATTAGGAGGAATTTGTATCAACAGATCATTAAGGGGTATGGCCACAGTAGAATTTTCAAAAAATCGAAAATTTTTTTTGGCTGTTTTTGATACTTTATTATCATAGAAATAAGTAACCATTCGAGTTATACAGTAAATTTTTTTTTATTTTGTTCCAGGTCCAAAATTACGCATGTAATTTTGCATGCAGAATAGCGTAAAGAATAAAAGGTGCTGCCAGCAATGCGCTGTGGGTGGCTATTTTTTTTTTGGAAAATTAAAAAATAAATTTTTCATACTTCAAGACATGTATTTAATATACCATAGTTTACTTTTATATATAAACTTTTTTTTTTCATATTAAAAAAAATGTTGAATATGCACATAATTTTATGCCTGCTACTATGGCCATACCCTTAAAGTAGATAATAAAAAGTAATGGTCCTAAAATTTTGACCAATTTCATAAAAATATTTATTCATAGTATTAGCTATATCCATTTTATTTGAAATCTTAACATTATCAACCTTTATATCATCTATGGTATCATTTGTTTTTACTTTTTTTCCTACTTTTGAGTTTATAATCTCCCATAATTTTTTTGGATTGTTTAAGTTATTTTGGACTAGATATCGTTCGTATTTAACTTTTGCATCTAAAATTACCTTGTCTAAGATTTTCACATAATTTTGTACTCACTTTTTAAATGTTTATTATCACGATCCATTTGCCATAGATTATATAAAAATTCTTTCGTTTCACATGATTTCATAATAGCCTTAGTAATCCAGCTTTTTCTACCTTTATTCTTATCATTATTTATTGTTTTGGCCATTTCTATTCAAATAACATTAAATTACTACAAATTAAATAATACGGCTGCCACTAGAAATTGGAATGAAATTATGTCAATACAAGATCCAAGTGTAGCAACAGACCAATTAATAAATAAAATAAAACAGTGTATAGAAATACACTGTTTTATTTTATTTATTAATTGGTCTGTTGCTACACTTGGATCTTGTATTGACATAATTTCATTCCAATTTCTAGTGGCAGCCGTATTATTTAATTTGTAGTAATTTAATGTTATTTGTGGATCTTTATTGTCAGTTTTAATTTTATTTATGGCAATAAACAATGGATAGTGATCTGTTAACGAATTTTTAGCTTGTAGGTTTCTGTTTTTAGATCGTTAGTCTTAATAAAGACATTGTCAATACAAGAACCTTTGCAATTGCCAATCGGAGGCCTTGTAATGCCTGAAAAACCTGAAACATATCCTTTATCTAAGAGATTATACAAAAATTCCTGACTCAGAAAATCCAGTTCAAGTAGATCTACATTGTAATCTAACACTAAATGGTTTTTAATATTTATTTTTTTGTTTAGGAATTTATTTAAATCTAAAATAAATTCAGTTTTTGGTATTCCGTGTGTTCTATATATCGAAGATATATCTAATCTATTTCCATTATTTAATGTAACTTAAGTTTATATACATTTTTTTAATTTTATATTTTTATGAAAATGAAAGAATTTTAACCCTTACAGGTATGCATTTTTCTTCGAAGATAAATATATTTGCAGGGAATTGTATAATGGATTAGAGGTCACTGACTACGAATCCGAGGTCGGATTTGCAAAATTAAAAATGGCGGATTTAAGATAGAGGATCAGATTGATAAAAATTTGAAGAAATTAGCTAAAAATTATTACAAGGGGGTTTTGGGGATAGCTGATTACGAATCCGAGGTTGGATTTGTAATCAATGATAAATCAGCACACATTTTTTGAGATTCTCAATACAAAAAGATATAGCAATTTAAAATTAATTATTAGAATAAAAAATTTGTATATTAGAACAATTAATTTAGTTTGAGGAGGTTAAGTGCCAATGAAAAAAAAAACTTAAACCGATTCTTCAGCTACGAAAGATATTCAAATAATGGTATAAGCATTCTAATCTGAAAAAAATAGCACATGATTAAAAATATTTTTTAATAATTTGCAATATGTTTATGTTAAGGCTTTTAACCTAAATAGTCGTTTAATTACAAAAAGAAAACTGATTTTCAATTTTTATATTAATGTAATACGTATAATCAAATAGTTATGTAAAAATACCATTTTTTATAAAACGTTGTTTTCTGGCTAATTAACTTTTCAATATTAAAAATTGTCTTGGAGCAAATCATTTAGAATATCTTTTTCAAAGTGTTTGAAAAATAAATGCTTGTTCAGTTTTTCGAAATTCAAATATAAAAGCTCATTCACAGTAAGCTTATATCTAAATAAAGAGATGTTTTAAAGCAATTTAAAAACAAAATTATATTTTGATTTTTTCCGAAGTTAATAGTTCATTTTTATAAATTTTAAACCAGCAGTTTCATTTGTATTCATACAGTACGTACATAAATTATTGCAAAAGTATATAGCAATATGTAATGCTCGAGGATAACTTCAAAGATACCTGCATTTTACATGAAAAAAGCACTTTATCCTAGACAACTTGAAATCGTCTGAATAAAATGACTGAAAAAAATTGGTGTATAATTTAGTAAAATCACTATGTATGTACGTATAAAATGGTAATTTAAAAGAATAAAAATCAAAAAAGAGAAGAAAAAAAAGAAAATATATCATGTATAATATAAAATAGGGTAAGTGCGTCAGTTACTGTGCCCCTCCATTTTTTCTTTCAAAAATAATAAAATCAAAATGTTACTTGACGATATAGTATCTTTCCGTATAAACTACTTCTGTATCGAGTTACTTTATGATTTTATTGTTCTTTAAACAAAATTACCGTGGGGCACAGTAATTGACGCAGAGTACAGGAACAGATACATTAACCCTATGGCGTTTCAAATTGGCAGCAACCTTTAATAGTGAATAACCTGCTAACTGTCAGTCATACAATTATATTAGGAAACAGTATACGCGATGAAAGTCGTCTTGCGGCGTTATAATCTTTTATCGACAGTTGCACCGACAAAATCAGTGCTAGGAATTAAGAAGCAGCACATACGGCAGCGAAAAGACAGGGAACGATATGGCGCTGCAACTCGCAGTTACTGGCACCTTAAGGGGAACTCCCCTGAATTTTAAAAAATCTCTCTCTTTTGTACAATAAAATTAAAATTTCGGTAATTCGTTTTGTCACGATTAAAAAAGTTGTAAAAAATTTTTCACTAAACTTTTTTTACTAATTATTGAAGAAAATACATATTTTAGTAATAAAATCGAGGGTTTTTATAAAAGTTCCTTGCACATACGAATTTAACAAAATCTATTTTAAAAATATCTAGAATATTTTTCAACTTAAAATGAAGAAAAGTTATAGATAGATAGATAGATAGATTAAGATTTCTTTTTGCACTGATCTAAATGATTTAAGTCCATATAGGGCTCTTTTAACCTTTCAGATAATCACATCCACCTGCGGTTTCCAAGTTAATTTATAACATAATAACGTCCAGGTTGGTTACAGTGTCTTCAAAGGGAATGAACACGTTATCCTGAATCTTAATGCCAGACAAGCCCATATCCTGCACTTTATTAATATTATAGTTGGAGCCAAAACTAATAGCCTTCGTTTTCTGGACATTGAGATGAAGGGCGTTTTCAGCCGCCCATGTCGACACTGCTCTGGCGACAGTTGACAAACATCTAATTCCCTCCTCCAGATCCTCCCTGGTAACCTGCATATAGGTTTGTAGGTCGTCAGCATAAAGTAAATGCTCAACACTTTCCAATAATTCGCCCTCTGGGATCTTGAACCCCACCAGTACATCAGAGAGATCATTGATGTAAAGGACAAAAAGAAGAGGCTCCAGAACCGAACTGTAATTTTTTTAATTTTTTTAAATTGTTTAAACTCAATTATTGATCCAAAATAAATGAAACGTTTTTTGAACTTAAAAGAAATATGAAAAACTACATGTTTCAACACTTACAATTGACGAATAAAACATTTAACATCAAAATACCTCAAAACGAAATATTAACTTATTCTCACAATACGTATTTTAAACCGTATTCTCTAGAAGTTTCAAGAATATCTATGGTCATGGGTTGTGTAAGGAAATTTTTGAAGTTTCAATAGTAAGTTTCGATGAAAACGCATTAAAAGTTTTAATTTGGTATGCTATCCAATGTAAATTGTTTCACTCAATTAATTATAAATTTGGTATAACAAACATTTTTTAGAATTTTTGGTAAAAAATCAATGGAGTTCACATTTAAAAACCAGTGCCAGGCGGCAAGAAGTAGCAAGAACAGTACCGACAAAGATGGTTCATGGTTAGGCACCTAAAATTTGAGTGCCAGTCGCCAAATAATTCGGTGCTGGCGTATATTTTTCTAGTGAAAACCTTCTTCCGTGCAGTAGAAGAGGAGAAAAAATTATTTATTTCATGAGAACGATCGACAAATGATATTGAAATTATACTATCAGCACACGATAATGAATAGTGTTCTACTTAGTACAAATTACTACCTGACCGACTATGAAAGTATTTAGGTAATTGCTGAAAAAGTTATAACCTAAGCACTGTATTAACTTTTAGAAATTACTCTTATCATTTCGTCATTTTCAGGTACTTTAACGCATATAAAATTTATTAACTTTTTAAATATTATACAAGAATGGCAATTTTCTCATGGAAACATGTTTCTGAATAGTTTCTTTATAAAATAAATCGGACAAAAATGCATTTTACATTATGTACACGAAAATATTGTCAAGTAATATTGCAAAGCTAAAAGCTTGAAAAAATGTTGCCAACTGCTTTGGCACTATGCTTTCTGAAAGAGAATTTAATTAAAATTATTATATGAATAAGGAAGAGCTGCGCAGAACCACCCATCATTGTTATCTTCCTGTCTAACTATTATCATTTTTAGATTTGTTCCCTACTGAAAAATGAATATTTTTCAATAAATATATTATCGTGTATATCGTACATAAAGGTCTTTGGTCAGCGATGAGTCATTGATTCTAAAAGATATCTAATTTCTCAGAAGATTATGAACTAAATTGACTCAAAAATATTCAGCCAATAACTTGACATCCAACAAAAATTTTCATTACATCAAATATTACTCAAGTTATTGTTGTCCAAAAAAATGCATTTTTATTTATTTTTTTCTGAGAAAATAAACGATCTAATTACCTAAAGAATTACAGGAATATACCTGTATATAAAACCATTATTCAATAAAAAATTTACTGACTTTTATCGAATAGTTTTCGAGTAATAAATGTTAAAAGAAAATTTTGTCACAGTAAAACAACTGAAAAACGATTCATATAAAATCGTTTCTGGTCCTAGAATGAAGAATTTACGTATACTTCATTGTGTAAAAGAATCACTTTCCTAAAACAATTTCTGCATTGAAAGAGATTAAAAAAAACGAAATTTAAAAATTCTTAAATTTTGAAAAATGGTCAAAAAAATACTTATTTGACCATTTTTGCTTTGCTGAAACTTTCAAGCGTACAGTAGGTATTTATAGTAAACATCTATACCGCAGTTTGAACGAATGGTAATATGCTATATACTAACACACACACACACACACACACACGCACACGCATACAGACACGCCCATGAACACGCACACGCAGACATACATACACACACACATTCACACACACGCACACGCACACGCACATACAGACACACACACACACACACACACATGCACACACGAACACATGCACACACGAACACACACATACACACACATACACACACGCACATACAGACATTTTTTAAGACCAGTGTATTCGGACTCCCTAAGGTATAAAAATGTTTATACGTTAAAAAAACCATCACAAAACTTTCTCTTTGAGAAAGAAAACATTGAAATAATATTCCCTCATTCACCTGGTAAATTAGTTTTAAAAGAAAAACTATTAAAAAATAATAAAACTGGAAAAAAAATGTTTAATTTGTTAAAAATTTACGTGACTTGCTTGGTTTTACATAAACATAGAATTTTGTGTTGATTGAGTCTTGTTTTGAAGGTACAATATATCACTGCGTGAAGGATTTAATTCTAAAACATACGGGCTATTTTGGGTATTTTCCTTTAATAAGTTTTTTTTTTCTTATAAGTTTTACAGTTGATTTTGAACACCACAACTTCCAACATTATATTATATAACGGTATTGAATTATATATATTTAAATTCAGTTTTCTTACTTCGATTTCATTAATACTTACTAGATTCTTTGGCGCCCTTTCGAAAAGCATGATATAAGGTACGTATATCTTCATGGATATAACTAATGAATTTTCCTTGCTTACCCTCTGTATAAAATTTAGAAACTCTAATTAACTCTGACCCCTGTAACATAACACATTTGAATTAGAAGAAAATACCTGTAGTCAAAGTAATGATATAATGACATTGGATGTAAAATATTAAATAATTTAGTATTCTTATGTTCCATTTCATATAACCCTTCCTACCATTAGGAAGGACATTTACTTACGTTAAATATTGAAAATACACATAAACGATTACGTTCATGTGTTAAAAATTTACTAAAATTTGTTGATTAAACCTATGTTTAAAAATTTTTTAAGCATGAAGCTCTTCAATAACTTTTTAATCATTTTGTGCTCAGACCTACAAAACCGCTGCCAATTCGTTGGCACTTAGCTTCCTCAAAATTGGTTATTCATTCTAATATTATATGTTCTGATATGAATATGATCTTCTCCAAATTTTTTACCCATGTTTTTTTTTGCTTATTAAAAAAGTCATCAATCAACGGTGCAGGAACGATGTATGGAGCTTAGGAATGTAGAGGAGAGGGGGCAGGGGGGCATGGATTTTCACACGTCATTTCCTTCCTGCTCTTATATAGAAATACTGTAAAGTTATCTCTCAGTAAAGCAATTCAGCAGAATTTATGTGGTTTTATTACGGGTATGGTGGATCATAGAAAATCTATTTTTTTTTACAAAATGATTTTTTTCTTAATTATAGAAAAATAGAATGACTCAAAAATTTGACTAATATTCTTTTCGGTCTTGCTAATTATCTCAACTTTTTTTAATGATTTTCCATCATACGTTTTTGAGATATGGGAGACTGGGATATAATGGTGCACTAAAATGAAATGTGTTCTAAACTGCGTAAAAAATGTAATTCAATAAAAAAAATTTATATCTGTTCTTGCTATCAAAAAACCTTTTTATACGTTACTGCTGAAATTTATGTAATATAAACGTACTTATTAATTAACATCCGAATACATTGAAATTCACAATGTTCAAAATCATTGGGGTATAACGGAGCGGTGAATTACTGTATAAAGGAACGGTACGTTATTATTACCAGGGTGTTACATAGAGCACATTATTAATTTTTAAAATTATTATTATCATTATAACTTTCAGAAATTGCTATCTAAAAAATCTACACTATTTTTTATTACACATAAAAACAATAACACCAGGTTTTTTGCGTTTTAATAAAATACAATTTTTCCAAATTACGTAAAATAGCGTAAAGTAGCGCACAAATCACGTAAAAATAACGACATTTTTTAAAAAATAGGCCATAATAACGTACAAAAACGAAGATATGAAGAAGGGTCTTGATGCTTATGCAGTGGCGGTGGCGGCGGCGAAATAATTTTATAATATAGAAAAGATATGAGACTGTAAGTACCTAAAAATAGACAAAAAGAGCTTGAATTTAAGACCTGGAACGTTAAAAAATATAAATTGAGCCAAATTTATGAATAATTGAAGATATCAAGTAAAAATGCATGAATATTCGTGGAAATTTAAGTATTTTAAATGCCTTGATTTTTCATGCATTTTTGTAGATATATTCAATTGTTAATAACTTTTACTCAGACTAATATTTTTTTAACGTTCCAGGTGTTTAATTCAAGCACGTATCGTTTACTTTTAGGTACACAATGATCCAAAATGTTTCAGAAATTATTGGGACCCGCATTCCTGACAGTCTCCTTGTAAGTGAAGACTTGGTTCCCGTTCTATTTTAAGGAAACGAATGTATTAATTTGATCCACAAACTTGTATATATATAGCTATAGCCCCTCCACCCCGCCTACACCACCCGTCCACACCCCTCCCCTAAATAAAAACTTAAATTCGTTCCAAATTTACGTTATTTCATAATGTCCCTCTGACACCTCCACCTCCTCCACCTTATACTCCATTTATTAAAGTGCAGTAAGCAAAATGATATAAGGTTTATAAAGTTTCATTAAAATGCAATTCAATTTATTTTTCGAAATTTCAACAATAATTGACGAATCAAACTTTGTAACGGATGTCATTATATAAATGCATATTTTTCGGTCAACATGACATAGACATAGACTTTGATGGAAAGTACTTAGTAGGAGGTGTAAATGGTATATTTTACGGAGACATTTGAGTGGAGAGAGTGGTGACGGGGTTGTGGAGGTGGCGATGGAAGGGCGGTGGAGGAGGTTGATGGGGGGTAGAGGGAGGCGAGTGTGGTGCAAAATATGTTAAAAAATTAAAGTATATACGATTTCACTTTACAGTGAAATATTCACATATTTGTCTCCATTTATCTTATTAAAAGTAAAAAATAAGGTTTGGGGAGCGGAGCGAGTAGGAGACCCCCCCTAGTATAAATATATGAGTCAAGCCAGCCAAAATTAATAAAGCAGTGCGCACCTACTTCTCAGTTTTCTCTGCTGATTTTTTATTTGAAAGTACCTATCAAGACAAGCTCTTAAAATATGTTTCAGCCCATAAGTTCCCGTGTGTGATCAAGTAGAATGTGTGAATTTTTGAAAATGGCCAGAAAATAATTATTTTCAATAAATTCTAGAGGACGCCCAAGAGAATCATTTTGAACATACCAAAATATGGTTTTTTAAAATCTTTAACAACAAAATTATTAGACCACCTAGACAATTAAATGGATCACCTACACAGGGCTGAATATAAACTGGAAATTTTTTATTTTTTAGGTATCTTCGTCTTAAAATGACCATTAATTCCGTTTTTGGTATATTCAACTTCGTTGCGAATAACCAAATATACAGCTCGTACATTAAAGGTACTTTTTCGAAAATGATCAGGTTGGCACCCCTAAAACTTGTGTCTATCCTGATACATTATTTTTTATCATTAGTTCATGTATCACCTCATATAAAAGATGATTGATCCGGTGATAAATGAAATATTTTTTCTAGTACATTTTCGTACGTGATTTTCATAAAATTGGTTTCATACAAATCCTCTAGTGAATTTTTTATATTTTCATTTTCTTATATCGTAAATTATTAAACAAGTTTATTTTTTATACGATCTAATGACTTTCGAGCGTTTTCTTTTCAATACTGATCGAGTCGCTCGCTATTTGAAACAGTTGAACAAACTTTGGAATAGAGAACTCGCATGAATTTCTGTGTAAGAGTAGAAAAATTCAAAGATAAAAAAAAATTAGTCATTGAAATTCTCATGCTGGTTCCCTAATAAATTTTTTTACTTTCTTATATTCTAAATCATGAATAACATACATTTCCAATGTTATCAAACTTTTTAATGCTGATTTGGACGCCATTGGATAACGTCGAACAAACTTTGCAATAGAAGAGAACTTGCATGAATGTTTTAGTGATATATTAAGACTATAACGATTTACTGAAAAAAATTATTAAGATCAGCCATAGAGATTTTTTTGTAAACTTTCAAGTACAACAAAATTGTAATGAGATGCATGCAAGTTCTTCACTAAACATTTTCTAAGTAAATTCGGTGTATTTTCTAAACTAATAGTTAACTAACCGTTTTTCTAACTAACAGTAAATACATAAAGAGTCTAACCCTTTTTCAAAACTTTGAAATTTGGCGAAAAACAATATTTTGTTGAAACAAAATAGAAAACTTATACGACTATCATTGAATAATCAAGAGAAATCACGTAAAAAATTGACCCATTGAAAACTCCATATAAAAAACTTGTGGAATATTTTTAAGTGAATGTTAAGAATACTTTTCTCAGACGATTATACTGAAGATAAGACAATTATCTTCTTCCACGTAACAAGAGCGATGTCATAACTTTGATTTAATGATGAAGACCAGCACCTTGGACACGATGGGCACGACGAGCATTCTGTAAATGAATAAAATCAATAGATAAATCATTTGAGTATAATGATATATAAATAACAACTATCAATCCGTCTACCATACCAAACGTTCTTTCCATTTCTTCACTTGATAAGCTATTTCTTCTGAATAATATGCAGATACTCGTATTTTAGATAAATCTTCCTCAATTCCATCTCTTGACTGAAGATGTGGTTTCAACACTTCCAGGAAATATTTTACACACTCTGTAAATATTTAAAAGCCTTAAGATTACATGACTCATAAGATTGATGAATGAAAAATATTCCATGCTTATCCTCCACCACATCAAGTTTACTTGGTTTCAATGCTTTGCGTGGGGACCTACGATCTGATACTTTTTGTAGATTTTTTGAATTAATCACTGATCGATTGGCAAGTTTACTTATGCCCCAAATGCACCTCAAAACATTTTTCACAAACAATGAAAGAGTTTTGGACTGCTTACAAATTTTCCATTGTTTCTGTGTAATTGACACAGTACTGCCCAAGTAAATCATTTCTATTTCCTGAAAAACCATTATTATTGACTTTAAAAATAGATAGCTAAAGAAATCTGTGTGTATGTGTGTAAATGTGTATGTATTTATACACATATATATATATATATATATATATGTGTATAAATACATACACATTTACACACATACACACAGATTTCTTTAGCTATCTATTTTTAAAGTCAATAATAATGGTTTTTCAGGAAATAGAAATGATTTACTTGGGCAGTACTGTGTCAATTACACAGAAACAATGGAAAATTTGTAAGCAGTCCAAAACTCTTTCATTGTTTGTGATATATATATATATATATATATATATATATATATATATATATATATATATATATATATATATATATATATATATATATATATATATATATGTCCAAATTATCCAACATAAAGTATGCGATTGCCCTGTTGAAAATAGCCACTGGGATTCCACCCGGAAAATCCACTTGGAAATCCTGCAGGACGCCAGCCGGAAATTCCAGGTGGAATTTCCGGGTGGAATCCCAGTGGATTTTCCGGGTGGAATCCTGCTGAAAATCCTAGTGAAAATGGCTCAAGTAATATTTGTAATTGTTTTGACAATCTTTATTGAGATTACTCAATCAAAAAAATATGTAAATTTGAAATGCTACAACATTTAGAAAAAAAAAGTTGGGGTTCCCAAGCGGTCATCCATCCAAGTACGAACCACGCTCAATGCTGCTTAACTTTGGCGAGCGAGAGTCTTGGTTGTGTCACGCTTGGCCAGAGTGCGGTACGTTCGAGATAACATATTGAAATAGCACAAAAGGCGTAATACAATCTCTACTTCGAGTGCATATTATTATTTCGATCATTACCATCAGAGTCGGTATGATGATGTTATACTCTTGATGTAGGGGAGACCAGGGCATGACCGACACCCTAACTTTATCACGATTTTTAAATATGAATTTTTATGATTTCGGCAGAATAAAAAAAATAAATATGTAAAAAAACTACTTAAAAAACGAATGCTACTTAGTTAAATTATAATATGTAATTTTATATATTTAAAAATTTTAAAAACTTGCAAGCGTAAAAAATGACGGTTTGCCCCAGACCCGGGGTAAGTCCGTTACACTACCGGGGTACAAACGTCATACCCAAATACATGTAAAATTAAACTAGAAATATTGCCAATTTTAACACTTATGTTTTAAAATAAATTTTATAATAGGAGATCAAATAAATAATAAAAAATGTATGGAAAATTTATTTTATTGAAAATTTTCAATCTGATATTCATAATATATTTATCCTGAAACTACATAAAAATTAAAATTACATTTTTATAATAAACTTAAGATCTCATTTTTATAATAAAGTTAAGGTCACATTATTTTATAATAGAATTAATGTTACATTTTCTTATAATAGTTTTTTATAACACATTTTTATAACATTTTATAACATTTTATAACACATTTTTTCATAATAGTTAAGATCACATTTTTTATAAATAAGTTTATAACTAATTTTTTTTAAATCTACGTGAGGTCAAATTTGTACTTTAATTTTATGCATATCACATTACGTTTCTTTTAAATGTTAAATTATGAAAGTATTAAATTACATTTCTTTTAAAACTTATTATATGATAAATAAAATTGAATGAATACTTTTCATTTGATAGCTTTGAGAAAAAATCTATAATAAATTCAAATTTCCAACGATTGGTTCAACGTACATTATGAAAACATCGCTTGATAAGAACCATCGCTTTGTTTTAGCATTAGTTGTCCGTTTATAATAGCAGCATCATATACTTCAGAAGTAAATAATTTTAGGTTAAGAAAATCAGCTGTTTCATTTTGATTTATTCCGCCGTACCGTTTCATGCGATGTTCGTTCCCCAGTTGTCAATGACGGTCACACCACGAGTCAATACCTGTTTTATATTTAATATAATTTATAAAATATTCATCGTAGAGGATTGATTAAAAAAGAAATTGAAAGTTCGTGAATTAAATTTTTAAATGCGTCCAATTACATATATTTTATATAATTTGTTTCAGTCTGACCTTCGATAGAAATTCGTTAGCTCAACACAGTTTTGAGCTCCGAAATTCAACTAATTTTTATTAATTCAATTTTTACATTTTTAACAAAAAATTGCTAAAGGGAAAAAATATACACTTATTTAATTATTATAAAAAATTACCGAGTCGAAACATTCATTTATTAAAGTTGAAAGAGGGGTGACGGTTTTTTCGCTGAGACGCTCATACCCCGGTCTCTCCTATTGGTTGGTTTTATTTTCCGCGCGAACGAATGCACTAAAACAAAGAACGTTAGGGTTACTTCCAATAACAAAAGCTTTATCCACAATGTTCACTGTCACTAGTGAATGCGAATGCAGGGTGAGCTTGAGCTGATGATTTTCGTTAGAGTCTACATATAGAATTCCTCTTATCTGTAGGCTCTAACGGAAATGATCAGCTCGTGCTTACATCGCGTTCACTTTGCGTTCGCGTTCACTAGTGACAGCGAACATTGTAGACTGGCTTCGGTGCGCAGATCATGCTTAACAGTGCGCGCGCGAGTTGCTGGAAAATGATCGTGACAACATGTAACTAGTGTAAATTGTCTAAAATATTTCGTTTCAACCTCTCCAACCATTTTGCAAATTCTAGAGCTCCAAATTCCAGAAGGATTTACATATTATCATAAAAGTTTTTTTATTGACATTCTGGGATACTTATATAAAATATATCATCCACACATATTGGATGTTCGATTTTTTTTTCTTGATATATTGTGAACTCTTAATTGAAAGCAATGACTCGTAAAAGGAGAGATATTTATAAAAAATATTATGAACGAGACGTTCCAATACCTAAGTCAACTCGACATTTATTAGAAAAAAGAGGCTGTGAAGAAATCTGCGATGACAATTTTCGCAATGGAAAGGTTAGAAATAATCTGTCATTTTCAAGTTATTGCTAGATAGCTATAATGCTCGACGATTAAATTAAATTTATAAGTTCTACCTCACGAAGAAAGTGTTGAAAATCATAAAATTGAGATTTATTTTTTTAAATCTTCCTAACCTTTATATGAGCAATGCAATTAGAAGAACTTTGTTATTGTTATATCTAAATATATCTACATCTTATGGATTAATACATGAGCACATTTTTAATTTCATAGGGTCGCAAAAAATTGTGTACTGATCGACAAACTCAAGAGAATAATTCTGGTAATACTTCATGTAGCAAGCCCAGTCCAAACGTACCACTAAATAAACCACAGTATAGCTTTGATTTTGAAATTGATGACCAGCGTATGCCTACAGTTGAAGTACTGCAAGAGTTTATGGTAATTTATTTTCTCAAGTGATATTGTAATTTCTGGAGTATTCATAATTCTTATATTTACACCATCATATGGTAAAGAGAGTATATGTTGATTTTTATGATATGGTTTTCCAAGACTACAAAATTTTACAAGAATACATATATATATATATATATATATATATATATATATATATATATATATATATATATATATATATATATATACATGCATATATAAATTTGAGAATTCAAGTAGAAGTCATTGAAATAAAGATTATCGGTGATAGAATGGGTTGATTCCTTTCCATGAACGTTGCTTGATTCAGCTATTACTGATTTCTTGATTAAATACTCAGATTTCTTAGAAAAATTTTTCCGTTCAACTATTATCACTTTAAATTGGAAAGTATTCATGTTTCGTGTTATTCTTAATATCTCATAAAATAATCTACAGATTTTGTGGGTGGAAGTAATTTTTTCAAGTTTGAGTAAACCTCTTGTAAATCCTCGTGAAATCATCGTTAAGTCTAGATTAAATATCTATGGAATGAAAATATACTGTACCTGTATATGAAGCAATTACGTATGAAGTGCAGAGACTACTTTCCACCTAGCTTTTGCATAGCAAAATCCAGTTGGCTTCTTCATGGCTTTCACCTGGGTTTTACCTGGCTTTCCAGGTGGATTTTTTTGATCCTACTACAATTACTTTAAATGGAGAATCTCTTTGATCTACTGCCTAATTTAGGTATCATCCGCATGATAGCACCTTCATTAGGCAATACATCAACAATATTTCCAATTTGAAGTGAATTTTGTCGAATTGAAAAAGTCAGGAAAAATCCACGTGGAAGGTCAGGTAACCTCTAGGTGAAAGCCATGTGGAAGCCAGCTGGATTTTGCTATGCAAAAGCCAGGTATGAAGTCATGAAAAATCCACCTGGCTATTTTCAACAGGGTAAAAATGTAGATGGAAAATCATTTTTTTATTCCTAGGAGGGTAGCATTTTCTATCATTTTACTCCTGACCATCATTAAAAAGTCACTATTTTCTCAAAAAGAGAGAAGGGAATGAAATGTTAGTTTCCACGTTAACAGGAAGATTTCAGTATTACCAACAGGTCTAGAAAATGTTCAATTTAGGAATTGATGGATAGAACCTCTAGTGCAAGCCATTTTTCGATTACACTGAATAACTTGATTCGCAGGAGGCTTTGTAAAGACAATCATCAATTCAATTTCTCTGTAGCAATTGCAAACATAATAACTAACTAATTTTCAATATAAGTTATGCTTCATATTATGTTAATTTATACGAAATTATGTGACTTAAAATGTCATACAATATACAAATCAATATTTCATCGAATCATCCTATCGAATGTTGAAGAATACAAATATGGTTTAATCAGACACATAGCAGCTGTATATGGTCAAATGCCATCTTGCTTATTAAATCTAATTTGATCCTTACACTACCGGTCAGGTGCTTTTATCATTTTCCATGTGAAAGAAGCATGCCTAAAATGTTTTATATCTCGTTTGCTTTACATTATAATGGAAAATGTCAAGAATGCTTTTTTGTAGATCGTTGTAAGAGCTTTCGATTACTGTATCGATAAAATTTCTTGATATCCTCTTATGTCAAGAAGAATCCATTCGAAAAATAAAAAAAAATCGAACACTTTTGCCATGTTTCAAAGTGATACAGTTTTGTTCATGAATGATCCTGGATACTTTCAACAGGGCTAACTGTTGAAATTGGAACAAATTTTAAAATTTAAATACATTTTTTTAGATTTATTTTCATTTTTATTTTGACCAAAATTTTATTAAAAAAACAGTCCATTAAAATAAAATATAAATACATTTTTTTACATTTTTTTGACGAATTTTCATATTACAATGTGGTTAAAACTGTAATTATATATTTGTATTTACATTTTTTTAACCAACTTTTTTTGCACTAAAAAATAGATTCTAACAAAAATGTGAATAAATATGAAAAAATGTGCAAAAATGTCAATACATTTATAATGGTGTTCCAATTTCAACATTTAGTTACATTTCTTCACATTTTTTAAAATTTTTGATTTCCACTGGGGACTATTGAAATTCTCCTGAATTCTGACAGGATTTGAGAGATTTGACACATTTATAAAGAAACTAAAATGAAATTCGAATGAAAATTTAGTAAAATATCATCGTCAGGTTTCCTACCGAAATTATAAATCCTGAGGAAAACTGTTTGATGATATGGATTTCATGAAATCTAGTGATGATGTGAATAATTTCAGAATGTTTTTTTGACGAACTTCATAATGGTTTCATACGGATCGTTTTAATGAGGGTAGTTTATACACATTATTCCTGTTATGAATAGTTATTAACAATTATACATACGAAATTATTACTGTTTGGAATATTACTTGATTACTATAGCACAATTGAAACGTTCTAAAAGTAATCATTCTGAATCTTTATGAAATATCTATACAGAAATTCATTCCTGAATCATCAAAATTATCCTAAGATTTAACATTGAAATCCTAACGAAATCCCTATAATCCAACAGTTTATCTCATGATTTCAGTAAGAATACAAACGATGATTTTGAATGATTTTACAGACAGATTTCGTTTGGATTTCCTTATGATTCAGTATTAAATCTTCTAGATTTTGTAAGAGATGTGCATGATTTCAGAATGTATTATTGCAGAGCACTGTACATCGTCATCACTAATTCCCTTCACAAGCGCATAGTTTATGAACTGAAAAAATCATGTAGTTTTCTCAAAATTTCATTGATGATTTCTCTATTCGTAAATAATGCAATTTCTGGAGAATATACTATAGACAGGTCAAGCTTGAGAGTTGGCGAAAAATTTGCTGAAATGTTTTCAAAGCCGCAAAATACATTCTGAAACACTCAAATCTAATTGAAATTTCAAATAGTTCGAACTCTCAGGCACTTTAAGGAACTTCTGTTCATGAATCATACCATTTCTTTTCTTAAGAACAATATAGAAATTTTTTATATATGTATATTTTTTATATATGTATATATATATATATATATATATATATATATATATATATATATATATATATATATATATATATATATATATTTATATATATATTGTATATTTATATATATTGAAGAGAATGTTACTTATTAAATGATACATGTTTATATTATTTGAAAAATTTCATCTGTGTAGTAATTAATGGATAGCTAAGAAATTTCTCTTGTTTCATCACATTTCAAAATATCTTTTGATACGAAGGAATACAGAATTCATTGAAAAAACTTATTTTATAACAACATAACCTAAAAATCACAACTTGTTTGTAAAGGCTATTTAACGAAACGAATTACAGCACTCGCCTTCAGCTCGTGATGCAAACATATTGTTTCGTAAATAAAGCCTCTCCAAATACGTTGCATGATATACTATATGATACTCCGTGCCGTAAACTTTGACTTACGCTGCGCTCGTGCCAGAAGGTACTCGCTAAATCTCGGTTCACGGACGTTGTATCATTAAGTATAAAAACGGTACTCAGGCATAAATGTGATTCTCGTCTCATATGAATTTATCATGCTCACTTCGCTCAGGCGTAATATCACGTAAGACGAGAATATATTTTACGATCTAGTATATCCTTTCGTACTATAACTCATTTAAACATGAAATTTGAAAAGAATCAAATTTTCTGTAGGATCATCCAGGTTATGTGCAGGATCTATTTCTGGGAGATGAGTCAGAAGATGAGGATATGGAAAATTGTGAACAAGAACACGGTAATGATGGACCGACCAACTACTCGAATTTATATAAGTTCTTAGAAGATAAAAATTCAAATAGTATTCTTGATGCCTCCTTGGTAGTCAGTGAATGTGCGATTATGATGGGAATATTAGAGTTTGCTTCACATGCTTCGTTGGACAACGATAACATTTCGAATCTTTGCAAACTAATCAATAGTTTTTTTAATAAAAGGATTGTTCCTGATACCAGATATATGATGGATAAATTGTTAACAACGGAAGATGGGATAGATAGATATATACGATTTATTTGTTAATTTTGGCAAAAATACATTACATAAAAATTGTTATTTTGTCATTACATTAAGTCTTTGATCACTATCACAGTTCGTCAGTGTATAAATATAAAAATTGTTGCACAAATTTGTCATTATCTAATATCACAGTTTGTTTATATCACAGTTCCATAACAATTTCTGAAGTCTACTCATTCTTGCATACACGTACATCCATCACGTTACAATTTAAAAACAATTACAATTCAGCCGATACATACACTCATCACACACGCAGATATATTTACTCTTTATTAAAATGTACTCTTTATATTTTGTACATTACAACATTTTTCACGACTAAGAATACAGAACACGGGAGAACGGATAAATTAAAATAAAAAAATAAAAAGACACAATTAATAAATAAATAATTAAGTAAATAAATAAATAAATAAATAAATAAATAAATAAATAAATAAATAAATAAATAAATAAATAAATAAATAAATAAATAAATAAATAAATAAATAAATAAATAAATAAATAAATAAATAAATAAATAAATAAATAAATAAATAAATAAATAAATAAATAAATAAATAAATAAATAAATAAATAAATAAATAAATAAATAAATAAATAAATAAATAAATAAATAAATAAATAAATAAATAAATAAATAAATAAATAAATAAATAAATAAATAAATAAATAAATAAATAAATAAATAAATAAATAAATAAATAAATAAATAAATAAATAAATAGATAAATAAATAGATAAATAAATAGATAAATAAATAGATAAATAAATAAATAAATAAATAAATAATTAAATAAATAAATAAATAAATAAATAAATAAATAAATAAATAAATAAATAAATAAATAAATAAATAAATAAATAAATAAATAAATAAATAAATAAATAAATAAATAAATAAATAAATAAATAAATAAATAAATAAATAAATAAATAAATAAATAAATAAATAAATAAATAAATAAATAAATAAATAAATAAATAAATAAATAAATAAATAAATAAATAAATAAATAAATAAATAAATAAATAAATAAATAAATAAATAAATAAATAAATAAATAAATAAATAAATAAATAAATAAATAAATAAATAAATAAATAAATAAATAAATAAATAAATAAATAAATAAATAAATAAATAAATAAATAAATAAATAAATAAATAAATAAATAAATAAATAAATAAATAAATAAATAAATAAATAAATAAATAAATAAATAAATAAATAAATAAATAAATAAATAAATAAATAAATAAATAATTAAATAAATAAATAAATATACAAATAAATAAGTCAATAAATAAATAAATAACTACCCATGTATGTGAATTCTCCGTCATCATGAAAAAATGTCAACTTACTCACCGTGCAGTTGTCTGAGGTGCCTGCCTAACGCCGTTTTAAATTTACATAAGGACGGCAGATACCTCACACTGCAGGGGAGGGTGTTCCAGAATCGCGAACCTTGGGCTCTAAACGAATAGAGACCCTTATCAGTCCGCGAACCCGGAACCGAGAGCTCTTTCACACCGCTACTACTGGAAGTCCTAGCTGTGTTTTTACCAAAGAGAGCCGCAAGGTACGGAGGTTGTCCCATATTTATTGCCCTATACAATAATAACCCCGCAAAGTACGCTCTTCTTTCCTTTACTGTAAGCCAGCCAAGATATTTCCTGTGAGGAGTGATGTGCTCATCCCTTCTAACACCACATATGTATCTCACACATGAATTTTGAAGTCGTTGCAACTTTGTCTCGAGCTCATCAGACACATCAAGGTGAACCACGGAACAATAATCTAAATGTGGCACTACCAGCGCGCATGCAAGCTGCTTTCTCAACGCCTGAGTTGTGCATGAACTAAAAAATCGTAGGCTATAAAGAGCACGATTTACCTTTTTTCCAACTGCATTAATCTGCAGTTTCCACGTGAGTTTAGAGTCCATGACAACACCAAGGTTTGTGACCGAGTCAGAGAAAGGCACATGTACACCTTCCTGAAACTCAATGCCGGGCAAACCAAGATCCTGCAACCGATTGATGTTGTGCTCAGAGCCGAAAATGATCGCTTTTGTTTTGCCGACATTGAGTCGCAGTCCGGATGCTTCGGCCCACTCCGACACTGCCCGCGCAACAGCCGACATGCATCTGATACCCAAATAAAGATCTCGCCATGTCACTTGAGTGTAAGTTTGCAAGTCGTCCGCGTATAGCAAGTGTTTAACATCACCACCAGTCAGTACGTCTTGTAAGTCATTGATATAAAGACTGAATAGCAAGGGCCCCAGGACTGAACCCTGTGGCACACCTAGATTGGTGGTTAGCCAATCAGATTCCCCGTTGTTGTCAGTTATGACTTTTTGCCTGCGACCAAAGATGTATGATTTGATCCACAGAAGAACACTCCTGGAAAAACCCATGCGTATCAGCTTACGAAGTAATTTAGATGGTGATATAGTGTCAAACGCCTTACTAAAGTCGAACAGTAGCAGTATAGTCATTAGTTTCTTATTGTCGTTTATCCCAGTTCGTATGTCCTCGGTTAGTTTTAGTAGAGCTGTCTGGGTGCTGTGATGCTGTCTGAAACCGGTTTGCAGAGGATCCAAGATAATTTTGGATCTTAAGAAATCGGTAATCTGGTTGTGTACTATCTTCTCCAGCACCTTGGAGAGAAAGCTCAATAGTGCTATTGGGCGAAAATCTGATAAAATAGATGGCACTGAAACCTTTTTTAGAGGCACCAAGTGAGTCCCCCTCCAAGCCCCTGGGAAGACACCACCATACAAAGAGGAGTTGAAGACCCTCGCTATATGATGACTTATATACGGGAGAGCCTTAGCTACAACGCTTTGGGGAATACCGTCCTCACCCCTAGCCTGCGACGAGAAATGAGCAACAGCCAGGACTACGTCCGTCACTGTAACGTCTTTGAAAACAAAGCCGTCGTCACTGGCCGAGTCCAAGATGCTACCCAAATCAACGTCACCTTCACTCTGGGAGACCGATACCCCCGCAAAGTGCGAGTTCAGCTCACCCGGCGAGAAGCCATGCAACCCCCCTCCCCGTGCCCTTGGCAGGAGCCCCAAGCCCTTTAGTTCTTTCCAAATATCCTTCTTATTTTCTAGGGCTTCAAAAATCTTATTCTGCATGTAAGTCTCCCGCGCGATTTTCATGCGTTGTTCTGCTTCGACCGCGAGAGACCGGTACTCCTGCCAAAGATTACCGTTTTTTGTGCGCTGTAGTCGTCTGCGTACGGTGTCACGTTTTTTTATTATGTGAGCCAGATCTGCGTCAATCCATGGAGGATTAGCTTTATTTTTTGGTGTAAATTGCTTCAGTGGAGCGAGTTCATCTATTGCCCTCATGAGATTGGCGCTGAGCTGTCCCAATAAATCGTCCATGTCGTTGTTGTCCAAGCAATCAAACGCCGCCCAGTCACATTTACTCAGGTAAGATAGAAGATCTTCCTGTTCTATTGTTTTAAAATCTCTGTAACTAAAAGTATCGGTGATGGGGCTATTGTTTAATTTAAAATCTATTTCAACATCTATAATTGTGTGATTGCTGGCAAAGGGCGCCCCCTGATCGCTGGCATTCAGCACCATATCGTTGTCATCTGTCATAACGACATCAATCCATGTGTGAGACCCCTCGAGGTGATGAGTCGCACCATGCTCTATTATTTTTAGATTTAAATCGTTGGCTAATCGCCTAACGAATCTTGCATCAGCCGACGTCTTCAACAGGTTCGCATTCAGATCACCCATCAAGATTTTATGGCTATAGTCCTGCGTGTATGTAGCTAGCTTATCAATTAGGTCTGAATTTTGCAGGAATGGTACATGCGGTGGCCTATAAATCAGAGCAACGAATACGGGGGGAAGGTCGCCCTGTTGCACACTACACATAATATATTCAGAAATGTTCGGCGTACCATCCTGGATGGTACGTGAGCGGCTTAGTATGGTTGCCTTAAAACTATTGTGTACATACAGGACTAACCCACCCCCAAATTTATTCCTATCTAATCTTAAAATTGAATAGCCCTTGATCTGAATGCGATTGTCGTCAATGTTTTGAGCAAGGTGCGTCTCAGCAATTCCAAAAAGGTGGTAGGAGGGACCAGATAGAAGGTGTTGACGGAGTGTACCAATATGACAATCTAGAGAGGTCACATTGATAAATCCTGCTCTCAATCCCCTACAGTGCACCCCCCCCCCCCCCAGCAGTGTCCAACGATAGTCATTCATTTGCGACAGCCTCCGTTTGATTATTTGTTTGAATGTCCAACTTATCTATTTCATTTATATTTGCTTTTCCTGTTTTTTTATGTGAATCTAATGCAATTTGTGGAGTTTCATACGAGGCTAAAATTACTTGGAGGTCTGCCGCTGTTAAAAATTCGTGGGAAACATCGCCATCCCGCATCTTGACCAGGAAACGCCCCCCCCCCCCCTATGCCAGATATATTTAAATTTGAGCCTCATCGCAAGGGCTTTAAGGCTTCTAAAATTATTAAATGTTTCCCTTGGTAGATGTTCATTTATAAAAATTTTACTATTGAATATTGCATCACTAGTCTCCTGGTCAAGTGCCGAGATGTCGACATCTTTAGTGTGAAAGCCTGTTATAAACTTTTTTTGTCGCATGATTTTATCTCCTAATTCACTGCTGGAGAGGGTAACAACCCACGGTGATCGTCTGCGTTCGCTAGTTACCTCGGTTGATGTCACCGACTCATCTGACCGAAGCAGGCGGGTATTTACTATATCCGTTTTCTGTATCGATGGGAGGACACGACGCAGTATAGCATGAACTACATCAACACGCTTAGTGCTGTTACCGTCAAAAATATTTGAAATTATTAAGTCATTATTGCATATTGTATTATTATTATTTTTTATTGTCCTCCCACCTACCATTTTGACCCGCGTGCTTCGTGCAGATGACGTCGACGCCGTATCTTGCAGTGTATCGTTGCTTTCGTTATTCAAATTATTATCAATGTTATATATATTATTATTATTTACATTATTACTAAATACACTATTTATCTTATCATTAATATTTGTATTTCTAATACTGTGCGGCGAAAAAGTTGTATTTGCCTTACTGGTAGGCAGGCCAATTTGATAATTTTCAATTTTACTTAAAAATTCTTGTTGTTTATGTTGAATAATTTTCAAAGTTTTCTCTATATTATTATTATTATTATTATTTATTGCAGTTTCATGATTGTTATTGCTTGTGGTCTCGTGTGCAATAATTTTTCTTATGGCCTTTAATATGTCGGAGTTGTCACTTTCAATTTTATTAACTTTATCAATTATGATTTTAAGGTCATTATCATATTTCTTTGTCTCACTATTATTTTTGACTAGATTTTTCACTTCAAAATCAGACTGCTCAATGTTATTGACTCTTTCTATAATTGCATTGTAATTAACTTCGATCTTATTCAACATATTATTTGTTATATTTTGACATGTTTCGTGTAGCTGTTTGTTTTGAATTTTTAAATCATTAATTTCATGACAAAGCACTTGCTTTTCATTTAACATCTCCTCCAGCTGGGAGTGTTGTTTTAACATCTTATCCTCTATTTTCTGCATTTTGGACCCAATTGTCAGTGCTAGAGTATGTATTGCTGGTAACGAGTCTAGCCTTTTAACAATTGCATCCAATCTGTTTTCAAGAGAGGACGAATGTCTAGTAAGTGCATTGTCTATGTTTCTAGATGTCGAATTGGCGTACTCTACCAAGCAGGAGACTGTCGTCCCTTTTTTAAAGGTAGTAGAGTCTAACATACGTATTACCGACGCATTAACATCATTTACGCTGCTGAAATTACTTGTTTGTACTGTTGATTTACATCTGGAAGCTAGTTCTTCTTTGTCCGTGGTAGATGTTGAAGGCGTCGAAACTGCCCCAGGGAGAACGATGTCGTCTTTAGCTGGCGTCGAGGTGTGTGAAAAAACACTGTCCGTATACGAAGAGTGAAGATTCAGCGCCTTCATGCCTGCAACCCGCTGTACAGCAGGCAGCGCAGGTACGAGACTCCCATGGTGTTGGCCCGCGCTGGAGCTGAGCTGATCGGTAGTACTGCCTCTTAGGCTTGCGTCAGCGTTAGAGAGAGACAAAGACAAGCGCGGTGTAGTGGGAGCAGAGAGCACACTGGTCTGCGGCTGCCGCATCAGCGTCGTTTGCGATGATAAAGGTGTTAAAGGTGTGCCGGCAGCGAGCAGCGGCGAGGAACTTCTCGGCGTGGTGGGGGCAGCCTTCCCACTAGGCAGCGAGCGTTGCGGCTTTGAATGTATGCTCGCACGCACTGTACCAGAAGACACACTTGCTGTTAGGCGTGACGTCACGTTATGTCCAGCCGCTGCTTTACTACTGCGAGATGTATTGGCAACACCTTTTGTGCATGTTTTGCACATGTATTGCTTTACTGCTGCATTAGTTTGCAGGATCATGCATCTAACATGACCTGCCTTATTACATTTAATGCAGCAGTACTTATAGGTCTTGCCCTTACTAGGAGGCAGACCACATTCAGCACAGCTTTTAATGCTGGCCTCCATACCGTGACACACACACGCACACTCTCACGCCTCGATGATATAATCCGCACGTACCTGTCGATGTTGAGACTCGGGCATGCGCAGACTTTAGCGCTCGAGGTGAGGCAGCAGGATTATAATATAACTAACCTCAAACCTGAGGCACCAGTGCAAAAAAGAAATTGCTGTATAAATACAGCACACCTGATGAAAAATAACTGTGGTGGAGAAGTCTTGCACTGTGGCCCTACTTGAGGGTCACACTATAGCATACCCGAAGGTACGGCGGCGGCGTAAAGAAATTTTGAAAGAGAGCGATACAGATGCGTGTGTGCACGTATAGAGAGCACAGACTCTACTGGGAGAGAGTATCATGCCGTCTGTCCAGATTGTAATTCATATATTCAAAAATTTAATCGTGGCACTCGATCTATTCAATGTAAAAAATGTGAAAGGTTTGTATCCGTGACGGGAAATGATGTAAATTTTTTCCTTATCCTCAAAATCGATTATCAGATCCGTTATTTAGTACAACAAAATGTTGAGTACGTCGAGCATGTATTGAATAATAGAGGTGTAAATGACTCGTTGAAGGATATATACTATGGGGCTCTGTATAAAAAATTTCTCTCTTCATTGCCATTTGAATCTAGAAATTCCCATGCAAGCTTCACATTCAATAGTGACGGTTCTCCCGTTTTCAAAAGCTCTTCTTTTTCCATTACTCCAATTCAAGTCATTTTGAATGAACTTCCTGTTGACGTCCGCAATAGTAATCCGTTAACTGTAGGACTATGGTTCAGTAAGAAGAAACCCAATATGAAAATATTTTTGGATGAATTTGTAAAAGATATGACCAGGTTATCTACAGATGGAATTACTTTCAAAATTCGGTATGAAGAGCGAAACATTAAATTTCATGCTATATGTTGTTGCGTCGACTCGATAGCTCGTCCACCAATGCAAGGCATTGTTCAATTTAACGACTACTATGGATGCAGTTGGTGTTTGCACCCTGGAGTTCCAGTAAAACACAACACAAGACATGTAATAAAATATCCTCTGCTGAACAATGTTCCACCTCTACGGAATGAATCTCAGACTCTTGACCACTTGGAAGAGGTGCTCGATACTGGAACTTCAAGTCACGGGATGAAAGCAATTTCTCCTTTGACAGAACTTTCTCGATTTGATATTGTGAGAGGTTTCGTTCCCGACACAATGCATTGTGTTTTTTTGGGTGTCTGCCGTCAGTTTGCTAAATATTGGTTTGATTCGTCCCGAAAACCATTCTCAATAAAAAAAGAAGACAAAACCAAAATCAGTAAAATTTTGAAGCCAATAAAGGTTCCTAAGCAAATCTCTCGATTGCCTCGCCCACTTGAAGATAGGAAGGATTGGAAGAGTAGAGAATGGGAAAACTTTCTTCTTTTTTTCATTTTGCCCATTTTAGAACAAATCGAGAATTTCGAAGTCTATTGGGACCACTTCAGATTGTTGGTGAATGCTATGCACATTTTAATGAGTTCCGATATTACTATGCATGCCCTATTACATGCCAATAGTCTACTAAAAGAATTTGTGGGTAAGACTCAGATGTTATACACAAAAAAGGCGATGACATATAATATCCATCAGCTGCTTCATATATGTCAAAGTGTTATTGACTGGGGCCCTTTGTGGTCTCATTTCGGTTACGCGTTCGAATCAGGCAATGGCAAAATTCTCGATTTTATAAAAGCCTCGAAAGGTGTATTGTTTCAAATATGCAGGCGATTGAATTATCAACAGTGTTCTAGTATATTACAAACTCATGTATTATCGAAGAATCAGGAATCTCCTGTATTAGAATACTGTAATAGATTGCAAAATAGAAGTACTCAAAAAACAGATAAATTGACCGATATTCGATATTTTGGCAGCCCATCTGCAGTTAACTACAATCTAATGAGAAACTTGGGACTTTCAGATTTTGCCGAATCCTATAATCGTATATCAAAAAATAATTGTATCTTTTCATCATGTAATAAGACGTATCCACGATCCTCGAATTGTTATGCAAAAACATGTGACGGTTCTTTTGTCAAAATTATAGAATTTATTTACGATCACGTGACTGGAAAAGAATTGACTATTTGTAATGAAATCATTACAATAAATTGAGATAGATATGACGCTATAAAAGTAGTGAGGGATATCAGTGGAGTTGAAACTGTTATTCCCAGTGGTAAGATCGAAAGTATTGCCGTTTTTATAGAAATAGGATCGAAGAAATATATTAGTTCCATATCTAATATGTATCACTATTGACGAACCTGACCAAAATACCGAACGAATTGTAAATATGAAAATATTCATTATTATTTTTAAAAGTTTGGATAGATATTAACGATGACTGAATTGTATTGTCCCATGAGGATACAATTACATAATTCTTATTCATAAACTTGTCAATGGAAAAATTGTAAAGCTATTATCGAAAGAGCATGTTTTAAATTGATTGTAAATACTACTGTAAATACTGTTTTACATACTATATATGATATTGTGAAAATATTCTATGTAAATATTTTTATGAAAAAATACACTTGTGAAGGTCTCATAGTTCTTTCTTTCTAATAAAGCAAGATGAAATCTCATAGAAATTGATTTGTTCCTAAAAATGCATTTTTTTATTTCCATGCTTCTTAGAATATCCTCAAGATCTGCGATTCTGAATAGAATCAGGATATACTTCTTTTAAAATTATGTTGCTTAAATAGCTCGCTGGTGAAAATTCTTTACGTATCCATATTGATTTTTCAAGGAAATCACAAGGTATCAAGTATGTTCCATAAAAATTACTATGATAATGATCTCTATTCATGGTGTTAACAACGTTAAATGGAGAAAGTCGAAGTAATACATTATTGACAGATTAAGCTGCGATGCTCTCAAGATTTTAGGATGAAATCACATTGAAAGCATGCAGATTTTATTCGGAAAACTATCTGCGGTAGACTTGAAATATGAAAGCAATCACATCGAAAACAGTCAGATTTCTTTCAGATTCAATTCAGATTTATTTCAGATTCTGTTTCAATTTCCGTCTTTAGGAAAATTTTGGCATGAAAGTAGTACGAATGATTTCGGGTGGAATTTGTTAGGATTTTGCTCCGATTTTGTTCAGACTTTGTTCAGATTTTGTTCTGATTTTGTTCTGATTTTGTTCTGATTTTATACCGATTTTGCTCGGATTTCCGTTATTAAAAATGTTGCCTTATGAAAGTAATCAAACTGATTTCATTCGAATTTCATTTCGATTTCCGTCGCTCGAAAATTTGGAGTTCCAAAGTTATCAAATTGATTTCGTCCAGATTTCCTTCAGATTTCCATCGATCAAAATTTGTACGGTATTCAAAATTATCATATTGATTTCGTTCGGATTTCATTTGGAAATACGCTTTGATTTCAGATTGTGTTTTTGGACGGATTCCACGCGGATTCCACGCGGATTCCACGCGGAATCACAACGTAATCCAGACGGATTCAAAAAGAAATCCAATGGATTTCTTCGCGGATTCATAGTTATTTCAGTTCGGAATTCATTCGGATCGTTTCAATGGGGAAAGAATTGCTAATTTTCATATGTAAAAAAGGATGCATATATTTATAAAGTTCATGTAATTTTCTTATTATTGACCTATTTTACAATTACAACAAAGTTTGTATAAGTTAAAGTATAACAATTTTTAATTTGTAAATTTTGTAAAATTAGCAAAATATGTTTGTGTTAGTATATACGTTTGATATGTCAAAAATATATATACATCCATTCTACAGCTCATGGTATTTCCTTTCGATTTCGTATAGTTCACGGAATTTCCTTTTGATTGGTGAATCTTCTAGGTACTTTAAAGTTATTTTTGTTAAAAAAATGCACTTGGAACTTGGAAAATTTTTCAAAATTGAAATAAATATACGGACGCAGATTTACTTACATTTTATGTATAACTGTTGCTGCAAGTTTTGTACATCAATTTGCTTTCAACTTGTTTTCAATGTTATTAAAATATTATATTATTTTATTTTCTATATTATTCACATAATATTCAATAAAAATACTCATATATGCGACAGTGCGAGAGAGATGGGGTGAAAATTAATAACAGCATATTGATGGAAATTTGTGTGATATAAAAATCGAGAAATATGATGATAATATGATGGCAATTTATTCCCATGATACGCCTGCACATCATGAGCAATAGTTGCTGTAATTTTGCCTTCACTTTGCCCTTATAATTTACTTCAATACTTGATACAAAATTTCCAGCATATACGGACGCAGTTTTACATCAAATTTAAGGAAATCGATAGCAAAACGTGTATGTCAAATTGTTAACAATTTGCAATACATCTGGCTAATGGGGTAGTTCTAATTTTGTATGTTTGGTATTTTTATTTTCTTACGCAGTGTTTCTCCAAGTTTGCAATAGTACTTATTCATTTTGTTCGCAATTTCTTTCCTACTTTTAATTATTCTATTATCTTCAGTTTTCAACTGACTAATAGTAGTATCGTTTCTGATTTTATTTTTCCCAATTTTATTATTTATACAAGCCCAGAGTTTGCTTGGCTCATTTCTATTAATCTATATTGTTTTCTTATCATATTCTATTTTTACTGCTTTAATGACCTTATCTAGAGTTTTAACAAATTTTTTGTAATTGTCTTTGAGTTCATCATTATCTGGATTATGTTTTAGTCGTTTGTATAGTATTTCTTTTCTATTACAAGAGTTCAATATTGCTCTTGTTATCCAGTCTTTCCTTGGGGTTTTCTTGGAGTTGAGCAAATTTGGTTTTTTGTATTTTGACTTTTCCATGCAAATTTTAATTTCTTTTATTATTTCCTTAATAGTTTCATTTGGATCTTTTGCATTTTTAAATTTTGACCAATTTATTTTCATAGCATTATTGAATAATTGTTTGTAATTATAATAATACCTGTCAATTTTTGTCTCTTTATTTGAGTTAGGTCTACCATTTTTTATTTCTAAAAATAATGGATCATGGTCAGTTATGGGCACCATAAGTGTTAGTGATTTAGTAATGAGGAAGTCTGTTTTGATAAAAATGTTATCAATACACATGACTTTATCCGTAGTTATGCTTGATGGTCTTGTGGTATTTGTAAATCCTGGGAGAAAATCTTTTTCCAATGGGTTGTTTAAGAAATCAACGCTGATAGCATTATAATCCTGTATATTTATATTAAAATCGCCAATTATAATGTTATTTTTTGCTTTTCTTTTTTGTTCTAAATAAGTTTTGCAATTCAGATTAAATTCAGTACAATTCAGTCCGTGTGATCTATATAGAGATGAAATTTCTAGTTGTTTATTATCATTTAATGTAATTATAGTGTTTGATATTTTTAGTTTGCCTATTGCTATCGTTTCATTAGTGTGTATAATATTTTCTTTTACGTATACCACTACATGATCATTTTTATTAATTTTCCCGAAGTTATAATATAATTTGTAGTCCTTAATTCTATAATACTGATAATGAGTTAAATTCCATATATTATCTGTACACACAATAACATATGGTTTTATCTTAAGACTTTTAATAAAGATTTGAAGCTTTTCAAAATTGGCATTTAGGCTTCTAATATTTAAGTATAAAATCAAACTATTGTTACTATTTCTTTCTTTGTTAAAAGTCTCGAGATCCCTATATAATCTCTCTTGTTTGTGAATGCTATTCTGTATTTCTTCAATTAAGTTTATTTGTGCTTCCATTATGTAGTTGCTGTTGGTTCTGGTGTAGGTTCTGGACTTGTTGATAATGTTAGTTGTTCTTTGTTTTGTTGTTGTGTAGAGGAATTGGCTGCGCTTAGTTTATTTACTATACTCTTCACTGATTTTACGTGCCTTTGGTAAAGTAGTTTATTAGTTTGTATATTACGTATTTGTTGTAGTGCACTTGATTCATCCCATGCCGGTAATGTAGGCGCGACCGGGTAATCAATAGAGTTAATATATTTTTTTATTTTATTTTTAAGTATGCTACACTCGAGTCTGTCTGTTGGTAAGTTATTCGTTAGTAAGCTTGTTCTGTATTTAGAATTGTTATAATTACAGTTAACACATTCCGTTTAGGTATTTTTACATTTTTACATATTTTAAATAAAGGCAACCTTGTAAAAACTAGCATAAAATATTCTTTTATTACAACATTAATTGTTTAATTGCTTTTTTATACACATGTAATCTTACGAATAATATGTAACAACTAAGTATTGCTTTAACGAGATGCGTTTTGCAATACAAAAAAATATAAATGTCGTCATTGTTGTTTGTAATAACGCAACTATATAAAATACACATAGTTCATTATATGGTTGGCACAAATCGTACAAGTTCACAATCGTACTACTGAAACTGGGACGAATTTTCCGAATTTTTTGTAAAAAAAACTATATGGCCAAATGTTATAAAGTTCTGGGACTATATTTAGCATCATTTAATAAAGTTGTACACATTTTTTCACAATAAAATATTGCGTAATAGCCGATATATAACTCATTCCTTGGAGGTCTGTACAAAAAAGTTGCGAAACGGCTGCAGTTGTAAGTGACGTCAGAGTGCCTGAAATCATAAAAAACAAAAAAGGCGTTAAACTAGACGACATTGTCCCTACCATGAATCACCAGTTTTGAAAAATAGTTAAAATTGACACAATGGCGGTGTATTGAAAAAAAGTTGTATATTTTGCCAAAAAAAAACGTCCGTTTCTAGAATTGCAAATTTGCATTTTGTAACGGATCGAAAATTCCGTAGTTCATGGTATGTAAAAACATGTGCTGAGTATACGCTAAAGATTTTGAATCGATTCATCAGTTTGATCGTGAGTTAGAACTGCAGCCATTCTGAAAAATGCTGTTTTGAGATGAACGCGTTTGAAGTTTTAACTACTGATTTCTATGTAATAAAATTAAATTTATCATACTTACAACTAGTCTGCTATTCCAGGCCCATATAATTTACCTTCCTCTTGCTCAAAAAACTCTTGTTCAGCCGATGCAGCTGCCCTACGAGCTGCCCGACCCTCTTTTGAAGCTGCCTGTCGCCTTAGCTCCGCTAGCTGCATGCGCTTCATGTCGCGCTTGTTGACATATTCTTTAGCACACTTTCCAACAATCACTCCTATTGTTTTGAGTATACTCAATATTGATCGAAAGCCGTCATTAAAAATTCCAGTAGCAAAATAATTAACAAGTTGAGTAGTTTTCAGGCCACTGTGAAGGTGTTTTGGAGCAAAGTGCCATAACAAGCCATTATAACTTTCATTGTTATTTTGAGTGTTGCCTTCTATGCATTTGTTTAATAATTCAGGCCTACTTAAGTCCTTGTAAATGGGTTCTAAAACTTTTAAAACTTCTGGGTCTAGAGGAAGATAATCATGATTGAACTCTGTCATATCAAAACCTTCAGCTTCCGCTCGGCGATACTTGCACCAGTTGTCAACGCCGGCCGGGAACTTTTGGTGCTGCGAGTTTTTGTCGGTTAAACCCATATGAAAGCATGTAGCTAAAATCTCATTTTCCATTTCAACTACATTATCTTGATGTCTAATAATAACTAAACCATAGTATTTTCGAAGCTTATTTATTACTTTGTCAGTTATTTGATCGCTTACTTCTCCCTCCTAAACTATTACTTTCTTTTTTTCATTACGGTATCGCGTTCCCATTCTTTTCTTAACATGTAGATAGCATTCCAGTTTTTCTACTTGTACATCGTATGGATTCATATCTAAAATATTGTTGAAAGTAGCACTATCGCCGTCGCCGATTTAGCGCGTATATTTCACATTGTAATTTACAAGCGAGCGACCGAACATTTCTTTTACGCTCTCGACCTCCATTTTCGCACCCAACCTTCGTGATTAGCTTGGAAATCGTGATTTAAGAGCCATTCTGCATAGGCTTCTGGATCTTCTTCTTTTTTCTTCTCCCAGAATTCACACCCCTTGCAGTAAGATTATTTTACTGACGTGTCGATGATCTTTTTACTATACTTTCCCGCGAGTGTCGTAACACCGAAACGCGAAGTATGCCCACGTTTTTTGCACGTACCATCTCCGGAAGTTGTCAAATTCGTATATGAACCTTCTTTTTCTAGAGTTTTTTCTCTTTCTTCTTTTACAGCTTTATTCACCGACAATTTATAAACCGCTTTTGCAGCTGTCCAAACATTTTGAAAACATCCGATGAAAGTATTTGTGTAAAATGTCGTCATATCCATCCACAAAAAAGATTCAGGCCCTCATGCCCGATTACCAAAAACCGCATTACAAGCACTATACGCCGATTAATTTCGAATGCTTTACCAATCCTAGGGCCAGAATTTATATACACGACACCATACTGACACGTTAGAGCAATTTTGAATTCAAGGCGGCTGGACTCGCTTCATTGAGTGTTATATTTGTTTTGCAATCTTTGCAAACTACTGAATTGCTTATCGCAGTAAAAACAACACAAAACTGAAGTATACGGTAACCATGCGCTTGATCAACAATAATCTTCGTCGCGCAACAATTTTTCAGCAGTCGTACTGGTGAATTCGATTGACTGCTCCAACGTGTGTTGATTTCCGCTAAACTTTATCTTCTTGCCTACAGATCTGCGCACTGGAGTTTCTTTCGTTCCTTTCTAATATACGTATGGACTATTTTCACTCATTTTCAAAATTAAATTGTGGCTACGACGTGTACACCGGCAAGGGTCGAGTTACAGTCTGCCGAGCAGCAGCCTGCCATTCTTAAAATATTTCAGATCCGTCTCTAATACTTTGGGACAGTATTATATTAATGATTAACTATCGAAAAATGCAATAAAAAAATCGTTTTATGGACATTGAGAAACTGGTGCGGCCCCTTAATAACAATTTATTAAGGTTGTAAAATTCCGAGAAAAAATGTCTTTCGGAAAGTGTTTTACTTAAATAAAGCATTATTACTATATTTTGTAACTGTAAAGGTTAATTAGTTCTGATTTAAATTTATTTCAAATTTATCTAATTCGCTTTTATTAATATCTGTATGTCCTCTTATGAATTGTATAATTCTGCCAAATTGAGATTTAAGAGTATTGGATTATGTGAATCTTGACTATCGCTTATTACCTTTATACTACTCGTGGGTTGTATTATTTTTATTTGTAGAGGGTTAGATTAGGTACCCGTTTCTGGCGGTTAGATAATCATCTTGAATAAATCACATCTAAAAGGTATATATTTGTCTCATTGGTTTTCGAGATGCTCTCGAGATCTGCTTACACTGACAATTGACAACTAATATAATAAAGAATAATGCTGTTTTATATAATTTTAAGGGGTAACGCCACTCTAGGTACACGTACTTTTGACGATTTTTTGTGGTTAAATAATACGCGAAATGAAAAATTCGTTTAAATAAATTTATTGTATAATTAATGAAGTGTAAAAAAATTTGTTTTCTTCAAAATGGCGGCCACGGGCGCTCGTAATTTTTATACTTTCCCTTGCATGACGGTTCATGCTAGTATATTAGCGTTCATTCAATGAAAAATTTTTTTAATCCGAATTAAATGTTTCCAAAAATACTTGTGTCAAAGCAAATAAGTGGTAAATTTATAAGAAAAGTGTTTGTAGTGTTATATAATTATATAAATCAAGAAATAATTTTTAAGAATTATTCAAGAATTTTCGAGAATTCAAGATGTAGAAGTACTCTGATCGAATGATATGAACACGACTTCTCTCATTTCTTAGCGGTAAATGATTCAGGTCTCATGCAGAGAGGGAGAGAGAGCGAGCGAGAGAGATAGATAGATAGATAGATAGATAGATAGATATAATATTTATTTGTAAATACTTACAAAACATTTGATACATGTCTTTTCACTTAAAATTTAATATCATATTGTTACTTAACCTAAAATAATTGCACATATGCGACGTCAGGTACATAAAGTATTGCACTTCGTTGTCAAATAAAAGTCATGATCTCTACATCGTTCTTATTATATCTATCAGTCATTGGATAAATTGCATACATACATTAACAGTCGTTTTCAATCATACTAATAAATACATGCATACTCTTTAAAATTATTTTGTTGATTGATTAAAAATAAAATAAATAAATGAAAATACATAAATATATCAATGAATTTGAATTTAACAATACAAGATAAGTTATCACAAAAAATTAAACAAATACGAAAATAGAAAAATCAACAATGACAATTAATCCAAGCATGCAAAATATTTATTGACCGCCACCTTGAAGAGTTTCAATGATGGTAACGTTCGTATATGTGAAGGGTAGTGAATTCCACAAATGCGCACCTTGTACTTGAAAAGATCTTACTCCAGTTTCAGTACGCATCTGCGGAATAGAGAGTTCTTTAACCTCACCTCTTACAGGGCGTTTCGATTCGTTCTTTTTGAAAAGCGGCTCGAGATAGACTGGCTCTTTTGTCCGAAGAACCTTGTAGATGGTTATCGCCATAAAAACGGCTCTTCGAGAGTCCACCCGAGTCCACTGTAATTGCTCCCTGTAAGGGGTGATGTGCTCTCAGAGAGAGAGAGAGAGAGAGAGAGAGAGAGAGAGAGAGAGAGAGAGAGAGAGAGAGAGAGAGAAGCGCCCTGGGCTTCGAGTCCACATACCAAGAACGCGTAGCTCAAGTTTGAGTGCGAGAGAGCTCGTGAGCTCAAGTATGAGTAGCGTGCGGCTGCTCGAGTTTGTATGGGCTCAAATAGGAGTAGCGGAAGAGCGTGGTCTGAGTCTGCAGAATAAGAGTGGCCGGTTCTGAGTATTGGACAGCAAAAGTACGGCTCAAACCCTAGCCACTACATGGAAGTATCTAGTCTCACGACCTGAGCAGCTGAGGTGTCGAATTTCGCGAAGAAGCGTCGAGGAGAAAGAGGATGGCTCTCCGCTAGTGCACGAACGGCGTCGAGTGCCGCGCGAAGCATCTAACTGTGCGGAGAGGCATCGAGCCATGTGCGGAGCATTGAACTTCGCGCGAACGGCGTCGAGTCTCGCGCGTATTATCGAGTCTCAGGCGATAGAGGCGATCCGCGTGTATTGCGGAAAAGCTGACGAACCGCGCGTGGATGGTTCCATGTCTCGGATTTATTGTTCTATTAGAGTCTAGTCTAATAATTAGACCAAATTATTATTAGGTATATTTTGTTGTATGTTATGTATAGTTACTTTATTTATTGTTAATTCTAGTTATCTTAATTATGGTAGTATTTGTAGTATTATTGGTTATTTGGTTGTTATTATATAATTAAGTCAATTAATATTAGTAATAATTAATAGTGTTATGATTAGATAATATCTTTATTGTACATTAACCCATTTCTTCCCAAGCGGCCATTTTATAGTCGATTGGTTTTTTATCTAAAACCGCCATTTTGAAATTATCCAACGGAAATTTAAAAATTCTGACTTCAGAATCAGAAACAGCGGACAATTTTACTTCAGAAAAGTGCTATTGGTTATTATTATTTTTTTTCGACAATTTTGTAGGCAAAAAACCAATCGACTATAAAATGGCAGAGAGAGCACAAGGAGAGGGCACACCCTCCAGGAAACGAAATTTGGTCAGACTTTGGAAGGTGTTTTCTGGTACCCAAAAATTATTCGTTATTTTAATGAGAAATAGATACCTTTTCTTCTAACCATAACTCCACAAGATTTATTATGGATGAATGACTCAAAATATAATAATAAGATGGCAAAAAGACCTTTAATTTAAGCTCCATTACATACAGAAATATTAGTATGATAAAAAATTATTTACAATTGTAAATGGGGTCCGTAATTGCGTGAATATTCAAAGAAATTTAACTCTTTTAAATTCGTTAATTTTCCTTGTATGTTCAGTGGACATCTTCCATTGTTAATAACTTTTGATCAGATTAATATTTTGATACGTAACAGAACTTAAGTTAAAGCTCTTATTGCCTACTTTGTATTATCTTTTCAGTCAATTTTCCATAATAAAAACTTGTAGAGTTATGGTTCGAAAAAGAAGTACCTTTTTAATTAAAATAACGAATATTTCGAGTAAATTACCTCATATCTTGAGATCAAGGGTCCACTAGAATGAATTACGGGTACTTGTCTTCAGTTTTGTGTACCAGAAAACACCTCCCAAAGTCTGACCAAATATCGTTTCCCGAAGGGTGTGCCCTCTGCTTGTTACTAGTGTTATTCAAGCCTGGACCATGAGACAAAGGTTCGATCTTAAGTAACAAGTTCTAATATGAAGTATAAGATAGTTTGATTTGTTTATTATGGCTATGCGGAGATCGCAGGTTTCTCTATTTTTGTAATGGCTATATGTCAAAATTGGAATAAAAATTATAGGCCATAAAGAGTTGCTGATTCTTAGATTGAGGTTTGACTTTTCGTTATTGTTGAACGTCCCTTGTGCATGATAGGTGTTATTTTCTTTATGTAGGTTATTGTTATTTTGGAAATAGTTAAGAAGGCTCAATATGAAGTATATAGATTGGTTAAGGTAATATTCGAATTTTAGTAAAAAAAATGTAAATGTTTGACATTTTCGAGTGAAATAGTTTGTAATTTAGATTTCCATTTAATTTTGTGACATTAATTTTATTAACTACTCTAAAATCAGAGGCTGTGTCTCTTTGATACAGGACAATTAAATCAGTGAGATGTGTGACGAAAGTGAAACTTAAATAGAATTGCGAGGAATTAAGACATTGCTCGCTATTCCACTTTAAGGTGGCTCCCTGGCATTTTTTCATGAATTTGACTAGTTTTTCTATTCATTTTCTTTCCATTAATACTATTCAATTTTTCATGTTTAACATTGGAAATAATTCAGTATATTCGATACTACTATTATATATATAAAAAAAAGATTTTGTAAATTAAAAGATTTTTATGGAGTCATAGGCACCTTTCAATGAATGGGCTAATCAAAGTCCTGAATTTGGACATAAATTGATCCTTGTGTACACAAAAATTACAAAAATTATTGAAACTTTGATAATATATTCTTTAATGTATTTTCAATGAAAATGCGCTCGTTTTTTATTAATTGATAGTTTGAAGATTATTTATAATACAATTTTTAATAAAATAAGGGTATTTATATAGCATTTTTTATATTTAAGATGATTCTGTAATAAAACAGAAGACTGGGGCTAATCAAGAAGAATAATTATAGGGTTCCCGGATTTATGACTAAAATTGAGTTCAGATTGATCCGATTCAGATACATATTGCAATTCGGTGTCTGAAAATATTAAATCAATGTTTGAGTTAGAATTGAGTACAATCAACTGCTTATGTTGAAAAGCTTCATTATAAATTATAGTACGATGTCGAATTTGGTAGTTGCGTAGGCTAGGTTTGACTGTGTATAATGGTTTTATTTTGATAGGGCTGTAATCCACAGAAAATGGAAATTCGTTATCAAAATTTTCTGATGACTACAGTTCTACAATTTTGAGATTTTGTGCTCTGTATTTTACTTTAAAATCTGTGACAGTATATTTTATATACAGTGATTTATTTTGTTGAGAATATGAATCAGAATCAAGTTTGATTTAAAAGGTCCTTGTCAGATATATCTGAATAGATAAAACAAAAGTGTTTATAACTGGTGCAATCCATGTATGTAACACGAATAGCTAATTCGTAAGCATCTTGCAAAGTCTCGGGAGCAGAACGAAAAATGTGTTGACAAATATAATTTATTCATATTTTATTATTTGATCATTAACTTTTTTTTAAGTAACGTAGATTTTATCTATATTTATTCGCGTAATAGTCGGTTATGGCTAGTTCACTACAAACGATGCCAATTTGTTACAGCTGAATTAGTATTCGCACTGCGCGGGTTATGTCGTGAACAAATATATTTTTATTATGAGTGCAACTAGCCTCTGTTCGAGTACTTTTACAGATCTATTACTTTGAAGTTATAGAATACTAAATAATCGAAAGAATAGAGATTTTATATGCACTCCATTTAGATCGTTAGGTCCGAGTCACATTAAGAGCGGTAACGAGCCTCACAAAAAGTGACAGTTCGAGGGGTGTCGAAGCTTTTAGAGAAGTATCGAGTGGAGTGGTAACGAACTGAGAAGTTCAACCGTTTCCGCTGTGCTGGGCTGTGGTTCAAACTCGCGGTCCAATGCCGGACTCGCAGAGTCGTCCGAATATTGCGGTTCGAGTCTTGCAGACGAACTGAGAGGTTCGAACCGTTTTAGCGATGGTAGACCGAGGTTCGTACTCTCGGTGAGGTGTCGAACCGTTTTCGCTATTGTAGATGGAGGTTTAAACCTGATTTCTTTTGGATGTTGGAAAATCATTGAAATTTTTTTTTTTAACTTTGCAGATTTTATTTTTAGACTGAATTTTTTTTTGTTATTTGGATTTTTGAAAATTTATGTTTAGTGCTGAAAATTTGTCCATGATTTCCAAAATTTCGCAAAAATTTCTTTTGGTGTCAAATACAATGTTTTTGTTTGCAGTTTATGTTTTGCTCTTGTGAATGAAAATTCTCTCTTGTTGGTATGATTTTGCAAGATCAATATGTTGTGAAGGCGATACAACTTCTTCCTGAATAAAGAATTAGCTTTACTTGTTAAAGGGGTGCATGTGTGAAATAGTAAAATTACATGGTAGCAAATCCCAAAAGCGCGCAAGAATTATCTCAGATTTTGACTGTATCAGTGAATGAAAATTTAAAGCACGTACGTACAGCTGATATATAGCACAGAACAAGCATACGTTATATAAGGAGCAATATCTGCACTAACAGTCGAAGCACTCAACAACTAGTGCTTCTCATTAGAGCCACAGGAGCTCGATGAGACGTTGCATCAATTGTAAGTAAAACGGGGATGTTTCTTAGGAGAATACACTGAGGAGGATTTCCAGCCGAGCCTAGAAGCGGACACTGCTGTCGACAGCTCAAGCCCATCGCAAGGAGCTGCACCTGGCATACATAAACAGGGTACACAATGAGGCAACGGGTCAACAATTTTCAACAAAAATGTCGATATAGAGGCCCCACGCCCTATATCTTTGTCGCAAGCAGACACTCAGGTCCGAGTAAGAAACTTCACAATAGCAGCAGATCATCGGGGACTACAGTAGAGTCGAACGACGGACAGGCGAGGAGAAGTCCGCCGCCGACATTACTCGACGATGCAGCCAAGCAACAGCGATTGCAACAGCAACAATTGCAGCAGCAATCACAGCAACAACAATTGTGACAGCAGTAATTACAGCAACAGCAAAAGCAACAATGGTAACAGCAACAAGCGCAGCAACAGCAGCAGCAATTCCGTTAGTTACAGTTCAAACAGCTACTGCTGTAGCCGCAGCAGCCGGCACGGCACGGCAGGCCGAACCGGGGTCCGCTATGAGAGTTTCACTGTAACCTTCCCGGCAGGGCTGCTTTTTTAAGTGCCACCCGACTTCATGACCGTATTCAACGAGTCAATGAAGCGAACTGATATGCTAGGAGAACAAATTGCCGTATTGGCATACCTAGTTAGGCAGTCAATAATACCAGGCAATGCAGCCTACAATCGCACCTCGCACGAGAATAGACAGCGCACAAAACCGCATATCTACAAATACGCAAAGGCCAGTTGATTTAGGATGTAATCTGCGCGTCACTTTCCAGGACATCTTCAATAATGTGCCAGCTGATCCTCCGGCGAGCAGCTCACTAAGCGAGCAGCAGCAGAGGCAGCAGCAGTATATGCCGCCGCTTACCGGCGCACAGTGGGCGGAAACGCCGAAAAAGTGATCAAAAGTCTTGATTCACTTCAATTTCAATCCAAAATGACTCTTTAAACGGTCATTTTGTTCGTTGTATCATAAGGAATCAATTTCGATCTACTGCGGACATATAGGGGTAGTATATATATATATATATATATATATATATATATATATATATATATATATATATATATACTACCCCTATATGTCCGCAGTAGATCGAAATTGATTCCTATATATATATATATATATATATATATATATATATATATATATATATATAAACCGATTTTTCTTCGAGATCTATTATAACTAAACGAAAAATAATATGGATTTTTGAAATTTATCACTCTTTGACACTTTACGGACACCCCTATAATGGGAGATAGTGGAATTGTATATATATATATATATATATATATATATATATATATATATATATATATATATATATATATATATATATATATATATATATATATATATATATCTGTATTATTGACGAATATATCACCCTTTCTTATGCCGGAAATCTCGTTTTTTCGCAATCTAATATCTACACTAAAAACTGAGATATCGATATGATTTTTTTTTAATTCAACATTAAGTCATGCCAATTAAGGAAAAATTATTGAGAATGCTATCATCCCCTATTTTAGGGGTGAATAGGTACATTTAAAATTTGATAATAATATTGAGAAAATAGAGAAATTCGGAAAATTCTTGGATTAATTGTCACAAAAACATTGGAGACGTAGCAAACATACATGAGGGCGCTATCATCCCTACTGTAGGGGTGAGATTGAGGGGTCAGAGGTTGAAAAGGCGGAAAATCGTCGAAAAATATTGTAAAGGATTTTCGTGGGCGCTGAAAACGATTATGATATTGATTTCATTAACATCCCCACTTGGTGTATGGTTTTCTGTTGCCATCCCTCAATCTAGGGGTGAGATTGAGGGGTCAGAGGTTGAAAACGGGGAAAATCGTCAAAAAATATTGTAAAAGGTTTTCGTGGGCGCTGAAAACGATTATGACATTGATTTCATCAACATCCCCACTTGGTGTATGGTTTTCCGTTGCCATCCCTCAATCTAGCGGTGAGATTGAGGGGTCAGAGGTTGAAAACGGGGAAAATCGTCGAAAAATATTGTAAAGGGTTTTCGTGGGCGCTGAAAACGATTATGACATTGATTTCATCAACATCCCCACTTGGTGTATGGTTTTCCGTTGCCATGCCTAGATTGATCTAGGGGTAAGAAGGAAGGGCGAGAAATTAAAAACGTGAAAAATCACCCAAATATAGTAAACCGATTTTTCTTCGAGATCTATTATAACTAAACGAAAAATAATATGGATTTTTGAAATTTATCACTCTTTGACACTTTACGGACACCCCTATAATGGGAGATAGTGGAATTGTATATATATATATATATATATATATACATACACACACACCTGTATGTAATGATTTTTATTATTAATATAATAAACATTATATCAAAATTCGAATAATTTAAATATAACAAGGAAAATAGAAAATATATATGAGTCTATATCGCGCGAAACATAAACAGACAACGTCATACTAGTACAAAGGTAGGTCGAAAGCGTGAAGGTGTAGCGCGCGTTATCAGTTGTTTATTAGCTTTCTTTGGATACACAAGTTAGACAGTTGATTTTGTATTGTGCAGCATGTGTGATTATTTTGTTAACTACAGTGATATATTTCATATCCTGAAAAATAATAAAAATTTGAATGAAGAAGAACGGAAAAATGCTGTTATAAACTTTATTATAAGTGACATTGGTGTAGAGTGTAATGAAAATGTAATTGCTACAATAAAAGAGAGACTTTGAATAAGCTTTTATAATAACTATTATAAAAAATTCAAGAAATATGCGAGAAGCAATCAAAGTTTTGAAGTATTCGAAACGAACAATCAAAACTGGCTGAAAGGAAGATTAAAAGTAAATTTTGACATATTGAATAACAATGTGGAACCAGGTAAGATAATTCAAAATTACATCGGTATATACAATGTTTATATAGTGACAAAATTACAATTTCTGTATATATACACACATACGCACGCATGCAAACACATATACACACATACGCACGCATGCAAGCACATATACACACATACGCACGCATGCAAGCACATATACACACATACTCTTACAAACACACACACACACACACACACGCGCACACACACACACACACACACACACACACATACACACACACATACTCACGTACACACACAAACACACACACACTCACACACTCACGTACACACACACACACACACACACACACGCACACGTACACACACACACACGCACACGTACACACACACGCACACATGCAGACACACACTTCATGCACACGTACACAAACAGATCATGCACACAGCACGCAAATCCGCACACACTACACTCGCACACGAACACACATATATTCTCCAGCGCGTTTGATTTGAAAATTTCTTTCTAACTCAGGATATACACACACGACCTTGCGAACCCAGTGGCGGAGAAAAACATTTCTGTGAACCATATTCACAACATTGTTATTGTCAGTATCGAGTGGCACTAACACAATCATACACATACCCAGGTGAAAATAATCTCATTCACATAATTGTTAATAAAACTTATTAGCTTTTATTAGATTATAATAACCATTTATAAAATGTGGAATTTGGACTCTAATAATAGTTTATAACACTTATTAATGTTTGAAAGATTTAATTATATATTTTTTAATTTTACAAATGTTTTCAATCTTTTATTAGGTTTTATTAGTTTTTTGAGCTAATAAAAACTTACTAACATATCGTAAAAATTATAAATACCTATAAATCTTAATTAATTATTGTATGTAAATATTTTTTAAAACTTATTAAAAGTTATTAGCTTTTTTGGACGTCACGCATTTTTGTGCCAAAATATATCGAAAATTTAATAAAAGCTAAAAAAAGCTAATAAAATCTATAAAATATTATTAACCATTATTAGAGTCCAAAATCTACATGTTATAAATTAAATATTATATAAATTTCCGCCTGGGTACAAACATATACATATACATACGTAAACATACAATGTCGCGCTTGTTGTGTTTCAAAATTTCCCTCCAAGACGCATATATGTATACAACACTGTGCGTGTGTGTATATGTGTGTGTGCATGCGCGAGTGTACGTGTGCGTGCTTGTGTTTGTGTGACTGCGTATGTTGTGTGTGTAGATATATATAAAAATTGAAATTTGATCTTTGAATTGATAATTATATGAAGCAGGGCAAATATACGATAATAATATTACGATACTCAATCTTTATTTGGTTTTTATTTCTATGTATAAATAAATTTCTCTTTTTGTCTGCTAATATTGTATTAAGAAATTATTGCTTTTAAATTAGTATCAGATCTCCTTAAAATTTTGTTTGTGAGCTATTTTGTGAGCTATTTTAAAACTTACATTACATGTAAATTGTCTCAGTTTTAACTCATTCAAAATTGATTTACATTTTTTAATAAATATAAAATAAAAACATTGTAATCTTAATAATATGATAATAAGATGCTTATAATAACTCTGTTTTAAGAAAATAAACCTTACGGTCGGCCTTCAGTTGCATACAATGATGCTTCTACAGTTAGTCAGAAAAAGCGACATTATCATTTGAGTTTAGCTATGACCGATACTGAGTGTTACGAGACAGCAAAAAAAAAATTAAGAAATAATGGAAATCTCAGTGGGCTGAAGTTGATGGACAAAATTGTTGATCCGGATACTGCATCTAAAATATTAAAACTAACTGAGATGCCTGAGAGTTCACGCATGTCTCTTAAAGATGCTGTGAAATTAATTGTAGATCGTAACCTGACTAAATTCACCTACAATCTATTGAGGGATAACGCACTTAAATACAACCATGACTTATATCCCACCTACGAAGAGGTATTAATTTAATTCTATATATTTCAATAATAACGTTAAGAAAAATACCCTGAAGATAGTGAGAGTAAAAAAGCGAGAACGTATGTATAATTTATCGCTAAACTACATAGAAAAAAAAAATTTAACTAGTTTTATTATTATTATTATTACTAAATATGAAATAGTACATTTCGATACAAGTGAGAAAAAGTTGACTTTACATGAGTATAGAATCAATTTTCACACACACTATGAATATTATTTTTTTCTATATGAAGGGCGTTGAATCGCATAATACATACACTATTTAAAAATCGATTTTGGTGACATTATAGCCTATAGCTTATAATAAGCCTATTATTAGTTTTTAATCGATAAACATCAAACTAATGTTTAGTTTTCGATTTTATTTACTCAAAATTGTTACATTAACTAATGTGATAGAAATGTATTTTATAAAACCAAAAAATGTAAATTTTCAGAAATAAAAATGTTTGTAACTTTGTTGTTTGGTAGGTTGCGGCATCGAAAGAAGAATCATACCCAGAAGACTTAGTAGTGACTGAAACGAAATGTGTGGTACAACTTCAGCAGTTACTAAGTCACACCATTGAGCGATTATTTAAGTTTTTAAATTTAACTTTCTATGATAAAGTTAATACAACTTTATTATTAATTTTAAAATATGGTTTAAATGGGACGAATGCTAACGCGTATCGTCAAAAGTCAGATGACAAAAAAAATTCTTTTAACAATATATTCTGCTGTTCCTTGGTACCACTTCAGTTGGTTGATAAAACAACGAAAAAAGTTTATTGGGAAAATAATCGGCCATCGTCGATTAGACTTTGCAGACCAATAAAAATATTATACGAAAAAGAAACTGATGAATTAAATATTAACAAATAATGCTCCCATTTGATTAACACGTTGACGATAAATTATCGGCAAGTTTCTACCAGGATTCATACAGGTTTGCAATTAAAAAGAATTTTGCAAATTTTTTTAAATCAGGTAACTTTATATACATTACTATTATTTCAGGGTTGCAACAAACACTGATATGTTTCGTCGCTTATTTTTAAATTCCGATCCGTACCTTTTGCTATCAGAAGGAATAGAAAAGGCTTAATGACTCAGGAGATGAAAAATTTATTATTAGATTATGAAGAGTCAGAAGATAATGATGAACAATCAGAAATCGAAGTAGATTATTCTACAGATTATTCATCTGAATAATATTATTTTAATTTTACTATAAATATGTATATACGTTTATTTTGTGTAAATAATTCCTTATAAATATCTATTAATTACAGCAAATTATTTAAAAAAAACCTTATAATAATGTTAGAATCAATGTAATAATCGTTTTCAGCGCCCACGAAAACCCTTTGCAATATTTTTCGACGATTTTCCCCGTTTTCAACCTCTGAAACCTCAATCTCACCCCTAGATTGAGGGATGGCACCGGAAAACCATACACCAAGTGGGGATGTTGATGAAATCAATATCATAATCGTTTTCAGCGCCCACAAAAACCCTTTACAATATTTTTCGACGATTTTCCCCTTTTTCAACCTCTGAAACCTCAATCTCACCCCTAGATGTTGATGAAATCAATATCATAATCGTTTTCAGCGCACACGAAAACCCTTTACAATATTTTTCGACGATTTTCCCCCTTTTCAACCTCTGACCCCTCAATCTCACCCCTACAGTAGGGATGATAGCGCCCTCATGAATGTTTGCTACGTCTCCAATGTTTTTGTGACAATTTAATCCAAGAATTTTCCGAATTTCTCTATTTTCTCAATATTATTATCAAATTTTAAATGTACCTATTCACCCCTAAAATAGGGGATGATAGCATTCTCAATAATTTTCCCTAAATTGGCATGACTTAATGTTGAATTAAAAAAAAAATCATATCAATATCTCAGTTTTTAGTGTAGATATTAGATTGCGAAAAAAAGAGATTTCCGGCATAAGAAAGGGTGATATACTCGTCAATAATACATATATATATACTACCCCTATACGTCCGCAGTACATCGAAATTGATTCCTTATGATACAACGAACAAAATGACCGTTTAAAGAGTCATTTTGGATTGAAATTGAAGTGAATCAAGACTTTTGATCACTTTTTCGGCGTTTCCGCCCACTGTGCGGCGGTTTGCAACTCGTACGCGCGTTAGATCTCGCTCAGCTACGAACTACTCGGCGATATTACCGATTTTGACGCCCATCACATCCAATATTTTCAATATTGGCTTCAATCCTTCATTGAAAATACACGCAGCTATTTGACACGCGATTTCAACAGTTTTTTTCCCACTAAAGATGTGTTTAGGAACCATCGACCAGACGCAGTTGTTGAAAGTCTCGTTGTTATTTTGCGTGTTTCCGCCGAGGCACCTTTCAAGAAGTTCTTGTTTTGTCAAATCCTCGTAGATTGGTTTGAGAACTTCTTGAACATCTTCAGCGAGAGCAGGAGGATGTTTAAATTGTCGAACGGTGTTGTTTTCCACAGCTTTCTTATATTTACACCAGGATTCAGAACAGTATGAATGCTGTGACTTGCTGTCGGTTGAAATCTTATGATAAAATCCTGCCCAGATCTCCCTGCGCATTTCTGCCACGGAATCAGGATGCCGTTGAATTGCTAAACCGTAATTTTTCGACAGTTCTTTCATTAATTTTATCGTTAAATCTTGAGTTTTAACAACAGGAACTTTTTTACGCTGGTTTTTCTTTTTTTAGTGACAACTTTTTTGCTGGAGTTTTTTCTCGTCCTTCTTTGCAGTTTTTTTTGCTGGAGTTTTTTCCTCGTCCTTCTTTGCAGCTTTTCTTGCCTGTATAAGATTTTTTTTAGCTTCACTAGCACGTTTGAAAATTCTTTTTGCGACGTGTAACACACACTCTAACTTTTTAACGATCACTCCTTCACCATACGGGTGTGTATCGAGCAGTATTTTGAAAGTCTTCGTGTCACCGTCGCCGATGTAAAAACCATAACGCACAAAAAATTTTTCGAGAGATTCCAAAAACATTTGACATATACCGTCGACTTCCATTTTTCCGGCACTACCTGAGTGATTAGCACTGCAATTTTTTTGGTGCACTTCGTACCATGCTGCATATTCAATCGTGTCCTCTGTTCCATTTCTTCTTTCACATAAAATATCTTCGGGTTCTCCGTGCTGAGTATTTAGGAGTTTTTCTTCTCTAACAGCCTTTAGCATCACTATATCGAAAACACTTTTCACAGCGATAGAGACCGAATAGATAATATGATAATAAACGGAGGAACTCATTCCAGATCCAAGTTCCATTAGGCCAATAAACATGTTTATACCACTCCATCCAATACCAATCAATCACATAACAAACACAAGGCGACGGTTGACTTCGTATCCAGTCGCAATTATCGGACACGAATTAATATATTTTTCTCCACACTCACAAGTAACACAAATTTTAAAACCGAGTCCTCGCTGTCCATACTTAGTAAATGTAACATCGTTATTACACACATTACATTTCAAAAACTGTTGTAACGAAGAAAAAACCAGGTAAAAATGTATGATGCTGTACCCTAACGTTTGATCTACAGGCACGTCGAAACTCGTATCTTTCGACTTGTTCAGCTTCTCTGCAGATGCACTAGCATGACTTATGTTTGCCTCATGGGCATTTGGAAGAACTCCTGAAATTTACGTTTTTTCGCTTTCGAACCTGGACGTCTCCAGTTTTGTTTTTGATGGATAGTTTTCTAGTCCATCTCGGCAATCACGAGCACAGATGTTTACGCTTACAGATTTCAAACACGACTAATATAGGTTGCTACTTGCTTGAAATTCAAATATACAGGTATCTTTCGAAAAATAAGGGGTCACGAATGAATAGATTTGAGTAGGGATAGTATATACACGAAAGGTTTCAGGTGCTCACGTAAACAAAGACAGGTAGACGATACCGCTCCGAACGGTCACTATTAGCGCGCTCAGGTAACTAAGTAAAAGTCCCTCAAAAGTACACTTAGACTGCACGGATCTTTATGAAAATTTAATATGATACTTTCAAATATCTATACTTTCGAAAAATGGAATAAAAAAAATCGATTTTTTGAAAATTGCAATTAGGGTAGACCCCTTAAGACCCTAGGAACGTGTTTCTGCCGGAATGCCTGGTACTCACACAATTTGTGTGTGCAGTCAACACCAGAATGTAAAGTTAAAATTGAGTGGCTTAGGAGCTAAAGAAAACTATAGAGAAATAATTGAGTCTGCTGTCTGTTCTGTGGATAATAAAAAATGTATGTTTCAAGAATGCAATAAATGTCCTGGTACAGAAGCTATTTACAAAATATTAAGTAGTGCAATAAAAGATAAACATGAAGTTGTTTATTATAATTGGACAAATATTAGTCGAACGAGTAACGATAAGTCAGTAAATAAGTTTACTCTTGAACAATTTACGGAACCCATTAAAGAATTTGTTGACAGTCTTGTTAATGATATCTGCGAATTGACAAAACATCATTATATTGCTGAAAATCAAAAGAACTACCTTTCTTACTGCAAGCAAAATTTAAAACCAGATACGTGTATTGGTTTATACAGTGGTTATTATTTACAAAAATGAAATTGAAGATGATTTTAAATCAAAGAGTTTCTGCGTTATAAGTGATAACCTTAAACATACTGCTTCCTCCGTAAATATATATCAAGAAACTGTCATCCAGTCATTAAAACAAGAATTTCCATGGATAAAAAATATTATTTACTTCACCGATGGAGCACCAACACTATTCAAAAACAAGTAACTAAATACTCATATTATTATAATATAAATTCAAGGGAACAAGGCGCTGTTAAAATTTGAATTAATAATTTGTATAAAATTCTTATGTTGTGATATTTGATTTTTCAGAAATCATTTCATAAATATTTGTCATCACGAGAGTGAACTGAAAATAAAAATTCTATCACATAATTTTTTTGCAACAAGCCATGGGAAAAGTCCTTGCGATGGAGTTGGAGCTGTTGCCAAACGTGCTGTTCGAAGAGCTTCCGTTCAAAAATCCGCTAGTGAGCAAATATTAACACCAAAACAAATGTTTGATTACCTGAGTCAAACTGTTAGTGAGATAAAGTAGTCCTATAGTTTTATAAAATTTTGTATGTGTTCGACATATAAAAATTTAATTAGAATAATGAATCAAAATTATTATAATGTACATTGCTATATACGTTAAAGAAAATTACAATTTTATTATTCTTTTAACAGCTTAATTAATATTAATATCTAACTGTAAAATTTGTATTTATAGTTTCTTATGGGTGAGCAAAAAGGATGTAGAAGCCAGGGAGAGAAGCTTAAAGAACCCCTTTGAAATGGGTAAAAATCAGCCAACCAGTCGCAAACTCAAATGACGAAGCTGCTTTAAACGAAGCCCTCGATAAAATTAGTCCTCCATGGGTCCCGACAAATCCGGATTGGACACCTCAATGCAGTGAAAACGAATTTTTGAGTTCTCCCTTTCAGTTCGCCGAATTCAATGCGGCATTAGAGTTTAGAAAAACAAAGTCCTCACCAGGCCTAGACGGTATCGACTACGAAACTATTAAAAAACTTCCAATTAATTACAAACTACTATTACTTGATATTTTTAACGAAATGTACGCTACAAATAAATATCCTTCAGATTGGAAAAAATCGTACACGCACTTCATAAAACAATCGGATGGCATCAATTTCAGGCCAATTAGTCTTTCGTCCTGCGTATGCAAAATTTTTGAAATATTAGTTAAAAACCGTATGCAATGGTGGATAGAAACAAATAACCTACTCCCTCCTACACAATCTGGATTCCGTAAAGGACAATCATGCTCCGATAACCTCACTAATCTTACTTTAAATATAGAAGAGGGCTTTAGAGCCAAACAACACGCACTGGCAACATTTCTAGATATTACTAGCGTATTTGACAACGTCAACTGGGAAACATTACTGAACATTCTAGCCAAACTTAACTGTCCTTCAAATTTAATCCTATTCATAAAGTTTCTCTCCAGTGAACGACAAATTTACACCGAAAAAACACAAAGAAAGGTGTATAAAGGCGTTCCCCAAGGTGGCGTACTCAGCCCACTATTATTTATATTATACATCACAAATGTGACTAAAAATCTACCTAAATGCGCTATTATATCAAAATTCGCCGATGATATTGTCATTCTAATTAAAAGAAAGTCCAAAAAATCTTGTATCAATCTCATGGAAAAATCTGTAAATTCGATTAAAAAAAATCTTGAACAACTTGGACTTGAACTCGCCCCACACAAGACAGTACTAATACATTTCAATAACTTAGGTATCAAGCCAAGGCAAACAAAAATTAACATAGGTGATGTACAAATAAAACCTAGTGAAAACGTCAAATATCTTGGTATTATAATTGATTACCAACTACGTTTTACACGTCATTGGGAAAACATTAGAAACAAATGCCAAAGAGCCCTAAACTTACTAAAATTTTTAAGAAGGACGTGGTGGGGCGCTGATCCTCAAACCCTTTTACAAATTTACAAAACTTATATTCGATCACTAATAGATTATTCTAGTTTTATATACCTTCCAAACAAAAAAACAGAAATCGAGAAACTCGAAAAAATCCAATACGCAGCAATTAGATATGCAATGGGATATAGAATCAGCACACCCACCAACATCCTAATAGCCGAATCTAAACTAATGTATATACAAGAACGAGCAAGATACTTATGTTACAACTACTTAGCAAAAATATTATCAAACACTAGTTTAAAAGTAAATAAGATTGTACAAACTTATGCATTAAATGATAAAAGAAAAAAAAAAAGAAAGAAAAAAGCTCTTATTAAAGTGCATAGAAGAAATATTACCGATCACAAATGTAATGCTCAAGCATCAAAATTACAATATGTATTTATACGAATATGAAGTTCTACACACTAGCGTAAATTTCGATACGACTCTAGGCACTCGTTTAAAAACCGAAAATAACCCTAATAAAATAATCTCAGAATTAATTTCTAAAAAAAAAGAATCTATAGCGATATTTACAGATGGAAGCAAGATTGAAAACGCAATGTCAGCTGGTGCAGCATGTATCTGCAAAAACAAAAACATAAAAATTAAAAAATGCATTTCAAATTTTGCTTCTATCTTTACCGCAGAAAGCATTGCTCTAAACGAAGCACTAGATATTGCTCTTGAAAATTCAGATTGTAACGTTCTCATTTTTACAGATTCGATCAGTGTACTTCAGAAACTTAAGTCAATAAACCTTAATGTCAAAACCAGCAAGTATATATTTGAAATAAAAAGAAAAATTATAAAATTCTATAAAAATAGCAAAAACAAAAAAATCGAATTTTATTGGATACCTGCACACATCGGAATTATCGAAAATGAGAACGCCGACCAACTAGCCAAAATCAGCTACAAATGAAATACGCTGTGAAAATATTTTTATTCCCTTTTCCGATCTCAAACAAAAATTCAAATTAATTTCAAACGAAAATACTCGAGATAAAGTGACTAAACTCGGACTATCGAAAGGCAAAGATTATTTTCAATATTTTTACTCAAACAGCGCACACCCCTGGTTCCACGAACTAAATCTAAGTAGAAAAATTATAGCCACTGTAAACCGTTGCAGGGCGAACCATTACAACCTGGCAGCATCTCTTGCGCGGGTAAATTTTGTGGATAACGCTAAATGTCAATGCAATGATAACATAGATCAAGACATTGACCACGTAATATGGCAATGCCCACTGTATAATAAAGAAAGAATAGATCTAATAAAAAATTTGCAGAGACACAAAATATACCTTCCTATGTGCACAAGAGCATTGTTACATAAGCCAGATGCTCAGACTTGTAAAATATTGTCAAAGTTTTTCGACGATTGTAAACTAGAAATTTAAAATGTAAATTACTCTGTACATTATACACGTTTAGCCAAATAACCCTCATAGGGTTGAATAGGCTTAATAAAAAAAAAAAAAAAACCTCTTTGAAAGTGCCAAGACAGTTCCACAAACACGACAGAATCATTTCTTCAGGCCACTGGATGATACTTCATTAGAAGTAGAGATTACATTATTTAGCAAAGACTCTAAAATAATAAAACTGATATAACGTAATAAACACATTTTTCTCTATCTAATAATGTATAATTTACAAATTAATTAACATCCTTCTCTCAATATTTTATTATTTTATTATTTATATTAACTGCACACATCAAAATGATACACAAAATATATATCATATATTATGCCAATTCATGTATATATATATATATATATATATATATATATATATATATATATATATATATATATATATATATATATATATATATATATATATATATATTAGGATTATATACTGAACCAATTTTTAGGTTATACGTTTATCAAACATTAATCCGCAAATATAAAAATATTTTTAGAATAAATTATCTGACTCAATGGATTGATATATATATATTCTGATTCAGCATCCTATAAAACAGAAATTCATGCAAATTTCCAATTGCAAATTTTTTTCCAATTCAAAAATCACTTTATGCGAATTGCCATATTTCAAAACTTTTAGATAAATCTACTATTTTAGATACATAGTAATCTAAATTGCAAGGCTCATTTAATAACCTGCCAACGTAGCAACTTTTTTCATTCATTTCACTCAATTTTCACAATATTCAATTTTTATCCTAAATAACAAGATTGAACGAATACACATAACCATAGGTAGGCATAAACTTACAAATGGGACCAGATCGAAAAGATACAGAAAACCCGGGTTCCATGCAAAACTGACACACCTGGCGGACGAGCTTTGTACTGCTGTACGTAATACTGTACAAGAGATAATATAGATATAGAGGTAAAACTGCTAAGCGGAATGCCAAGTAGAACACTACAAGCTTCCTTTTGCACTGATATTTGCTAAAAATACGTGAAAATAATGATCTTGATAAGGATCTAGCTCGCCGGGAAGGCATAATACTCAAACTTTATATGATGGCTTTCTTTAAGTTATGTGTAGAACTAATGTTCCTGAAAGTTTCAGCCCTAAAAGGCTAGTAAGAAAAAAGTTACAGGGGTACCAACTTGGCCGATTTTGAAAATCTGCCTACCTTCGAGAGGCTGTAACTTTCGTTATACACAATGGATTTAAACGTACCAAAAAAGGAATTAAAGCTCTTTTTATAACAAAAAAATTGAGATGAGGTAGACCTAAATCCGTATTGATTTCGTTAAACGACAAGCAATCGAACATAACATAAAAAGCACAATATTTTAGGTTTATATTCATCTTAATAACTGTGACCCATTGAGCTGTGGGGGGTATCTAATATTTTTTTCAAAAGATTCAGCCACAGGGGATGCAGCAGTTTCGACCCCAATCTCGACCTCTATGATGTTATGATGACTGGGAAAGGGCGCCGGCTGATTGTCGCTGCTCAGTACAACGTCATTGTTATCTGTCACAATCACATCAATCCATGTGTGAGAATCTGTGAGATGATGAGTCGCACCATGATCAACTATTTAAAGGTTGAGATCATCAGCCAACCGCCTGACAAATCTTGCATCGGCTGACTCCGAGTAGGTTCGCATTCAGATTTCCCATAATAATTTTATGACTAAAGTCTTGCGTATGTATTGTTAGTTTGTCTGTTAAGTCGGAGCCCTGTAAAAACGGTACGTGTGGTGGTCTGTATACCAAAGCAAATGGCCTACCCTCCTGTGTAGTTGGAGAGCTGCACATTAAATTGGCCTTGAATGAGTTATGAATGTACAGTACCAGCCCGCCCCTAGTTTGTGGCGATCTAGTCTAATTAGTGAATAGTCGTCGATCTGAATGCGATCACTCCCAACAGCAGGGTCAAGGTGCGACTCAGCAACTCCGAAGAGATGGTAGGTAGGACCAGCTGAAAGATGTTGTTTAATCATGCCAATATGCCCCATAAGAGAGGTAACATTGACAAAACCTGCACATAGTCAATTTTTTGCGACAGTTTCTTTTTGAACTGTTGACGAAATAACAGTTTTGTCAATTGCGCTCACATTTTCAACATTTTTTGTTGTCTTATCTATGATTGGTGATGGTTGAGCAGTAGCATATGATGCCACTATTGTTTGAAGATCTGCCGCAGACGAAAATTCATGAGAGACGTCGTCATCACGCCTCTTCACCAGGAAACGGCCCCCTGTATATCAAAAGTATTTAAAATGAAGTCTCATCGCAAGGGCCTTGAGACTTCTATATTTAATAAAAGAGTCCTTTGTTAATAGTTCATTTATAACATTTTTCCCATTAATAATCCCATCCCTTGTATCCTGGTCAAGAGCTGCAGTGTCGACGTCTCTAGCATGAAAGCCAGTAATAAGTTTTTTGGCTCGCATAATATTCTCACCTAACGCACTGCTGGACAGGGTAACAACCCATGGTGACCGTCTGCGCTCGCTGTTTACATCTGCTGATGCTGTCAGTTCCTCTGACCGAAGCAGGCGTGTGCCTATTATTTCTGATTTTCGTGTTGATGGAAAGCCACGGCACAGTGCAACGTCCACACGCTTAGAGACATCGCCGTCAAATATATTGAAAATTATTAACGCCGTGTTACCGTTTTTACTGTTTTTACTGTGCATTGTCCCTCCATCAACCGTTGGTGATAATCAGGCATCCTTTCAGTAACATCACAACAATATTATTATGGCTTTTTAGTTTTTGCGGTGAGAACGGAAAATATTACAGTGATATTGGAGGAATATAATCATTTCACAGTAATAATGGAAATACTGAGTAATATTTCGGTGACCTTTCAACAATATTATTATTATTTTATCGAAGGTATATATAATTTCTTTTTAATTTTTTATTATTTTTATTTCGCCGTAACGCCAGTACCATTATTAGTATTAGTAATATACATGTAATAAACGCCTGTCAATAGTCGTTCATACGCAGCAGCTTCTGGATGACACACATTATCGTTATGTTTGAACTGTCCATATATAGTAACTGAAGACGAATCTTAGAACTTTTCAGAAAATGCAAAAGCGCCATCTAGCGGTAATTTTGAGAAAATTTACTTTCAAATAATGTACAATAACAATAATTAGTTTCGCTCGATTTATTTTTACGTAAACCTTGACTAACAACTTTATTAAAACATTTTTACAGTTATAGTCAAGATTTATGGCAAAATAAAACGATAAAATTAAAATGTTATCGTTAAGCAAATGATAAATGATGTATTACCATATGATATAGTAGAAATATTTCCACAGTATTAATTTGAAATGCATCCAGGAATGTCACTCTGTAATCTTGTAGAAATATAGCTGTAATATCTTAAAGTATTACGTCACATAATGATATTACAGAATATTTAGCATATATTTCAGTGTGATGTGTAACAGTGTAATATTATACAAATTTCTCATCAGTATTAATGTGAGATGCATTGAGAAATATCATTCTGTATAATTGAAGGAATATCACTATAATATTTCCATGCGATATGTCACATAACAATATTACAGGATATTTCGCGTATTACTATGACGACCTAGCAAACTTGTCCAGAGGGCAATACGGTGTATATAAGACTCCAGTCAATCGAAAGCTGAGATCACTACGCTCTGATGGGCTGGAGTTTTATCCCACGTGCGTCATATTCTGCCCAGAATTTGGTGCTAGTCATCCTCATATTTCAATGTGATTTGTCACAGTGAAATATTGTAGAAATATTTTAACAATATTAATGTGACATGTATCGAGAAATGTCATCCTGTGAGCTTGTAATAATATCGATGTAATATTGCAATGTGATATGTCTCATAACCATTGTGCCATATCTGTAATTTTATTTAAAATTTGTATACTCTTTCGCTAACATTTATAAGTAAGTTTCTTCAAGTCGAGTAATTGTCACAAAATATAAGGTTACTCGAAGTAACAAATTTTCTTAATTTTAATAATTATTCAATAAGTAAATTGAATAAAATTTTATAAAAAAATTATTCAGAACTAATTTAAATGTAAAACTGAGTTACATACCACGAACTATGTACGTATGCAATGTGCCCTACCACGAAGTATATAATTAATAACTATATAAGAAAAAAATGTTTTGAATGTTAAAATATAATACATTAAATTATCATATACAGTCTCTATAAAAGTTACGAAATCGTCTCTATAAAAAAACCTTTCAAAAAGGTAAAATCTTGGCAAATATAAGTTTCATTTGTAACGAGTCGTATATAATTTGCGAACGAGAAGACGCGAAAGGGGCATGAGACGCCATCTCATGCCCGCGCGCGGCAACAGATAGGAAGACGAGAGCAGAGAAGGAGCGGGTGGACGCGGCCGGAGAGAAGAAAAGGGACTACTGCGTAACTCCCCACGCCGTGTGCCTCGTGAAGAACGACGCTTCGACGCCATCTTGAAGGACGCCACTGAGGACGCCGACCACCAGGCGTTGTGGTGGTGCGATGAAGAACGCCGAAGAAGAGAAAGCAGAAGCGAAGCGCAGAGCAGCTGTAACGAGAGCCTCGCCGAACTGAAGCAGCGAGCGATATCGTCAGTGGCGCATCACCACCTCGTACCGTCGCACTCTAGTTAATAGAAGTAAGGACTAGCCTGCGACAACCGCGGACGTTTATAGGGCCACACTACGAATAGTGTGTCGTGCCCTCAAGATAAAAGGGCTCCCACGGTGAAGAGGGAACGCGCGCGATCGCAACCCTCTCCGATTCCGGCGGCGTGTTCAGCGACGGTCGTGCTGAACACGTAAGCGACGATCGACCTACGCGATTTTTATTTTGTCATTACCAACTCGTTTTTTATATGTTAAAGTAATTGTAGAATGTTTATTTATTTACTATTTTAGAATATAGCTTCTATTGTTTTTATTAAATCAGTGTACCTTTAATTAACCCGGACCCGCCAGCTCCTCGCATCGAGTTAGGCCGAAGCAGGGCTACATACTGTTCGCGTTGCGAAAATATTAGCCTTCGCGTTTTCGCGCTCCTTCCAGGCCGCGAAAACCAGTACGCCGAGGAAACTCCGCACGAAGCCGAATCCTCGTAGATTCGGCGTATACGCGGGAAAAGCCTGCACAGCTACACCGGGGTAAGACTACAACGGCGAGTCGCCGCAGGCCGCCTCAAAGGTAAGAGATGCGATTAATAGATATTGATGATTGAGCACCCCGTTATACATTATGCCTTTCTACATTAACTTTACGAAATCCGTTTCTATTGGATTTCTCCTTTATTAAATTAAAAAATTAGAATTCCTCATTAAAAAAAGTTATAAGACCGGATTGTAAATTAAACCTAAATTTGAACCCGGTTTTATCAGGTCTTATCCGATATCATAAGTTTTTTAACCAGGGATGTTAAAATAATACATTTATTTCTAAGTTTAATGTACTTACTCTGAAAATATATGTTAATTAATTTTTTACAATCTCTACAAAACTTGTAGTATAAGTTTTATTATACCTTACTTCCTAAACTTTAAGAAATTTATTATATTATTTTTCAGAATTAAATCTAATGAGGATAATAAAATAAAATTAATAATGTTTCTTTTGTAAAGGCATTATACTTTGAAATATATATATGGGTTATTAGGGTGGTCCAAAATTTTCAAAGTTTCGATTTTCCTTCTTGTAACCCTTTCAAAAGTAGACAAATGCGAAAAAAATAACTCTCCTGCAAGGCAGGTGCTGGACGTTGATATTTAAAGGTTCATACCTTGATTTCAAAGTTTTTGAAGTGCGTTTATGCACTTTTTTAATAAATTTGGTAAAAAATAATTAAAAGTTTATAAATTAAGCCAAAAAAAATTTAGTAACATACCATATCACTAAAATAAAAAGTTAACCACATCCACTTCATCAAAAAAATTTTTTTTTCTATGTGAAGAGCCATATGCATCAAATTTCAACAAAAAGCAGGCGATCTTTGAACATTTTTCAAGACACTAATTTTCGATTATTTTTTAAAACCCAATATTTCTTTGAATCTTTATTCTGAATAGAATTACATAAAAATTGGTCAACATAAATATATCTAAATATAGAAACTGTTCCAGTCTCGATATTGTTCTATTTTTCTAGCATCTTCAATGGTTTATGTCATAGTTTGATGTAATTTACTTTCTGTAGTTTACGTCATGGAGACTTGTACATAATTTTAGTTAGAAGCTAAAAATAATAATATTTTGTGTCAAATTCTTTATTATTCATTTGTAAATCAAATTCAGCTTAAGACCACTTCGCACCAAGTCTCAATACATCACAATGCATGATTTCACAAAATGCCACAATGGGGTCTACAACATTTTTTTAGATTCTTCACCTCATTTCTAATAATAAATATTATTAAACTTTTTTTTCAAAAGTGGATAATTTTTTAGTTAAATATACAACAATGTTGGAAAAATCTCACAAAATGAAAAAAAATGCATTTTTTTACCTTGAATTGCCCTTGAAATAGTACATTATGTGACAAATATGACACCTTGAGAAGTGAAATTATTTTTACACATTCTGGGTATGAGTACCCATATTTTCTCAGAGTTTTGTTATTTTGATTTTTAGACATGCTCACTTCACATGGAACTAACCACATATATTTAAATGAAATGTTCTATTCTTATTTTCTCCAATTTTTTATAAATTATAATAAACATAGTAGAATAGACCTTAATATAATTATTCTTTCTAAAGATCATTATGTTTTAAAGTAATTATATTTTCTTAACACGTGCATGTAATAGGCCCTTTTCAATACATTTAAAGCGAATGGCAAGTTGAGCATTTCGATTGTTTTCGCCGGAGCAGGAGGTAATAGCAACTACCTCCCGGTCCTAAATAAAATTTGTTGGTAACTTTCAAAGTTTTGGAAAGTTTTGGAAAATTTTGGAAAGTTTTGGAAAGTTTTGGAAAATTTTGGAAAAATTTGGAAAAATTTGGAAAAATTTGGAAAAATTTGGAAAAATTTGGAAAATTTTGGAAAATTTGGGAAAACTAACTATCCCGCCAGATTCCGGACGGTTGACTGCCATACGTCTAAGGGAAAGTACAATACAGAACTCTGTTTTACCAGCATCGTAGAAATATAGATAATATAATATAATTTATTACATATACCGATTATTTATAAATAATGCAGGACTTATTTTTATAATATCCAAATACGATATAATATAATATAATATACTTCACGGAGTTGTCATTGTAACTATTACTTGTAAAATATAAGTAATATTTCTTTAAACCATTTTAAAGTTCCATCGTGTTTACAGCGCTGAAGTATCACGCAGCACCGGTTAGATTCGCAGTCATATCAGTACTTTTAATTCTCTTATTATTTCAGATATTTTAATAAAATATTTTTAATCGTAGAATATGTCACGTGCTTCTAATGTATATTATCTAATAATGTTTAATAATAATAAATCAATGTACTACAAATCGTATAAGAAATATTCATAAAAGGTTTTATCAATATTTCGTGGCATACTGTAGTAATGTGAATAGAGCTTTCGTGTTACTCACGAAATCTTTCAGAAACCTTTCAAATATTTAAAAAATATTAAATCTAAATAACAACCCCTGTGGAAATAAAAAAAGTAATAAAACGTAAGTTACTTAAAAAACATTGACACATAGAAAATATTTTTCTGGAATATTGGATACCATGGAAGTCTCTTTAATGAGCGGAATTTCCAATGTGAAAATGTAATCTAAAGTAACAAAAAGTAAGGAAACGTAATGAAACGTAAAAAAGCGTAAGAAAATGTATGAAAACGTAATAAAACGTAAAATATTTCTGAAATCCAACAGTTTCTTGCGCTTTGTTAAGTTTTCTTACTTTTAATTACGTTTTCTTATAATTACTCACACTTTTTTACGTTTTCTTACGTTTCTTTATATTTTATTACATTTTATGATTTCTACAGGGGAAATATTCCAGAAGTATTTCATGAAATATTTTATGCTGTGTGAGAATCCACTATAAAATGTTTTTGTAAAAATTAAAAAAGTTTTCACTAGTAACTTTTTGAAAAACATACCCAAAATGTTTCATAAAATATTTTTGCAAGTACTTTGAATGGACATAACAACATTGCTGTAACATTGTGTGCTGTGTGGGCCACTTAAAAAAAAACATATTTTCGATCCATCCTACTCTAGAACCAAAAGGTTTAAATGGTTTAAAATAACAACTTACATTATTTGCTTAACATTTTTGGGACATTTACTGTTTAAGTACACATCTATTTATTATAACTATTACTTGAACGCAATAAAATACAAACTTAAAAGAAAATATTTGCTATAAGAATTAAACAATATTCATTTAAGATTTAGATATATGAAAAGTTCAAGTAGAATATACTTATGATATTATATTTATCAATATTATAAAAACCTTAAGCACTTCCGACTGTTCATTACGATCAATGGGTACGCGGATTGGTTCATGAAAAAAACAGCCTGGCATTTTAAAGCTTATAAAATTGTGCTTCAATATGCAGTGCGCGCACACGCGATATAATATATGTTAGCAGTAAATTAAAATTAGAGCTTTATGAAATAGTTTTGCGTCTTCAACTTGACTAAATGAATAATTTCTTTGTTTACTTTTTAATACTAAAGATCTTAATAAAACGAAAGTTGTGTTCACAAAAATTTCCTACAAACGTTGCTAAGGTAAAACGAAGTTGGGACGACATTCCCAATACCAAGAATGAGAGCAAGTGAGATGAACATAGAGTTTCCACCAAGCCTATACGTGAGGATTTAAATATAGTCTTACGCAAAGAGAAGGTAACCGACAGCTTCACATTCGGTAGAGAAAGTGTATACAATTTGGATGAAAGCCAAATATTAGCTACAATAAACGAACATTTTAGCTAAACATATGATCTTAAATATATACAAATAATGTAAAACATAACCTTGTAATAATTCAAACAAAAGGTCAAACGGAATAAGCAAGTCAAATACGCATCCAACGGAAATGGATTGGTAAATACATCATTTGTTTTTAACAGAAACCCAGAACTTTCAACCTTTCAAATGCTTATGAGGCACTATAACCTCAATTTATTTTTTAAAATCAGGCAATTTTTACTCAGCAGCGTTTTGACTAATTAATCTGACAATCTTATTGCATAATTATGTTATTGCATAATTACAAAAATTAAAAACTAAAAATGAACTCCTTTTTGGACTCTTAAAATTAAACCTTTAAAATGGCTAACTCTTTCATTTTCCATTATTTTTTTGATGTAAGAATATGTTCTTAAGAATAATTGTTTCCGATTGTTAAAATGGTAAAAACTACTTTAAACAGCAAAAACATTTTTTCTCTATATTGTTCGCTCTTTAGTTAGTCATTGTACACAGGTGCGTATTCTGCAGGGACTTTAGTGGGCCCCATAGTTTTTTTATCAAATTTTAGATCTCAAAATTTATAAAAAGAGAAGTGAAAACCTCATTGTCAACTTCCATAAAAATTATCACATGAAATTGAAATTAATCCTTTAACCCCCTGGCTGTATTGGTCAAATATATTGGACGCCTACATTATTAGTGTTTAAATAATAACACATGAGTACTTTCTTGTAACTAATAATAACTTAATTATTAATAAGAACATACAAACTGGAGATCGTTCACTGCATTTATCTAATATATTGTACATTAAAATTTTATTATTTATTTATATCCAAACTTCCTATAACTCAATATTTTCTCATTTGGTTTTTGATGAAAGATTTGATGATACCGATAAAAAGAATTTTGTTTAACAATGGAACATAGTTACAGTGAGCGAGTTAACAAACCGAAGAATATAGGTTCCTGTGTGTTTAAACATACAATTTGTGTATACAATTTAAGTAGTTTTAAAAAATTTGTTTAAGGAAATTATTGCAAAACGACCTTATTTCTAAAAAAATAGCAGAATTTTATTCTACTTCATAAAGCTACTACAGAAATGCAAATGCATGATTAAAATGTTGTTTTGTCTTTTGCATAAATAATTAATAGTTTGTTTATTGTTTATATATAACTTTATCTTTTGACAGGCCAAAGGATCTGCCTCACTGAAAATGGGTGGGTCCATGTCAAGTGAGCATGTTCAAAAATAAAAATGTCTAAAACTTTGATATACAGAATATGTAAAAATAGTTTCAGACCCCAAGGTATTATATGTCAAGGGCAATTGAAGGTTAAAAAATGCGTTTTTTTTTAATATTTTGAATTTTTCCAACATTGTTTGATTTTTAGCTAAAAAATTAGTGGCTTTTGAGAAAAAAGTGTAAAATAGTACATTATGTAACAAGGGCAAAAAGTCGAATATTTTTCCCGCGGGTGCGCTTACTGCCCGAGAGAGCGAAGCGAGGGCAGTATCACCCGAGGGAAAAATCGACTTTTTTCTCGAGTTGCATATAGTACTTTATGCCCATCTCAACTGTGGCCACTTTTTGACTTGGAAAGCCGGACTAATGGACTGTTAAAAGACAAATTGTTAAAAGACTATCAAAAATCAGCGTTATTGGTAGAACTTGATGAAATAAAGGAATTTGGTCTAGTTTCTAGTGAAGTCACTTTTCTCCCGCATTTACGGAAAAAAACTACTTTTCTCCCTCATTTGCGGGAAAAAAGTGATTTGCGGGCATAAAGTGTAATTTTGGTCTCGCATTTTTTTATCAAAATGAGGTAAAAGGTAAAGAATATAAACAAATTTTTATTAGACCCTATTGTAATACTTTGCGAACCCATGTATTGTGATATATTGTGATACTGACATTCTAGAAAATCGCCATCAGCTTTTATAAAATGAAAAATCTTAAAATTAAGTTTTTCATATTTCTTTTAATTCTAGACTTCTTAGAAATTGGTCTCAAGCTGAATGTATTTTTTGCAGAATTTTTAAATACCGCACTTTTCTTCGGTATTTTTTATTTATAAACCCATGCATTATGATGTATTGTAATATTCAGATTCTAGCAGATCGCCATCAACTTTTTCTAAGCCAAAAATTGAAAAATTTAGTATTATATGTCAGCTTTCTTTCTAGACCTCCTGCAAAATGGTCTCAAGCTAAATATAATTTTTGCCGAACTTTTAAATGGTGAATTTGTATTACAGTCGCACAATGGAAATACTGAGAAAACGGTCTAATACAAATTTTTTTAGTTTCCTTTACCTCATTTCTAACAAAAAATGTTATTACATTTCTTTCTCAAAAGTCCGTAGTTTTTGATTTAAAAATCAAACAATGTTGGGAAAATCTCAAAATATTAACACAAAAGACATTTTTCAACCTTCAATTGCCCTTGACATATAACACCTTGGGGTCTGAATTTTTTTACATATTCTGGGTACACATACCAACATATTTTCATAGTTTTAGACATTTTTATTTTTGGACATGCTTACTTGACATCGAACCTCCCATATATAAACTGTATCTGATTTTAATGGTTTTCGAGGTGACTGATTCCAAATCCGACGTGCGTATTCCGTGTCGTAAAATTTCAGTTGTTCGTTGTTGCAAAATTATTGTTGTTTGAAGCGTCAAGCATGAGTTAAATTCTGTAAAAAATCATTGTCCATTTTGTAGACCGCAAAAATATTTTGACAAAATCTAAGTTGATGGAAGTTTATATATATATATATATATATATATATATATATATATATATATATATATATATATATATATATATATATACAACGTGACTGATATAACTTGGACACCTCGTATGTTAAGTCCCAAACGCGGCAATAATTTTTTATTTGGTTGACGGTACTCTAGGTTTTTGGGCCCAAGTATTCCATTGGTGTCCTCAAAAAAGGCCCAAAATGTATGTTTTCAAAAATAAAAAATTTATTTTTTAGCAAAAATATGTTTGAGCGTCGGAAGTATTTTTGACGCGTAGTAGAGTTAATTTGCAGGTCAACGAGTCTTTGCCGACGTGTATTAAGAAACGTTGTGTATTTTTAATTAAATCTCAAAGATTGATATTTATGAAAGAACGATTGTCTGTTTACGAAGCGCGCCATCTTACCGCGTTCCCGTCGCAGAATAGAACCGGATCTAACGGAATAGCTGCGCTGTTGGAGAGTGTCGACTGTAGTTGTGTTTACAAGTGGAGGTTAGTTGTGCTCGGCCCGTAGCGGTTCCAATGATAAAGGTAAATATTTTTTAAATTGTTATTGTAGTTAAATAATTATTTTTTGATAAATAATATGAGTTTAAAATTATTTATTTGAAAACTCTTTAAGAATAGTTCTGCTATCTGGATTATTCTTTAGTTAAATATTTGATTGAAATTTTAATAATTATAATTTTTATTAAAGCAAGTTTATTAAAGGTCGTTATTTATTATTCTATCATTTAAAACATTTTTGATTATTTTATAATTATTAAACTTCTTGTAATGTCTTTAGATTGGTGATGTACTCCTCAAAATGACTCGATTTCTTAAGATAACTGAAAGTTAGATCCAGTGCATTTAGTATGGAAACATCATTCTCATGTAACTTAACAGCTGCTAACAACTCAGAATGTGTAGTCGAAAACTCATTCAGCAGAGAATGAAAATTATCAGGACTTGTAATGCGGGCAATACATTCAACATCCAGAAGAAAGTCAAAATTTATTCTCTGTTGATCATTGTTCTTCTCCAGCACGCAAAACTTTTGGTCAACTTTGCACGAAGTTGCTCCGGTAAAGATGCCGAATGTGGCAAAACGATGGAAACTTTAAAGGCATCTTCCTTCACCTCACCCTCATTCAAAGAATCCAAGAGATCACATAAAAATGTGACGCTCTCTGCACCCCGAACATTCAGACTGAACTTACTCCATTTTTCAAAGTCTATGCCGTTCAGTGACAAAGGAGACTTTGATTCTACGATTTTGGCGAACAGTTGTAGCAATTTTTCATCTACAGTAGAAAACGTGCTCTTTTTTAATATTTGAGGCAGCACAAGAGTTTCGAAGGAGGAGTACTCGGTGAGTTTCTCCGTAATCTCCAGTAACAAATCTTGATTTTCGATGGACAACAGCTTTAAAACTAAAAAGCTCGATGTTTCTTGAAGTAGTTTAACATTGAACGCGAGGAGAGTTGCGACAGTGGCATTAGCGATTTCTTTCAAAAGAGCATCGTTGCTTTGGTATTTATCGACAAGCTAGTTGAATCAACTGTAGCAGATGAATCAAAGAATCTTCAGAAGATTTGTCCATCGTTTTGAACGTAATGGTCCACCGTACATCACACTTCTGTGGGTGAATTTCACTGGTGATGCAATTGAAAACAGTGGATAGTACTTTAAAGAGAAGCTGCTGATTAATGGATGTATCCTGCAAGGAATTGAGTTAGACACTGAGCATAGACTCGGTGCATGAGTGGAACTGACCAGGAACATCAGCAAGCACGTGAAATAGTAATTTTCCACAACCGACAACTCCATCTTGTCTTTTCTCTAGAGCTGCTAATACTAGTTTTAAAATTGCCTGCTTGTCTTTCTCGTTACGCCCTACAAAGGCAAAACTGCTAACAACGGCAGGAGTAAATTAAAGATGGTGTCAACATTTCTTATCATGTATCGCCACTGAAATTTAAATAGATATGCTAGAGTATGGAAAGTATGCTCAAGCTGCTCTGCATCTTTTGTTGGAACAAATGAATACTAGCTGACAAAAACTCTGGAAAGCATGCATAGAAGTCAATCTGTAAGTCTTTAGCTACATCAATCACTAATCTGTAAATAAAAATAATAACAAATGTAAAAATAAAGATATTTATTCATATGTATTATGATATTATATAGTATTATTAAATATTATATTCTTTAGGTTGATAAAAATTCCAATTTGAGAATTGTTGAGAACACAATGTCTTTAGATTGGTGATGTTTAACACTTTTATGTGATGGATACGTAGAAATTTATGGCTGTAAGGAGCAGCAAATGCATCCAAAATTATCACCTTTCAAAGCTTACTGCATAGCAAATATAAAACCTGAAGATGGTGAACAAACGCAAATTGAGTTAAATAGTTTAAGAGTATACGTTATAGGATTTCTCCGTCAGCAAGGTGTTTAATCAGTTATAATGAATCTTGCAAAAGAGCCAAAACTTTTACAAATGCCATATATCGATGTCCCGTACGATGACAAGCACGGCTCAGATTTCTCAAAAACATCTAGTTCTTTTTAGAGAGCTCTTATAAAAACTAGCACTTGCTAGGTTATCGGATTAATACTAAAACTTTCTTTAATCCTATAAGAAAATGATAGTTTATGTCTAAAATTTTCAAAATTTATCATTTTCGTAGGAGATTCCTAACAAGACCTAACATTTTTTGTGAAATCTGAGCCGTGCTAGTCTTTGTACTTGGCGTCGGTATATAATAAATGATCATAGTGAAACTTTAAAAACTGTTTTAGTTACACTTGTATCTCAAACAACTTTATGTGGTGAAATAGTTCATATTACTGATTTAGCTAAACACGTTGATCAATTATGTTAATGTAATATAAAATTTAATTTTTTTTTATAAAATAAATTAAATTCCGTTAAGTTTATTCATAGGGAGTTACAAGTAGTAAATAATATAAATATAATTTTTTTAAATATGAAATAAGGTTGACTACAATTTTCATAGCTCCTTATGAGTAATCTAAACTCATTAGCATTTCTTATCAATCACTTTTATGTTTTATTATTATTAATAGTTGTATTTTAATTAATAAAAATCATAAGAGTAACAACTTATTATTATTAAAATAGGCAGACAATATTTTATTTAACTCGATCCTTAACTTCTTTCTGTTTATTATGAAAGTTTCTCTTTAGAAGCCCCAATGTTCTTTGTTTTCAACATACACTTTTTTACCTTAAGACACTGGAGCATTACATTACCTTAAATATAACTCTTTTTATTTTCATTACAAAACGTGTTTCATGTATATGTATATAATTATCAAAAGAACAAAATGTGAATTATACATGGAACGGGTTATAAAACATTAAAAGGCTCCCGGAGTTTTATCTGGTACCTATATCTAACCAGCATTTTAATTTTCAAAGTTTACTTGAATAATGTTTATTTTGACATATTACTGCCTTCTTAGAATCTTTTACAGATATCAAGGAATAAACAGCCAAAAAATCAGATCCTTAGTTTTATTACAAATAAAAATAAAATCTACAGATTTCAGAAACATAACGTTTTATCATATATATATATTTTTTTTTTATAATTTACATGCCATTAAAGATCGTAAAAACAAAAATTATTTTTTTTCATAGATGTTTTCGAGTTGTACTTAAATAATAACTTTTCAAATAAATCTTAAAAATCAAAGTTCCAGTAAAATAAAGCTCCAACATCCACTTAAGAAAGTAGGAATATCGAGAAGATTCTATTGAGCAGAGATTTTAAAGCGCTTCTGACTTTGCAAAGTTACATTTTGTGTGCGCATTTCTCAAACTCGCTCGAAACTTTTGTCATATTTCATGTTACAATTTTACGATAATTGCAGCAGCTTTCTTCTGACGATACGCAGCTGGTAGATGTTATATTCTCTATAATGCTCGTGAAAGCTTAAGCTGGTCACGACAGCTTATTGCCCTTCAGTACTTTGGTTATGCACAAATAGCAGAAATCGCAATACAGAACCGTTTGTACGAGACCAGCCACAATGGCAATGAGATCGTAATGGCCCTCTGAATAATATCGGTAAACCCAGTTCAAGAAGTACAGGCCTCTGTAAAGAGCCTAATGCAAACAGGTAATGACTATTGATGCTCTCCGCTTCACTTGTCTTTGACACCAGAAACATCTGAGGTAAAATAGCCACTGACTCCTTGTAGATACTGAATGTCCACATCACCACCAAGACTGTAAAGTCGTGGTTGATCAATAAAGCTAGAACTACAGCAGGCAATATTAGGAACTCAATACTGTAAAACAGTATATTATTTATTTAATGATCAATAAAGGCAGATATTTTACGCTCATTTATAAAAAATATTTTAATGTTATTATATTAATTAATCAGTTCATTAGTGAATAATGCTAATTTTTAAACAGAATTTATTGGAAAAAAATACTGATTGACACTTTATTACCAATTTGTTATTAAATAATTTCATAATTTATTTCAAAATATTTCTTAAAATAATTTTTGTTCATTGTATACTACTATTTTAAAAACTTTTAAAAAGATAAGAGAGGTATCTTGCATATTTAAAAAAAAATTACAGACTTTCTACATTTTGAAAACATGTACTGGAAAAGTAGAATTGTATACATAAAAAATTACTACATGAAAAAAAATTAAAATGATAATTGGTTAATTATTTTTCTTATATGATATCATTAGAAAAATTTGTTTTCTTTTTAAAAGATAGTATTTACATACAGATAACAAGTACAATGTTCACACAAAAAGTATAAAATTACATTTCTGGAAGACACTGACTTTTTAAGCAATCTACAAGCAACTAAAATGCATGAACCATAAGCCCAAACAACGCACTTATCTGTATGATTACCCTACTGGAAATAATTTATGTGGATAAATGTGGGAAAACGTGAAAAAATATTTACAAATGTGAGATAATATGAAAAAATGTGAGGAAAAATGAGAAAATGTGCATAAGTGTCTGATTTCGATCAGTAGCGGCCCATTTAGTCACATTTTTTCACATTTTTTTCACGTTTATGTACATTTTTTCATGTTTTGGCATATCTTTTCGCATTTTATCACGTTTTCTCATAGACACAGTAAAAAAATAATTGTACATAATAGGTTCAGTGTGCATATTTATTCACATTTTCTTAAATTTATCCACATATTCTCATATTTATTCACATTTATTCTCATATTTATTCACATTTATTCTCATATTTATTCACATTTATTCTCATATTTATTCACATTTATTCTCATATTTATTCACATTTATTCTCATATTTATTCACATTTATTCTCATATTTATTCACATTTATTCTCATATTTATTCACATTTATTCTCATATTTATTCACATTTATTCTCATATTTATTCACATTTATTCTCATATTTATTCACATTTATTCACATTTTCTTACATTTATTCACATTTTCTCACATTTATTCACATTTATTCACGTTTTTTCACATTTATTCATATTTTTGCACAAAATCTATTTGTGTGAAACGGATATTTTCATATATTTTCTTCTTTAAATATGTAAAAATGTGTAAAAATGTGCCAATACGTGCCACTACGGTTCGAAACCAGCCACTTATGCACATTTTCTCACAGTTTTCCACATTTTCTCACACTTTTACACATTTTCTCACACTTTGACACATTTGTCCACATAAATTATTTCCACCGGGGTATCAATCATTATTAACAAATGATTCCATATGTAAACGTATCATGATTGTAATCATATGTAGCCTTGAATTTCATGTACATCAGGAATAAAGTAGCGAAGGCTGCCTCTATAAAGACTACCTTCATTACAGTGTTGTATGCGGAAACATGAAGTGGTCACCAGGTTCAAGTACCATGTCGTGCAGACTATGGCACACATGACCTGGGACTTTCCGCTTATACCTATAAAAGTAAAGAAATTAAGTGTGATGATTAAACAAAAAATCCACGAATTCATCCATCCAGTGTAACGCAAGCCTTTGTAGTCTCAAAAATAAAAAATGTACGGTTAGAGCACCGATTACTGATCACGCAATTCCAGATTAACCCTTACTTTTTTTACCAAAACGAATCGAAACACTTTAACTACACATTATATTTTAATTAAAGTAGTCGCTTGAACGTTCCGGTGACCTGTTTTTTGGAACGTTGGCATTTTAGGTAGAACCGACCGGTTACGTCCCAGGAACGTTCCCGCTCAGGGTAAAATGTCCGCTTAGGTAGCAAAACTTACGTCTCTGGAACGTCTTCGGAAACGCACCTGTGATGTGCCAGAACATTTTAATAGAAGCCTAAAAATATTTTTAAAAAAAATTATTAAAAACAACATAAACGACGAGGCTAACCGTCCCTCTGGGTTGTACATATTGTTGAAAAGATTCTCCATCAGATACTGAGCTATTTTACAACTCCCCTGGTAGCCAAATCATTTTCAATTATGATGTAATTCTTATGCAATTTGTCTGCAAGGAAGTGATCTGACGGCAGATTATACCGTGTATCTTTCGCACTTTCGATAGAATTCTGCTGCCGTGCTCTTACGCCAGTATGTATCAAAATACTTCCGGCAGATTTACAGCAGAATGAGTGCACGTATCGGTTGGATATCTCGACGCACGCATACTTGTACCAGAATTCTAGTAGATTTTTGTAAGAGATCTTGCAGCAGAACTTGCAGCTCAATCATTTTTCCAGATTTCTTATGTAACATATCTTGCTCCATTCTTTTATTATTATGCTGCACGTATGCGTGCACGAAAAGACTTGATGCATAGCTGAAGACCTGCCGCAAATCTTACGTAAATCTTCTGCAAGATTACTCTCATTCATATCTGACAGCAGAATTGCAATGATCTGCGGAAACAGAAAACGCATCTTCTGCTGCACTCGCAGAGAGCAGATTGGTTACCAGTGTCTATAACTAAAAACAAGCGTGGGTTTTCTACCTCAGCTGCGAGAGATTATGCTTATTGCTCTTTCTTAATGCATAACGGTGCTGAATCCTTTGATCAACTGTACGAACTTTTTACGCAAAGCTTTTTCAGCAGATACAGAGCGACTTATCAACTCTGAGATTGAAAACGATATTAGGTTTTTCCGCGCGGACCCTAATACAGCTAATGAATAATTTTTTGAAGCTTTGACAGACCAATCTTTTGGATAACTACACGAACTTTTTAGAACAAACTTTTCCATCAGATACTGAGAGTGCGTTCACAGTGACATAAATACCATGGCTGGTCTTGCGATATTATCAAAACGACAAAATACAATAATATGGTGATTTAAATGTTATCGGTGCAACGATGCAAGTATAGATGTTTTCCTTAGTATAGCGCTTCGATTTTCATAGTTATTAGTATAGTAGTTAGAAGCGAGGTTAAGTAACGCCCCAACAAGCAATAGGATTATTCTAAAAGTTCTCAAAGAATTCTTTTAAAATTCTCTTTTTATAAAGGAATTCAAAAAGAGTTCTTTTTAATTACAATAAGATTTAACGAATGTCCGTTACATAGTCATTTATTAAGAATTAAAAAAGAATTCTTTCACGAAAAAATTATTTCTAGCAACTTTATTCAGCTATTTAAAAGAAATTCAAAAGATTTAAAAAAGAGTTCTTTTGTAATAAAACGTAACACATCATATAATAATAAAGAGTTCTTTGTTAATACTTAAATTGTTTTTTTATGATTTGCAAAACATCTTTTCTTTTTCTCTTTTCTTTTTCCTCTTTTCTTTTCTTTTTCGTTTTTCTTTTCGCTCTTTTGTCTGGGTTCTTTTTTTTTCTCGCATCTCTTTTCTTTTCGTTGATCGTTTTCGTTGATCGTTCGTATGTTTAAAGTGGCTCGAGCGATTTTTCAAAAATACTAAATCACATTAAAAATATGCGGGAAATATACTTTAAATGTTAAACTTTTTATTGCTTTCCAAAAATCATAAGCTCATCGACTAAATTATAAAGAAAAAAGAGTTGTAAAATGAGTCTGTACAACACGTAGCTTATGCCGTTTCTGTCATTATCTGTGAGTAATTATTCTGTAGTAATGTTGTAAAATACTAAATCATAACAAAAAAACAGGTGGTTATACACTGGTTTATGAGAATTACAATGGCATAAAAATAATTGTGAGTAGTCGATCAAAATAGAGAAATAATAATGATGAAAGTGTATAAACTAACGATTTACTACACTCTGTAGTACTTTCTGCGCATGTCTATTATAAGCGGCAACATCGCATTTCAAAAAATGAACATGAAATGGCGAGAAATTTAAACCCGCTAATCGTCTATTTTCCTTTTTTTTCAGTCTGATGAGTTTTCTGCTCATAACCTTTTTCGTTTTGATTGAGATAGTGGCGCAACAAATCTTGTAATTGGTTGCGATACTGCAGGTGATCATTAACCGTTAACTTACACAGATACAGATGCAACATCTTTACAAATAAACGATCACCTGCAGGATCGAAGCCGACATCATTCAGTTTGCTTCCGACACTCTCATTATTATCCATTTTTTTTATCTTCCTATCGTAAGCTAGTAATCTGTGGACAAAATAAGGATCCATTTTTGCTTTTTACGTAGAGATGCTATAATGTACATACCTTGTAGAATTATAAAAATTAAGATGTCCCAAAAATACTTTTTTTAGTGAGGTGTTTGTCAAGAATCGACTATTTTTCGTAGGGAGATCGTACGAGTAAATCCAGATGCCATCGACGGAAATCGTCTCTCGTCCTGTGATCCTTGATCGTCAATTTATTGTTGCTGCTCAGATGGAAACAAAATGCGATATTGATTGAAGTTTGTCGTCTCTCGTTCAGTATCAGAGTAGCCGGCTCGAGCTCATCCGAAATCCGAATTCTCTCTCTCTCTTTTTCCCTCTTCCTCTATTACCAACCTACAGCGACTACAGTGAGATCTAATGCCGCGGGACAAGTCAACACACGAGTGCGCGAAAAGGAAGGGTGCGTTTCATTCGTCGATCGCTCGGTCAGTTCCATTTGAGCCAATGCTTAAGGGAAGGTATAATAACCAAATGACCGTTTCATATTCCGTTCCTTAAATATTGACTCAAATGTAGCCGACCGACCTAGCGACGAATGAAACGCACCCTTTCTTTTCGTGCACTGGTCTGTTGACTTGCCCCATGGCGTTAGATCTCACTGTAGTCGCTGTCGGTTCGTAAAAAAGGGAGAGCTGCGCGGCCATCTTGCCGGAGCGATAGAGAAAGAGAGAGAGAGAAAGAGAGAGAATTCGGATTTCGGATGAGCTCGAGCCGGTCCTACATCTACCAGCGGAGATACTCTGATACTGCTCGAGAGTCGAGAACCTATACCGCGTTTTGTTTCCATCTGAGCAGCAACAATAAATTGACGATCAAGGATCACAACTTATATCCTCTATAGCCTGTGGCTTTGAAATAAGTAGAAAAAGTAAGTAAGCATTGTAAAGAATTGTCATGCAAGTTCCCTATATAGGTATACATAGATAAACTACAATTATAAATGACATTTTCACCATACTGCGCGTATTGTGTTTACTCCCCGTTGCCAGGGTCTAAAACGCCGCATTCTCTCACTCCTAGGAACTGCGACGCGGAGGCTCGTTCATCTACTTTTACCCAAGACTTGGACTGCCTGCATGTTGCAGCCCTCGCTTCGCTCGGGCCGCAAATTACGCAGACAGTTCTAGTTGACGGTAAAAGTAGAAACGAGCTTTCGCGTCGCAGCTTTTAGAAGTGAGGTTATGCGACGTTTTAATTCCTGGAATCGGGGATTAAACACAATACCTTACGCGGGAGATGGTGAAAAGCCGTATATGCACCACGGGAGTAAAGTAGGCAAAGCATGCATGCTGTGTGAATGCCGCCCTTGCTTCACTCGGGTGGCAACTACACGCAGTGTGTACTTTGCCCACTGTACCAAAGAAGATAGACCCCAATAGAAGCGCAAAGCCTTATGAGCGACTGAGGCACCCCAAGGGCTAGTAAGCACCCCGACCACGCGCAGCGCCACAGTCGTTTTCCAAATGTTTCAAAGCGTTATGTAGCAAACAGGATAACTCTCGGCCGATAACATATCGGCAATATCAATAAAAGCATGTATTTAAAAATTGTACATTGGAAACATGTCAGTTATGGTTTTCAATACTCGAAAAATATGTAGAAAACCAAAAAACATATAGTAAAACAAATTATATTCAATACTCCAAACCTTATCTACAAATGGGGGAACCCTTTATATATCAAATCCATTATTTAACACTCGTTGGCAGCGATGGTCCTGTGGATAACGTATCTGATTCTTAATTTTTTTATGCTGGTTCAAATCCGTTGCACTGTCTTTTTTTTAATTTATTATTGTGTATAGGAAATGTATATTACATTAGTATTCTTTATTATTTATGTTAATAAAATAAGTATTTTCAAATAAAGTGTATATTTATTTAAATGTATAATTTTTTTTTTTTTTTTATTTAACGTCGCCATGTTTGTGCTTCCATGTGGTGCTAATCGACGACGGGGGTCTGCGGTGTGTTTGTAAAGAAAGCACATGTAATTTTTACAGTGGTGCTTGTATCAATCGGCAGAGACTAGGATTCCAACCCGGGTCACCGGCGTGGGAATCCGACACTCTACCGACTGAGCCTCCGCAGGCCCCACCCGTAATTATACTTTTCCTAGCAATAGGAAAATGTATAATGTATTTATAATTGATAGAGTTATGCCGATATGAAAATTTATTTCCCGTTGTATTTATTTTCCAAAATTTTATGGACTTATTTGGTACCTAAAATAGAAAGTTTTTGACTATTTATATCGAGTTTTTAAACATCTATTGTAAATTATGCATAATTTTTCAATAAAAAGTTGTTATATTATTAAAGTTTTTTGCATCTCAAAAAATTTGTACACTTTCTTGGTACCGTAGCAAAAATTAAGCAATAGTACAATATCAATAGTTAATCTGCACGGATAATTTTAAAAAACCAATGTTACAAATATTTTAATTATAAGAATATATTAAAAAACTTATGTTTTGTATACATATCTGTGGATGAAAGACATAATGACATAAATTCAATTATTTTATTATATACTTCATCATAAAAAAGGTGAACAAGTTACAGTTTTTTATCAGAAACATTTTTTTAAATATATCATCATGTGTATATTTAAAAACATTGTGAATATTAAAATAGGTTCTTTTAGAGTTTTTTATGATCATGTATACACATTGGTGGAGGTGGAAAAGGTTAAAGGAGCCTGGAGGAAGGGAGAAAGCTTCCGTGGTTTATGTAGGGCTACTGGCGACGGACACCTCGGTTGTATTTAGAACATTTATATAAAAAGTTTATTGAATAATTCTATATAATTTATACATGTCGTGAGATTATAAACAAGTATCTTAAAATTCTTTTATATAGTAATTTCTAAATAAAATGAAAATAGTACCTCTAGGGTGGTCTGGAAAACTATTTAATATAGTAATAATTTAATATTTTTATTTAAGTTTATAAAAATATAATTTATTTTGTAACTACAATAAAAAAAAAATTGGGGCTGATTTGAACCTGCATAAAAAATCAGGAGCCAGATACGTGATCCACAGGACCATTGCTGCCGACGAGTGTTAAATAATGGATCAAATATATAAATTGCTCCCCCATTTGTAGATTAGGTTTGTAGTTTAAGTATAATTTCTTTTGCTACATGTTTTTAGGTTTTCTACATATTCTTTAAGTATTGCCAACGATAACTGACATGTGTCCAGTGTACTGTTTTTAAATACATACTTTTATTGGTATTGCCGGTATGTTGTCGGCTGAGCGTTATCCTGTTACCTACATTCTATATACATGACGTTTGGAAATATTTGGAAAACGACTGTCGCGCTGCGCGTGGTCGGGGTGCTTACTAACCCTTGGGGTGCCTCACTTTGTTTCCCAGCTTTGCGCTTCTATTGGGGTCTATTTTCTTTGACTGTACTCCATAGGTGCATAATGTACTATTTCAAAGGGCTGTAGATCTGATAATTTACATAAGATCGTAAGAAGAACCTCTCTTCTATTTTTTTTATATTACATATGACGGACTTAATAGATTTTTTTTCATACAAAATGCTACTTATCTTTCCAGTGACTGTCAGATGGACTAAAGCCAAAGAGGAAAATTTGATTTCCCTCGTGTTTGCGAATGATGCACTCTGGGACAAAACATTGGACGCTCATCAAAATTCTAGCCTAACGGAACAATTGTGGACTAACATTGCTAAGCAATTAAGTGTTAAAAGTAATATACACGCGCGCAGACACACATATATACATTTATGTGATAATTGATTATGATATAACTAATATATTGTTCTTTAGAGACTCAAGCTTGTAGAAAATGGCAAAATCTTCAAACGGATTACTTCAAAGAAATAGCTAAACAGCCTAAATCAAGATTCGGGGATGCTGTCTCTAGATCAATGAAAACCTGATGCCACTTAGACGCGATTTCTTTTTTAAAATACAAGGTCTATAACGAGTCATCTGGAAACCTGGACTTTGACGGTGACTTGGAAGAAGTGAAAAATATAAAAATAAATGATTCTAGACAAAAGAGTGGACCATCAAGTACACTAAAATTGCCATTAGCTCAACTTAGCCAGACAGAACATTTTTCTCTTGAAATGAAAGACACATCATTGGTGTTAAAGGATCCTGAAAGCACAGCTGAGTGGCAATTTCTGTTGAGCATTTTACCTTACATGGATAAAATTCAAGGAGATGAAACTAAAATGCAATTTAGGGTTGAAGCTTTTATGATGCTATTTAATTTTGTAACCTGTAACAAAGCAGCAGAAGGATCGCATGAAGTGCAGTCAAGCAGTACTGTAAAAGTTAAAGAAATAGATGTTTAGCAGAGCTCGAAGCAAATTAACTGAGAAGGATACTGTAGAAAACTATGGTAAGCATTCAATTTGTTTAAATGTTTGTAGGATCATTCTTCAAATATTTCAAGTCTGTACAGTTTTCATATTTTTTCTTATTCAGAAATTATCGCAGTAAGTGACGACGAGGATAGTCTGATCAAACATGCAGATATTAAACCATCTAGAGATTTACAAATATGGTTGAAGAATCCGTTAGTTTTGAAAAAAGAAATGTCATAATTACCTTACGATTTTTTACTTCGTGTTTTGATGTAAGTTTTTCAACATGTCATGTAAGTAATTATATTTATTAAATACTCACTCATGTTTACTGCCTTTAGGTCAACTTGCTGCTCGACGTCCGCACTTTCATCGCCAAAAGCTACATTAATACTTTCCAATCCCGTCTACTCCGCCGCTGTTGGTCACTCGCTTACCAGCGTCTGGTCTAGTCACTTTCACGGTCACTACCCGCCGCGCGGCATCACGAATGAGTATAACATGTCTTTTCCTAGCTTTGACACCCACGGCGTCGTCGAGAGTTTACTTCAACACCTAGTCATCGTTAGAAAAGCATCAGCAGGGACTTGACGCTGCAGCAGCTCACGCCTCTTAGCAGGCCGTCTACGATTAAACCGGGCGACCGGCATGAAGCTAGTCTAGGGCAAAGTGTGTGCATTCTACGTCAGCGAGGCCTACATACGGCGGTGCATCAGTTGTACGGTCAACGGTTGCAGCATGCATGATATTCTGCTCAGTATGATCAGAAACCGTGTCTTGGCCAACCCCATGTTGCACGCACTACTCCTGAGAAGCAAGATCTCCGACAACGACGGTCGATCATTCAGGGCCCACACTCTCATGCTGCCACCTCAAGCCGATCTACCCATGCTGTTCAGCTTGCCCCACAACTACCTCAACCTACCTTCGGCTCCTTCCCTAGCTCTGTGCCCTTGACTTCAAGCAACACGCCGGGGGAGCCGTCTCTAATCAGCGCTAGCCGCGACAGTCTTGTCGGGCAGCAGTACCTCTGCAATGACAAACACCACCGTGAACAGCGTGGTCCAGGACCAGCCCGGGAACATATCCATGTTACGACTGAAGGCCGAGTATCGCAAGCTCACACCCTTCTTTATCTGCTCAAGAAGCTGAACTCACAACCTCTCGTGCCTCGAACTCGATCGACGGCTATACGTGCGCTGCCGAGGACCTATGCATCGACTCCTCAAATGCTTTGTGTCGACTCCAATTCTGGTCGCTGGGTCGCGTAATGCTGCCTTACGGATTGATGACGTGAAAGGTACTGCAGGATGCGCTTGGCATCCTGGTAAGGCGATACAAACGCAACAGTTTGAGACTGAATACTGCAGAAATTAAATTAGTAAATGTTTCTTGAAAGTGTGTGTCATTAGTTGATTAAAATAGGTTTAATATATTCTTTCTTTTATGTATTTGAATGCCTAATTTAGTAAATAGATTATGATAGCTATGTTTTTCAAAACTTGTATTACAGATCTTTCAGCTACATATATAAATGTAAAAGCTATATTTTAAATGCCCAATTTGCTTATACTATTACTATAAGGAATAACTTTACCAAATAATGATGTTCATAAAAATATATAGCATTTATTGATATGTTTGTGACTATTCGACTTAAAATTAGATATGTAAAAAATCACTGCTACTTTCAGCATAATATAAAATGTTCTTTAGTAATAACGACTTCTTTTTTTATTAGCGCGGTTGAAAAGCTCTTAAAATCGAATACCCTCTTTAATGTGCTTATGTTTTTATTTTCAAAATTATTCGCACGATAATTCCTATGTTGATATAAATTTCTTTTGAAATAATGATTGGGCAATGTCTAATTTTATTCAGATTATGATTTAGATTTGAAACGCTGACGAATGTATTACTTTATTCCGTAAAATAAAATTGATACAAAAAATATGATTGATATAAACAATATTAATAAAAATTACTATGTTAGCTCACTGAATGATTGAGGCGACTGCCAGCTTGCTAAACGCCAAACAAATATTAAAATTTGTATGTGTAAGTCGCAATATTTCCTTTTATTGCTATTATACTAATTATTAACTTTGTATTTTGTCGAATAATTTTACTTATTTCGCTACTGCGCCCTAGGTATTGTATGGGATTTGTTTTTTAGAACCACGGCTTTACAATTTTACAAATAAATTGCAATCCGAAGACGTGTTTTAATACTTGAGCTCGCGAGTCGAAGCGAGGGACTTCACAGACTAGGGAGTCGGAACATTGGCGGTCCGCTCTAATACGTAGGAGGTGCGAGTAGTAGTCTATATTCGTTGCCTGAGAAGCGCTAGTACAATTTTTCTCTAGTCACTTGGCCTTCTCACTTATGCAATAATAATTACTTGACTCGCCTTGTACTCACACTTTCCACACTGCTAATTTGTAAGTTTCCCTCATGGACTGACAAAATATATACGCAAAATATACTTAGGTAATTCATTTCTTTTAGAACCATGGCTTTACAATTTTATAAATAAATTACAATCCAAAGATTTGTTTTAATACTTGAGCTCGCCAGTCAAAGCCAGTGAAAGTAACATGTGCATCAATCTCCTGTGCAATTTAAAAAATACTTATAAAAATCTTATTGTTATAAACATATTTTTCATACATTTTTTACTGTTGTCGAATTGTTTGCTCATGAGCTGCGCAAATGAACAAAAAATTACCTTTTCCCAAAATTTTAAGTGTATTGAGCCTTTTTACTCCCGTAATCGTTGAACATAGAAAATTCATTCTTTTCAATTTTTGATTTTTTATTAAAAAACTAGTAAACAAAATGGCTTGAAATTTGTACAGTTATAGCTATTTTTATTCTACATTTTCATGATTTTTTTTTTCAATCAGTTGACTATTTAGTTTGGGAGTTATAAGGTTTCTTTAAAAAACACTTTTTTATTAAAAACAATAAGAACAGTAATAGATAATGTGATTTTTTTCGAAAAATATAGGTATTTTTATACTTTTTCAACTTCTTGTCTGATTCAAATATCTCAATCCTATCATTAAAAAAACGCAAAAATCAATTTTTCATAAATCGAAAATTCATCCGAAAACAAAAACGCATCGACGAACCAAAAATAGTACATTACGATACGTGTGACTTAAGTGGCCCTTTTTTTGCACGGCGTGTAGTTAGCGCCCGCGAGTAGCGAGGGTGATATTTACGCCGTGTAAAGGGCCACCTAAATTATACGAGTATCGTATAAAATTTTATAGCACTGCCTGCTTAAATCCACAAGTCACGTCTATTCGTGCCTAAAGCAGTCCTTTTTTACACCGTGAGGTTAGACCGAGCGTAGCAAGGGTGATAAGCACGGTGCAAAAAAGGACTACTTAAGTCACGGATAGGCGTGACTTAAGTACGGATTTAAGCCACACAGTGCTATAAATGGATTTATAGCACTGCGCTACGATCGGCCGCGAATGCACGGCCGCGAATGCACGGCGCAATGCTGGACTGATTAGGACACGGATATGCGTGTCTTATGTGACACTTATCGTGATATACTATTCTTTTCCGAATTCAGATAAAAAACAAACAGTTATACAAGGTATACTAAAATTGGAGTTACAGTTCCCGAAATAAAGCAGTATACACACACCCACACACATACACACACATACTCACACCCAGATAGCACAAAACGTTTGTAAAACGTTTCTGAAACATTTGGTTTGAAACTATGTAACATTGTGTTGTAAGTTTACAAACGTTTGTAGAACTGAACGAAAGCAGAATTGTTATGGTCCAGTGTAATATCATAGTTTAAATCTGGGGCTTCCGGGAATAACTACTTAACGAACTTTTTCGTGTTTTCAAGATATTGAGGTTTCAATGTTTGCACTGATGTACTAGATCGAAATGTAAGAGTTTTCAGGTGAAACAATTTTTATTAATAAAGTGTCAAATGCCAAGTTAATTGCAGCCTTAGTGTTAAAAAATACTCGCTATAACCCCGAGAAAATGCGCATAAGAGCATAAAATAAGAGCATAAAGTAGTTAAGTGGTTATATCGGGAAATGGAACAATCTATAACTTGGGTAAACGCATTTTCGAGCATTTAAAGAGCTTTCATTCACTCAAATAGAATTTATCACAAAAAAAGTAATAAAAAAGTAACATTTAAGCACTTTAAAGCAAGCTTCAACATTATTATTAGCTTTTGTGGGTGTATGTTACATGCGAGAATGTACTTAAGTTGTTATTCCACTATAATAATTATTTAAAAAATACTTAAAGTGGTATAAACTTTTTCAAAAACAATATTTTGTTGAAATTGTATAATATAATGTTTTAAAGAATATTAAAACCCTTTATGCACGATTTTAGAATGTATTTAAGTGGATATTCCGGGCACAATTAGCACGAATATGCAGTTAATGGTTATACACTTGGCTGGCATTAGCTATTGAGAAATTTTCATTTTTTTTTGTTTGGTGTAAACAGTGTACTTGCCAATTGTTTTGAATTTATGTCTGTGGTAAATGAATACTAGATATTTTCATTGAGATTTTTATCGATCAGTCGATCAAATTTTTTAGTAAATTTAACAATTATGTATTCAAAAGAACATTTCCTCAGTTCGTCCTCGTTATAGAGCTTCGGCTGCTTGACCAGGCTGAAGAGAATCGCCTATGAGGAGGGTGACAACGTCTGGACGTCTTGAGCGCGCTGCTGTTCACATTGGCGGTTGTGATCGCGGCTGTGAAGCTGTTTGAAGTCAAGGTCGCAGAGTGAGGCAGGCGAGCGTAGGTCCAGTGCGGAGGACGATGCCAATGCTTCGTCGGATTGATCGTAGAAGGCCTGCTAAGAGGCGCGAGCTGCTGCGCCGTCGAATAGGGTGCGGTGGAGGCTGCGACGTGTCGCTGATAGTACTGACACTTTCCGAACGAGTACTAGGTACTGAAGTAACTTTTCGACGGCACCGTATGCGTCGAAGCTACGCATAGACATGCTTGAGTCGTAATGCCGTGCAGCGGGTAGCGGCCGTGAAAGTGACTGGACCAGACGCTGGCGAACGAATGACCAACAGCGGCGGACTAGACGGGCTTGGAAAGTATTAATGTAGGTTTGGGCGATGAAAGTATGGATGTCAAGCAGCAAGTTAACCTAAAGGCAGTAAACATGAGTGAGTATTTAATAAATATAATTACTTACATGACATGTTGAAAAACTTACATCAAAACGTGAAGTAAAAATCGTAAGGTAATTATGGCAATTCTGTTTTCAGAACTAAAGGATTCTTCAGCCATATTTTTAAATCTCTAGATGGTTTAATATCTGGATGTTTGATGAGACTATCCTCGTCGTCACTTACTGTGATAATATCTGAATAAGAAAAAAATATGAAAATTGTACAGACTTGAAATATTTGAATAATGATACAAACATTTAAACAAATTGAATACTTACCATGGTTTCCTACAGTATCCTTCTTAGTTAACTTTCTTCTACTCTGCTGATCATCTATTTTTTCAACTTTTACAGCACTGCTTGGCTGCACTCCAGGCGATCCTTCTGCTACTTTATTACAGGTTACAAAATTAAGTAACATCATGAAAGCTTCAACCCTGAATTGCATTTTTGTTTCATCTCCTTGAATTTTATCCATATAAGGTAAAAGGCTCAACAGAAATTGCCACTCAGCTTTGCCTTCAAAATCCTTTAACAATAATGATGTGTCTGCTAGTTCAAAAGAAGAATGCCCTGTCTGGCTAAGTTGATCTGATGTCGATTGCAGTGTACTGAATGGACTAATATTTTGTCTAAAATCATTTTTTGTTATATTTTGCGCTTCGTAAAATTCGACATCGGAGTCCAGATTGTCCTTATCATAGTGGCACCAGCTTTTCTTTGATTTTGAGGCAGTAGCCTTTTCTATGTAATACTGCTTTTGAAGACTTTTCCTTTTATAACGGCATTGGTCCTCTGAAAAATAATACATTAGTTATATCATAATTTATTATTTATTATATATATATTACTTGTTATTACTTTTGACGCCTATTTCATCAGCAATATTAGTCCATAATTCTCCCCTATGTTTGGGGCTTTGTAAATGTTCCGATATTTTCCACAGTGCTTCATTCACAAACTCGAGGGAAATTAAAGTTTCCTCTTCGCGCTTGGTCCAATTGTGGGACACTGAAAAGACAAATCAAACTTAAAGACAATATTTGTTAACAGTATAATACAACAGATACACATCGCATGCGTGTACTGCACAATTTCTATTCCATACGTACAAAGCCCGTTAAGAGGAGTCCGTATCTACTGTCCTTGTCTAATTACATTTTTGCTATTTATTCAAATAGTAGTTTGTTAATTGAAAATTTAAGAGTCGTTCCCAATTCTTCGTAACTTCTACGAAAAGTGAGGTTATGATTAGCGTTTCGAAGTATTCTCGGAAAGGAAATAAAATTAGGTACTTTTTAGGTCTCAAAATATTCATTATTTTAAGAACAATTGGGGACGACTCTTAGTTTTTAATTAATAAACTACTATTTGTGTAATTAGCAAAAATGTAATTAGACAAGGACAATAGATACGACTTCCTCTTAATGCCCGATTCTTTGCAAGGCTCCACACGGGTACACGCCGCGCAGCGCTTATAATAAAACCTGTTTAATTTTGTCAATACGTAACGTGTCTCCGCACAGTCATTATTGATAAACTATTATACACGTCGATCCGATATAGCCATGGTGAAATTCGGCGTATGATGCAATCCGCGGTCTAACATGTATTATGAAAAGCAGATGTACTTACTTGTTCCAATTATTTCAAAGCGACAGGTTATAGAGGCTATAAGTTTACGAGTCAATACAGATGCCTTACGCCGTCGACGGAAAACGACCCTAGCTATGTAACCCTTGATCGTCAATTATTTTTGAGTATCTGCGCAGCTCCTGGAGCTACCAAATTCTCCCTCTTTTTCTCTTTCTCTCTCGCTTCGGCAACGGCCGCTCTTCGTTTATTAGGATGACCCGCAAAAAAATGTTCTAGGCGGCAGTGTTGCTAACTCGCCAAGACAACTCGAGTCTGCGCAGTGCAGCTCCGCGCTGATTGGTAGGCGGTGACGCCGCACGGGCCGCACCGTTTGAACGAGCGGCGGAGACGGCGGTTATCCAGTGCGTACTTAATATAAGTGTAAACCGTGTGTGTTCGACGTCCGAGGACAGTAGCTCATCAACTCTATTAATCTAAGTATCAGATCATAATAGACCGAGTGTTTCGACGCACCAGGCCCGTCTACGTCTGTATACTTATTTTCCACCCGCTTTTTACGCATGAAAAAGGGCCTACACCACGCATATGTTAGAAAAAATTATAAAATTTATATTTTCAACTTGAATAAAATTATAAAATTTACTTTTTGAACTTATCACTGTATACACTAAGCATTGTAATTTTTCTTGATATTTTTATGAGCACATCCAGTTACTGTTGTCAGGTGGTTATATTAAATTTGAAAACTAAACTACAGCATCAAAGTATGGAAGTTATAAGAAACGGCTGTGCAAATCCAACATGTACGGTGGACAATATTGTAGAAATTGTGAAAAGAGTACAAGTCAGCGAGATAAATAAAAACAGAGTACCGTGCAATGAATATCATCATTTGTTTCCTTTGCTGAAACAATACGAGAATAAATTTGAAACGTACATGAGGATGAAAGTTGGGACTTTCGAGTATATCTTATCAAAAGTGTATAACTCTTTGACAAAGGCTTGGTGTAATCTGCATCAACAACCTATCAAACAGGAAGAAAAATTGGTTGTCACTATCAGGTACAAATTTTTTGTTTGTTTTTGAGATATTGGTGACTTTATACATATTTAGCGGAGACCGGGGATACTTTGAATGCGGGACAACTTCATAAAATTCAAATATCTTTTAAGATTATTGTCTTTTGTAATTTTTGATTTGGTACACTGAAATGATCATCAAAATTGAACTTTATTACGGAAAAATACATGTCAATATATCAACCAAGGAAATTTCATTTGGAAACTTACGATTTTTTAATTATTTTCTGTAACATTTGTTAATTTCTAAATGTCGTGTCAAGTTATTCAAACAATTTATGCATTATACGAAAGTTCTTATTTATATAAAACTTATTAAAACCAAGATTTTGACACCTCAAGCGACTTGATTAGTGAACATGTAGGTTAATTATCTATTCCCAAAAAATGTTTGTAGGTTGGGGCTACTTCATAAAAACCATAGACTTATAAAGTATAGACCGCTGGTCCAAGCGGAGCACTATCGTCCCTACTGAGAAAGAAACAGAGCGATTTAGTGAATATCTGTTTCTCTTTCTAATGGGCGGGGCTTAGCGATCACGTGGCTCTTTTCAAAAAGTTCTCGCGCCGAGAATTCATGGTTCGAATCCCCAAGCCAATTTTTTTTTTAGTAGTAACGTAGAATAATGTGATAAACAAACGAAAAGTAAAATAATAATAAAAATTAATTTTATTGCATATTATAAATGCACATTATATCATTTAGATACCATGTAATTTTGTAAATTATGAATTAATAAATAATGGTAAATTCACCATTAATGGGACAGATGCACCTTTAACAGAGAAAAAATATTTATACTTTTTTGATGGTATTTAGATATTAGATTAGTTTTTGATTGACCATAATACAAACCTCTACATTTCTTGGGCTACCACGGGTTTTTGAGAGCTAATATGATCCAATTGGCGTTTTCAAGGTTTTATTATGTTCTAAATATATGTATATTTATGATATGAATGGAGAATCAATTTGTATATAACAATTTCTCATCAAAGTTATTCTCTTTTTAAGACATATTTCATAATAAAATCTAAAAAAATCAAAGAGTTTTGGCTTAAATAGATTATAACTTTGGTCAATAATTCTTATATACTAATTTCCACATTCGTTCATAATTATATGTATTTTAAACATAATAAAACCTTTGAAACGTCAATTAGATCATGATGGCTCTTAAAACCTTGCGGTAGCCCAAGAATATACAGGTTTTCATTATAACCAAAAGAACTATATCTTTTTTTTAATTTTTATTATTATATTTTGATAAAATAAGCCGATCGGGAGCCGAGCGGTTAAGACAAAATCTTCGTAATAAAGATGACCAGGGTTCGAGCCCGGGTAAGGTCAGATTTTTTTCTATGTTACGATTGACAGTAAATTTTACTATTTTGAAAGCATGTCCACAACTTGCTATTAAAAATGGTAAAATTTGTTGTCTAGAATTCGCAATATTTACAATAAAATTTCTCTCAGTGTATCTTATTATCTTTAAGAAAGTAAATTTTTTACGGTAAATTGTGGGTATTCGTATAACTCGGCTCCGATAATTGCAATAAATGTTTAGTTTCTTGAAGCACGAGATAATCTATTTGAAGACCCTATAATTTATTAACAATTTCTTATTGGTGTGAAACATAAAATTAATGATAAATGTTCTCCATTTTGTTCTAGATTTTTAGCAACTGGTGCATCTTATAGTGACCTCTCTTTTTCATTTCTAATGGCCAAATCAACAATATGTTATTTGATCGAAGACGTGTTTACAGCTTTATGGAAAGAACTATGTCCTTTGCACATGCCAGTTCCCACGGAAGATATTTTTATGGATGTTACACAGGAGTATTACCTGTTATGTGATATACCGCACTGCATTGGATCCATAGATGTGCGACATGTAAGAATCAAAAAACCAAACCATTCAGGGTCTCGATACTTCAATTATAAAAAGTTTTTCTCCATCACACTTCAAGCTGTTGTAGATGCTCGTTATAAATTTATAGTTATTGATATTGGCGGGTATGGACATCAACATGATGGCACAACTTTCAGGCACAGTTCCCTATATAAAGCTTTAAAACAAAAAAAGCTGAAAATTCCTGAAAAAGATGAGCTCTATAAAAGCCGCACAATTTTGCCTTATTTTTTTATTCGCGATGGCGCCTACCCCTTGAGTGAGAATTTGATGAAACCATACCCAGGAAAACATTTGTCGCAGCATAAGCAACTATTTAACAAAAGATTGTCCAGAGCAAGAGTGGCTGTGGAATGCGGGTTTGGGCGATTATGCCAGAAGTGGCGTATTTTTTACGGAACTATGCAGCATCCACCGAAAAAAGCTGAATTGATAACGAAAGCTGCCTGCATTCTGCACAATGTAATAATAGATCTTGAGAAGCCTACCACAGTTGTATCCAGTCAATCGTTTGCTACAGCAACATTTTTTAACGGTGATGAACGCGAAACAGACGAAGTACTAACTGGCGATGGACAAATCGTAAGAAGCAAACTGATGCAATTCTTCAGGCAAAATCCCATACAATAGGGCGCAGTTGCGAAATAATGAAATTTATTCGAATAAATACGACAAGGTTAGTAATTGTTCTAATAACGTAAAAATAAAAGAAATATACCGACTTAAACATACAAATATTTAAATATATTTTTTTGCTGTTTAGAAAGATAATCATGAGCTCGCAGGCGCTTCAAGCATGTAGCTGAGTTGGCAGGTATAACAATAGTTTTTGCAAGCAGCAGCGGTGGCAAGAGTGAAGGAGGGCATAATTTTCATCTAACTCGCTGTACTAATCCAGTCATACATCAGCAACAAGAAGCTAGCACAGCAGCAGCCTCGACAGAAACAAAACCGCAGAATGCGAAAACAGCTCTGTTTGGCAATCATGACAATTACTGTAGTATTTATCAAATACTGTCGATAGCTATGAACGTTCAAATAAATCGGATATTCCTATAAACTTGAACAAACTTTTCTGCAGTCTGCCTAAGAAATATATCATTCCAAGCTTTAGATGGATTTTCGCAGAAGTGCTTCAGAGCTAAGTATACCTTATGCTTTCATAAAAGCGAAGAAACTGTACAGATATTATGCCTCATACTCTGAGGGCTTGTATACCATTTTTCAAGTCTACACTATTCACCAGGTTTAAAATATTCCATTTTTAAACTAAAAAGTTTGAAAATAATATAATATTTTTAACTGGTAGATTGTTTTGACTTAAAACTTGGCATACAAGTTCTCACTGGGTATTGCATTAAACCTGTGTAGTTTGATGACATTTCAGTGAGCAGAAGGTGTACATTGCTGAAAAAATTCGATTTTGACGGAAGTGTTTCAGAGCTAAGTATACCTTATGCTTTCATAAAAGCCAAGAAACTGTGCAGATATTATGCCTCGTACTATGAGGGCTTCTATACCATTTTTCAAGTCTACACTATTCACCAGGTTTAAAATATTCCATTTTTAAACTAAAAAGTTTGAAAATAATTTAATATTTTTAACTGGTGGATTGTTCTGACTTAAAACTTGGCATACAAGTTCTCACTGGGTATTGTGTAGTTTGATAACTTTTCAGCGAGCAGAAGGTGTATGTTGCTTATAATATGCGAAATAATAATAAAATTTAGAAATAATAATAAAATTTTGAAATAATAATAAAATTTTTAAATAATGGAATTCTGCAAAAGTGGTGGATAGTCTAGACTTAAAACTCAATATACATGTCGTCAGAGTGTATAGCATCATGAAATGAATGTGCATGTAAAATTTGAGCTCTCTACGTTTGATAGTTTTGAAATGAAAGCGAATACAAAGTTTTATATTAATACTATTGCCTGTTTGAGAATTTTGTATTCGCTCTCATTTGAAAACATCATACCTAGAAAGCTGAAATTTTCCATGTACATTTTTTGCTGATGTCAATTCAATGTATTTAGTTCAATTTATCTTAAGTTATATAATTTCAATTTCCATACTGACACGTATGGTGCAGGTTTTGGCGAAAAACAAAATATGCAGCGTACACTTTGTCACTGACACACGTAACACACCATACACTTATCACTGTTCTAACACAAATTGACTGATTTCTTGCTCACATTTTATTTCTGGATGCCTTGTCACATCACATCTGCATGCTATGATATCATCAATTTTTGGACCGCTTGCACTCTATCAATATTGAAGTAAATGTTCCCGAAGCAGGAATCCTAAAATAAAAAACAAATCACAAAGTATCAAAGTTCTTTTTAAACAGAGTTTGAACAATTTTTAATAAAGAGTCAAATTATCTGATAGTATCAAAGTTGTTAGAGATCTATGAAGCTGTTTGCCTTTCCACTTTCGTTAGCACCTGAAAATTCAAGCAACAAAATGTCACTTTAAATATTTACATGAGGTTACGTTTCGCTGATGTCTGCTAGGCTGTAGGTATACGATATATTATTGTAAACATAACGTTGGCGAATATGGCCGGCAATTGTGGAAGCACTGGCGCCATCTATTGGTGAATACATCACTGAAGCTAGCGCTCAGCAGTCCGCGTTCCGGCGTTTCAACGTATTTCCGGCCCGGCTCTTCAGGTTAACCTCGAGTGAGTTTTGTGGTGAGCCTTGAATAAGCCTCAGAGCGAGTCTCGGGCCTTGGTGTAAACCTCGGGGCAAACCTCTGGTTTGCCGCGGTTCGAACCTCGACTTTACCTCGGCTTAGCCGCGGCTCAAACCTCGGCTTTACCTCGGTCCGAACCTCGGCTTTACCTCGGCCTTACCCTGGCTTTAACTCGGTCCAGACCTCTGCTTTACCTCGGCCTTACCCCGGCTGTACCTCGGCTTTACCTCGGTCCAGACCGCGGCTTTACCTCGGTCCGGACCGCGGCTTTACCACGGTTAAAACTCGGTTGAAGTTAACTGAGCATAGTCTAGGGACATTTCGGCGTCATAGCAGGTTCCCGCTTGAATTCGAGTTTTTGTGCACACATTTTGTGCGGCAGAATTCGAATTCCGGGCATTCTTGCCCGGGAAATGAGTGGTAAAATGTTATGAATAAATTAATTGTTTTAATTTTTCTTGAATTGAATCTTTACATCGAAAAATAAAGCGAGGAGTTCTGACAGGAAGAAAAACGCACATCGAAGCAATCCTCCACCGTATTATAATAAGCACGCTCGTGCAGAATCTCAGTAACTATAAAGTGTATAATCTTCGATCGAGGGTTATCGCGTTACTTAACCTCGCTTCTAACTACTATACTAATAACTATGAAAATCGAAGCGCTATACTAAGGAAAACATCTATACTTGCATCGTTGCACCGATAACATTTAAATCACCATATTATTGTATTTTGTCGTTTCGATAATATCGCAAGACCAGCCATGGTATTTATGTCACTGTGAACGCTCTCTGAGCGATTTTTCAACTCTATGACTAAAAACAAGCGTGGGTTTTCAAGCTCAGCCACGAGAGATGCTTATTGCACTTTCTTAATTCAGGCGGGTATGAAACCTTGTGATCAACTGTACGAACTTTTAACAAAAAACTTTTCCATCGGATACTGAGCAATTATTAAACTCTATGACTTAAAACAAGAGTGGGTTTTTAAGCTAGCCTCGAGAGATGGTTACCTATTGTTCTTTCTTAGTGTATAAGGGTGCGGAATCCTTTGATCATCTGTACGAAATTTTTACGAAAAGCTTTTCCATCAGATACTGAGCGATTTTTCAACTTTGCGATTATCAACTAGATTATGTTTACGTTCCTCGACCCAAACACAGATTATGAATAAGTCTTAAAGCTACCCTTGTGGAAGTTGAAATTGTACATTTTCGAACATCTTTATACAATTCTATACATTTATATATATTTCTGTACATTTTTGTACATTTTTGTACATTTTTGTACATTTTTGTACATTTTTGTACATTTTTGTACATTTTTGTACATTTTTGTACATTTTTGACACTTATTAGACTTATTAAACTGTACATAAATGTACAGAAATGTACAGAAATGTACAATAATCTACGAAAATGTATAATAATAAAATAATAAAGAGATGTACAATTTAAGGGGGTGTCAAAGTCAGTTTTCCCTACCTTACCGACCTGAGAATCCTAAACTTTTGACTATAATTAAAAAAATGAACAGAATTATGAAAAACTAAGAGATAGTTGCCCTTCATTTTATAATTATCTACCACTGTGCGAAGTTTCAAGTAAATATTTGACGGCTCGTGTCAATGGCATTTGAACGAAATTTCATGATAAAACAGAGATCTGCGAAAGGTGATTCGAAATTTCGTTCAAATGCCATTTATATGTGCAATGATATAATTACCTGAAATTTAGCAAAGTGGTAGAATGCTACAAAAAGAAGGGAAATGATGTATTGGTTTTTCATAATTCAGTTTATTTATTAATTGTAATCGATTATTCATAACTCGGTCAAAGATTTGAGGTTAGGAAATTCGGCGGCAAATTTGAATTGTCTGATACCCTCTCAATGATACCAAATAAAAAATTTTAAATATACGTTAAACTTCGTATTCTTTTCTGTGAAAATAGCATTAATTGATTTTAATAATTAGAAATTAATAAGAAATATGCATGTATATAAATATAAGAAAAAATTGCAGGTTTCAATTTTTAAATTACAAATATATTATAGTAGATAGTGGAAATAACAATTAGACATTCCAATTTATTACTATGCATTTATTTAATTAAACTTTTTAAATTTTTTCATACAAACATAAAAAAACTTTGGTTGTAATTCTTAATTTAAAAAATTCCATGAACATTTAACGCTTATGTTATTTAAGATAATTTAATCTTAGTAACACTCAACATAATATAACTGTTTAATAGTAATAGTAAGAAAATAGTAACTTTTTAGAGTTTCTTAAAAGTTTCTCAAGAGGATGCCGATGTACCGGTCAGTGATCTGCAATACCGGCATTACGATTAACATTAATAAATTAATCGTTTAATAATGAGTCATCGCCGGAATTTAAAAAATCATTATTAAACAATTAATTATCAATGTTAACTGTGATACCGGTATTGCAGATCTCTGGCCGGCACCTCGGTATCCCCTTAACAATTCAGATTATTTTTACTTAAAATTTAAAAAATTTGTATACAGTTCTAGAATTATTTTATCCGGTTTCATAGAATCGCATAATATTTTTGATTTCAAAATAGAAGACAAAATTTTTGCTTAAATTTATATTTACAAATATATTTATTATTTATTACTAATTATTAAAATGAATTAATGTGATTTTTACTAAAGAGATACAGTTTAAAATAGGTTTAAAATTTTTTATCTGCACGAAGAGATGGGACGTATTAAAAATTATTATTTACTGTATGAAAATTACTATTTTATAAATTAGGAATATTTGAATTTACTTGCATTTGGATGCTTTTTACACTTTTGTAGAAGTTATTCATAAACGTATATAAATTCTGGAATTAAAAATTTATGAAATTTTACTATTTTCTTTAGTGAAAAATGTCATTTATAGAATTTACAAAAAAATATAGTAATTTGTGCTGAATATTTAGTAAGGAGTACTTGTTTATATTATATTATAAATATTTTTTAGTAAATTTTACGTACTTATAGTTAAATTCTCATAAATATTTTAATAAACGTCTTGTCTCAAAAAATCTAACTTATAAAACTTACGTATTTTTTAACAACTGTATCTTATGCTCTACCAAATGGATCTTGATGGGTATATCATTATTTAATGAATATTTACAAGAGAGTAAAATAAAGAAAGCCTAGTTTAACTTATAAGGACGATTCGAAGCATAGTCAAACAAGGATCGTGACGGCGAAGTCGGTATAGCGTCCGCTTCAGGAACTGAGGATCGTCAGTTCAAATCTCCACTAAGTCGGGTTTTTCAGTAAAAATATTTTTATATTTGAAATTAAATTGTACAAATATAAGAAATATTATATGTGTAATAAATAAACAAACACGGAAAGATTAAACTGAAAACAAGTTTTTATTAATGTGAATTTTAAAATTACTATTTAATATTTTAAAAGATTGCATAGTAAAAATTATTAAAATACGAGTAATGTCCAATCATTAAAAATGTATACATTTATGAACAAAAATAAGAGGAACGTTTCTCTTTATCTGGTATCACTGATTTGTACATCTCTGTACATTTTTGTACATTATTATACATTTCCGTACATTCTTGTACATCTCTGTACATTTCTGTACAAAAGTCTAATAAGTGTTAAAAATGTACAGAAATGTACAGAAATGTACAGAAATGTACAGAAATGTATAAAAATGTACCGAGATGTATGAAAATGTACAAAAATGTGCAAAAATGTACAGAAATGTATAGAACTGTGCAGAGTTGTATGAAAATGTACAATTTTTACTTCCTCCAAGATATGAGGGCCAAAAGTTATGGATAACTTTACGAAAGTTTTACGAAAAGCTTGGCTGGCAGATTCTGACATTTTTCAACTCTATGACTGAAAACAGTAGTAGGGTTTTAAGCTCTGCCACGAGAGATGCTTATTGCTCTTTCTTAATGCATAACGGTGCTGAATCCTTTGATCAACTGTACGAAATTTTACGCAAAGCTTTTTCAGCAGATGCAGAGCGACTTATCCACTCTGCGATTAAAAACGATATTAGGTTTTTCCGCGCGGACCCTAATACAGCTGATGAATAATTTTTTGAAGCTTTGACAGACAAATCTTTTGGATAACTACACGAACTTTTTAGAACAAACTTTTCCATCAGATACTGAGTGATTTTTCAACTCTATGACTAAAAATAAGCGTGGGTTTTCAAGCTCAGCCACCAGAGATGCGTATTGCACTTTCTTAATGCATGCGAGTACGAAACCTTGTGACCAATTGTACGAACTTTTAACAAAAACTTTTCCATCAGATACTGAGTAATTATTATACTCTATGACTTAAAACACGAGTGGGGTTTTAAGCCAGCCTCGAGAGATGCTTACCTATTCTTCTTTCTTAGTGCATAAGGGTGCGGAATCCTTTGATCATCTGTACGAAATTTTTATGAAAAGCTTTTCCATCAGATACTAAGCGATTTTTCAACTCTGCAATTAAAAACTAGATTATGTTTACGTTCCTCGACCCAAACACAGATTATGAATAAGTTCTCAAAGCTATGAGAGACAAAAGTTATGGATAACTGTAAAAGCAGTAGTAGGTTTTTAAGCTCAGCCACGAGAGATGCTTATTGCTTTTTCTTAATGCATAACGGTGCTGAATCCTTTGATCAACTGTACGAAATTTTACGCAAAGCTTTTTTAGCAGATGCAGAGCGACTTATCAACTCTGAGATTAGAAACGATATTAGGTTTTTCCGCGCGGACCCTAATACAGCTAATGAATAATTTTTTGAAGCTTTGACGGATAAATCTTCTGGATAACTACACGAACTTTTTACAACTAACTTTTCCATCAGATACTGAGCGATTTTAACTCTATGACTAAAAACAAGCGCGGGTTTTCAAGCTCAGCCATGAGAGATGATTATAGCACTTTTTCAATTCATGCTGGTATGAAACCTTGTGACAAACTGTACGAACTTTTTACAAAAAACTTTTCCATCAGATACTGACGCATTTCCAACACTCGCCAAGCAATTTTTCATCTCTACTTTCTGAAACAAGCTTGTATTTTCGATCGTAGCCACTAGAAATGCAGAATATTTATTAATGCGTCGGGGAACTGAATCGACTAAGTATCTTAACGACCTTTTTAATTTAAGCTTTTTAAACAGCCGCCAAGCCATTTTCCGGATCTATGCCGGAAAACTAGGTTGTGTTTCCGACTGTAGTCCCGGTAAATGCATACGAATATTTTTTAATGCGTCTCGGAACCGAATCGACAGAGTATCTTCATGGACTTTTTAAATTGAAGCATTTCCAGCAGCCGCCAAGGCATTTTCCGGGTCTACTTTTGAAAACAAGCTTGTGTTTTCGACTGTAGCCCCGGAAAATGCATAGGAATACTTTTTAATGCGTCTGGGAACTGAATCCACTGAGTATCTTCATGAACTGTTTAATTAAAGCATTTCCAGCAGCCACCAAGCCATTTTTCAGTCTCTGCCGAAAAACAAGCTTGTGTTTTCGATCGTAGCCACGGGAAATGCAGATGAATATTTTGAATGCGTCGGGGAACCGAATCGACTAAGCATTTTAACGAACTTTTTAATTTAAGCATTTCCAACAGCCGCCAAGCAATTTTCCAACTCTACTTTGTCAAACAAACTTGCGTTTTCGATCGTAGCCACGGGAAATGCAGAGGAATATTTTGAATGCGTCGGGGAACCGAATCGACTAAGCATTTTAACGAACTTTTTAATTTAAGCATTTCAAAGCAGCCGCCAAATCATTTTCCGAATCTATGCCGGAAAACTTGCTTGTGTTTCCGACTTTAGCCCCGGTAAATGCATAGGAATATTTTTTAATGCGTCTGGAAACCGAATCGACAGAGTATATTCATGAACTTTATAATTAAAGCATTTACAACAGCCGCCAAGCCATTTTCCAAGTCTCTGCCGGAAAACAAGCTTGTGTTTTCGATCATAGCCACGGGAAATGCAGATGAATATTTTTTAATGCGTCTGGAAACCGAAACGATTGAGTATCTAAACGAACTTTTTAATTAAAGCATTTCCAACAGCCGCCAAATAATTTTCCAGCTCTACTTTCAAACAAGCTTGCGTTTTCGATCGTAGCCACGGGAAATGAAGAGGAATATTTTGAATGCATCGGGGAACCGAATCGACTAAGTATTTTAACGTACTTTTTAATTTAAGCATTTCAAAGCAACCGCCAAGTCATTTTCCGGATCTATGCCGGAAAACTTGCTTGTGTTTCCGACTTTAGCCCCGGTAAATGCATAGGAATATTTTTTAATTCGACTGGAAACCGAATCGACAGAGTATCTTCATGAACTTTTTAATTAAAGCATTTCCAATAGCCGCCAAGCCATTTTCCAAGTCTCTTTTGGAAAACAAGCTTGTGTTTTCGATCATAGCCACGGGAAATGCAGATGAATATTTTTTAATACGTCTGGAATCCGAAACGATTAAGTATCTATATGAACTTTTTAATTAAAGCATTTCCAACAGCCGCCAAGCAATTTTCCAGCTCTACATTTCCAAACTAGGTTCTGTTTTCGACTGTAGCCCCGGTAAATGCACAGGAATATGTTTTAATGCGTCGGGGAAACGAATCTACGGAGTATCTGGATGAACTTTTTAATTAAAGGCTTTCCAATAGTCGCCAAGCTATTTTCCGGGTCGATGCCGGAAAAATAGCTTGTGTTTTTCACTGTAGCCACGGGAAATACATAGGAATATTTTTCAAAGCTTCGGGGAAACGAATTGACTGAGTATCTGCAAGAACTTTTTTATTAAGGCATTTCCAGCAGCCGCCTAGCCATTTTCCAGCTCTACTTTGTAACGTGGTATTTCGTTACTCTATTTATTTATAACTTTTGCTCAGCACTTTACCGAATTTATCAATACTAATGGGCGCCAGGTAAAGCGCGGCTAGCCCTGCACGAGTCCCTTTCCCCAGAGGAAGTTCCGTGAAGTGGAAAATTAGGAATATATACTCATATAATAATTACACAAATCTCACTCTTTAAGTACCTAGGCTTTATTATAAATCACAATATGTACGGTCGCCAAATTTACAAGATTCGCACAATTCGCCGGTCGCTAAACAATATGGCTACGCTAGCCCACGCACGCGTCTTCCGCGGCGACCAAATCACCGCGTTTCCCGAGTTTTCCGAATATCGCGTAATATCCCCCTTTTTCCACACTACAATTCGTAATCTTCAACGGGCCCGGCGCGCACTGATTCTAAACGACGGTGTCACACCACCAACGAGTTTACTCCATTGCCCCCGAGCACATGGCGGCAATGTGCTATATATATATTAAATTATAACTCTATCTATAAGTGCCGAGGGAAGCTCGACAATTACAGCCCACTCACCGTCGCTAAGTGTGGTCGCCTAGTGGTGCTCCTAGTACTCCTGGTCGCTATCACTTTCGGCGATTCTACCCTCGCTACTATATGACCGCCGATTTTATAATAAGACTCGATAGGTGCTCGCAACGTACGTCTGTATTCTCTAACGGGCGGGCAGGCAATGCCCAAAATCGGAGAGGGCGGAAATCTCTTACAAATTTTTAGCTCTTCTTCTTGACTACCTTCAGCCCACACACTTGTTGCTTCCGCCCCTTTCTTCTCGGTGATTGGCCTTGATTTTCCCTAAATGCGAAAATCAAGGCTAAATCTGCGGCAATTTGAGTCGCTAATCTTCATTGGTCCGCTCCGCGATTGCCGCCCTGCCCACGAATCACGGACAATATGAAACGCTAAATATACACTCGGGGACAACCCGGCGTATATATCTATATCGGGCGCTTTCGGGTTTGTCGCCGCCGGACCATAATAGTTGGCAGCGGCGACGTGCGCGCGTCGGCCTACGCTACGATAGACTGGCAGCTTCATGCGACTCGCGGCGCGGCGGCTGCTAGCTCTCCCCATGCTGTCGACAGCCTTGTCGGTATCTCTCTCTCTCTCGTGGCTACAGCCGAGATGGCGTGCCTCGAGGAAGCCGCCGCTGCTGCTGTGAATCCTCTCTCCTCCCGCGTCTGCGTGCATCGGGAGAGAGGGCGGTCGCGCGCGCGCGTGTGTGTGTGCGCGGGCAGTGGCTCATCATCGTCGAGAGGCGACGGAGAAAGAGCAAGCCAGAGAGAGAGGGTCGCGCGTACAGAGTGCAGTGGTGTTGGGGACGTGCGTGTATGTGTATAGGCTCAACGTCGGTGCTCGCTCCGAGCAGTCTTCGATGCGGCGCGATCAGCTGGTGCCTCTGGTATGGGTGTGTGCGTGTGTGTGTTGTCTGTGACTTTCCACGGTCGCGACTCTCCTTACCCTCATTTCCTCAATAAACAAATTAACAATTCCCCCCCATTAATAACAATAACTATTTAATACAAATTGCTCGGCTCTGGTGACGGGTGATTTGGTAGCGATTGACTGCCCGTGTTTTAATAACATTGGGACGCGAAATACACGTCACAACTTTATAGAATAAGCCTGCATTTTCGATTGTAACCACGGGAAATGCATAGAAATATTTTTTAATGCGTTGGGAAAACTCATCTGAAATTTATACATTCTTACATTAGCCTAGGTGCTTTTAGAGTTAGAAAAAAAATGAAGGTGTACATATATTAATTCAGTTAAAAGATATTTTAATTTACAGGTAGTTTACAGGTACATACAAAATTGCAGGGATAAGCAGAGATAATTATAAAGAGTAATAAATTAAAAAGTTACATAAAATAAAATAAATATTTCAACTGATTTTAAGTTTAAATAAAGATAGAGTATATAGAAAAACTTGTGAATCTAGATATTGGTCAATTATAATCTGAGACAACTGTATTATAACTTCCAATAAAGTAACTCATAATTTTTAAATATTACTCACTATTTTCATTTGAAGAGATACAAATCTCTCTGCTACGAAAGATATTTACAGCAGTAGCCATTGTTGAAACTTTTATGAATGTTTTTCCAAATAGCTGGTAAATCTGACAAGTAGAAACTGAACGTATTTCTCGATCTTCCAAAACTGATCCGACAACTTGATGATCGAGACTTACTCCGAGTATTTCTCGATCATCGAAACCTTCTCCGAAGACTTTTCGTGAATCGAGAGTAACTCCGAATATTTCTAGCTCATCGAAAACTGCTTCGACGACTTCTCGACGATCGAGAGTCATTCCGAGGATTTGTCGATCTTCGAAATCTGCAACGACGACTTCACGATCAAGTATTTCTCCGAGCATTTCTCGATCACCGAAAACAGATCCGACGACTTAACGATCGAGAATTACTCCGAGTATTTCTCGATCATCGAAAGCTGCTTGGACGACTTGACGATCGAGAGTCATTCCGAGGATTTGTCGATCATCGAAATCTGCACCGACAACTTGACGATCGAGAGTCATTCCGAGGATTTGTCGATCATAGAAATCTGCACCAGCGAATTATTCCGAGTATTTCTCGGTAACCGAAAACTGCTTGGACAACTTGCCGATCGAGAATTACTTCGAGTATTTCTCGATCATCAAAAACTACTTGGACGACTTGACGATGGAGAGTCATTCCGAGGATTTGTCGATCATCGAAATCTGCACCGACGACTTGACGATCAAGTATATCTCCGAGCATTTCTCGATCATCGAAAATGGAAACGAAGACGTTTCGTGGATCGCGAATAACTCAAAGTATTTCTCGATCATCGCAAACTTCTCCGACGGCTTTTCGACGATCAAGAATTACTCCGAGTATTACTCGATCCTCGAAAACTGCTTCGACGACTTGACAATTAAGAGACATTCTGAGGATTTGTCGATCATCGAAATCTGCACCGACGACTTGACGATCAAGGATTTCTCCGAGTATTAATCCGAGTATTTCTTGATCCTGGAAAACTGCTCCGACGACTTGACGATCGAGAGTCATTCCGAGTATTTCTCGGTGATTTAGAATCGCACAGAGGGGTTATGCACGATCAAAAATTACTTTCAGTATATTTCAAGCTGAAAAAGTTATTTTTTCAATAAGAGCTTTTCTTGAGAATCACTGCGAGCATCTCTCGACGATCGGGAATCAGGTCGATTCAGCATCACACTGACTTTTTATCGACGATCGAGAACTATACCGAGCATCTCTCGACGATAGACAATCGTATATTTTGCGAGCCAGGGTGCTAGGCCGGCCTCAATGTACTGCCGTATCCTGTGTGAATTTGTGGGTGTATTTTGAAAGTTTAATTCGAGCTGTGTATGTGTGTGCGAACGTCTGTGTGAATGGAGGGTCGAATGCGTGATCCCCCCACAGCACACAATGTTTCAGTGAAATGTTTCAAAAAACATTTCAAAGAAAGCTTACTGTAAGCTTGTGTAAACATTATAAAAAGATTGCCAAAGCCTTTTTGAAATAATATTATGAAATATTTACGAAACCTTGTAGAAATTTGTCATGAAATGTTTCTAAAATTATAACAAAATACATTTCTGAAAATAATTCAGAAATATTTTAGAAACTTTTTTTCGTAGGTTATTTTTGTCCAATGACATTGCGTTTTTAAGAATTCAAGAAAATATTTACAAAACCTTTACAAAACATTTTTGTAAATGTTACATGAAATGTTATATAACTATTTCATAAAATACTCCATGAAATGTTATTGAAATGTTTCGACAATGATTCTGGATTATATGGTTTAGTAAAATAAAATATTTGCCGAGACTTTTCAATAACATTTTGGCCAACATAGCGAAAGCAATATATTTAAACTTTTACAGAAACTTTTAAGAAACTTATTTAGAAAGTACGCTGAATGATTGTCGGGAGGTTCTTAATACAGATTTATTATTCTCATTTATATTTCAAAGATACTGGCAGGAACTTTTTTTGAAATGTTTTGCGTAAAGTTTTCTAAATGTTGTGTTTTTTATCTTAAAATATACATCTAAAACTATAATTGTACATTTTTTAACAAAATAGCTTGAGGTGCTCAGCTTAAAATTTCATCGGTGTCTTAACAGAAAATTTGACCAATAAAAATCATCAAATTTGGTGATGATGCAGAAAATACCACGTATATAATTCTGTATCAAATTCTCTTTCCAAAATACACTACATTTATTTTGAGAAAAATAAAGCAAAACTGCAAAAATAATCAAGTCCTACAAGCAGGAAACGTTGTAAAAACATTTCTTTGACATATTTTTTGAAAGTTAGGTATAACACAAGATTAAAAATCCACATAAAATCGGGTAAGTTCATATAGGTTTATTTTACAATCCGGTATTATGAGTGTTGGAAATCACGAGATTTAAATGCAGTTTACCCGTATGAGCCGCGAATAAACTTAAATCAAGTTTGATAAACATACTTTTTAATAAATTTTGTGAGTTGCGAATATCTTTCAATAATTGACTTTAGTGGGTATGACCATATGAAAGAGGATTCAAAATCTGGATAAAATCGAGTAAGATCAAAAAGGTTTACTGTACAATTTGGTCTTATAAGTATTGTAACCATAGATGTCTTTCAATTGGCAGTGATTTTATTGCAAATAACTCAAAGTATAAAAAGACAACAATAATCAATGGATAAACGACATTTACTTACAAAAGAAATTTAATGTATGATATCAAATTATTTATTTAATTAGGTTACACAAAACAAAAACGTTTTTAAAAAAATTAGCATTGTTAAATTTACATTTTAGTTTTTTACTTTTTTCTTCTTTTTTGAACTTTTTCGGTAAATTAATTTTGCAATCGATTTTTTACGCAATAATTGTAATAATATTTGACGAGCTTATATAAACATTAAAAGGCCAAAAATGTAATATTTAAAAAATTATACATAATAGACAATTTGCGAGGGCTTAATAATCTAAATGTGTAATACAAAATTTTCTTTATACGAAGTTAATTACATTAAAGTAGTACTGCTTATATTTATTTAATCAAAGTCAGAGGCGGCACTACCCCTCTGGATGGTCTGGAAAAATCAGACCTCGCTCATAAGTAGGTATGGGAATTCAGACATCAGAATCATAAAAAGATTATTTTTTTAATTTTTAAACACTTAACGTAAGCAAAACAATTTTCGTTTAATAAGTATCGATTTAAAAGATAAAACCAATAACTCTAAACTATCCCAAGGACAGCGATTTCAAACTAAAATTATTTAAACAATAAAACCATATGTTAAAATAAAAAATGATAAAAATCCACTAACCCAAGAAGAACAAATAACTTAAAATAATAAAATAAAAGTACATAATGTAAATATTTTACTTTTAATTAAAAAGCGTTTAAATAATAAAACTATAAACTATATAAGTCTTTTTATAACCAAAGTACAGCAGTTTATAATTGAAAAGAAATGTTGATATAAAAAGTTATAGACCTTACACGTCACTAACGCAAGAACAATTTTCATCAAACAAATAAGTTTAAATAATTAACCGAAAACCCTAAATCTAACTATGTAGGGAAGAACGGAGTCATACCAATCTTTTAAGGAAAACTTTTTATAAATAAATAATTATTAGATAATTTTTTATTTGTATACGTTTAATAATAAGTTTAAACATTAATCTTTAAAATTTGAATAGTTTTACTGGAAAAAACATAAAATTCGCACTTTGATTTTAATTTAATTTTATTTTGTATCGGAATAAAAAAAATTGTTTTTTAACGACGATTGTACAAGGTGGGTCACTTCTGATCAGTGAGACAAAACGCAAAATAAATTTAATTATCTCTTTAATTGATATTTCTCATGCTCGAAATTTTTAATTTTGATAAGCAAGACATTATTTTGCGCCAGCAAAGTCAAAACAGAGCTTTTATAAACGTTTCATTACCTCACGAAGATATACGGTAGTCCTATAACGTCTTTTTACACTTCTCTCATTTAAGTACAACGTTACGTTACACAATTTCATAATTATATTTAAAAAATAATAAATATCATTAGACAAATAAGACTATTTAAATATAAAAGTTTGAATGCTATATTTTATTATGTTGTGCTCAAGGTCTCGGATAATTAAATGAAAATATTGTAAAAATGGTTTTAATGCGAACTTTTCTTATAAGAAAAGTATAGTCCATGTGAATATATATATATATATATATATATAGATATATATATATATATATATATATATATATATATATATATATATATATATATATATATATATATATATATATATATATATATATATATATATAATATATAATATAAATAATTCTTGTGGTAACACGTGTGCCGGTATGTCGGTACACGCGTCCCACTCTTACCTCTTATCATTACATGATATGCCGTCTCAATATATATATATATATATATATATATATATATATATATATATATATATATATTGAGACGGCATATCATGTAATGATAAGAGGTAAGAGTGGGACGCGTGTACCGACATACCGGCACACGTGTTACCACAAGAATTATGCAAAGAGTTACAAACTCGACCCACAGGTGGCACGTAAGTGAGAGCACAATCTCGGGTATATAAGCAGCCGTGCGGCCGCAGAGCAGTCATTCTCTCTCTAGCGGCAACGCTTATTAGAGTGAGCTAATCTTACCCCACTCTATATAGACAAGTCCACCCTAGAATTGAATCAAACTTAACGCTATCCTATGTAGATACATTGAATTAATAATAAACCCTTTAAAATATATAAAATTCTAACACTTCTTTAAACATCTCCTAACACTACCAAACCGGAGTTTGATACCCGACAAGCTCACTTCTCGAGCCGTGCCTGTCGACGTATTTACTCTCAGCCGGGGTGACGTCCGTAGGCTCTTCGACCCTTGGACGCGCACCCTGAAGGTTGCCAGCTCCGGCTACCCGGGTGCAGAGTCGTTGGGGCCTTATTCTCCTCCCCCCCCCCCCACCTCTGAGTCTCCCTCCAGGCAACAACTCGAATAGGTTGCACGCATTGCATCGCGGCACCTGTAAGACTAAGGGGGCTAACCGAAGATCACTTCCGCTTCGGCCGGAGTAATCGGACGTTCTAGAGGATCAAGTGCACTCTGCGCATCTTTTACAGGGCCAACCCTCCGCGATTTCGCATCTCCCATATCGACACATAGTTTGTCCGTTTCAATATGAATATATCTTTATATAATTCTTTTTATAATTTTTTTGAATGGGGCATTTATTGAGGTAAATGATGCATTCTAAAGAATATGAAAATATTTTAACCATTTAATGAACGTAATATATCTTAAAATTAAATGATTGGTTTGACCCACCTGATCTTGTTAACCCCGTTCTTCCCTACTTCAAAGGCGGTGATTTCTATTTAAATAGTAAATAGTATAACCATAAATTCCAAATCTAAATAAATCTGGGGACGGCTATTTACGTTGAAAAAAAGGTTTAAATAATGAAACTACAAACTTCACTTATGCAATAAAAATTGCAGTCCTTAGATTATAAGAGTTAATAATTTATAGGTTTATGCATTTTTATAGAAATGAATTTACCCCCCTCCCCCCCCCCACACACACAATCGCGGTTTCCAGACCTCGGCGACAACCGTAGTGCCGGCCCTGATCAAAGTATAAAAATACTATTAACAATGCAAACGAATAGAATGGAAGTAAACGTTTACGTTAAAATTGAAAAAAATATTTTTGTCGTAGAATCAACCAATCTGAAATTTTTTTATTCATTAATTTTTTTTAAATTAGTCGTATCTCCGAAAGAAAATAATAAAAAAGTTTTAAAAATAAAGTGTTTTGCTTAATTTTTAGTACATGTCAAAAGGAGCCGATTAACCCTCGAAAAAGAACATTCATTTATCATGGATACATCTAGTATTCAAAATAGTGATTAATTGTGACGCGTAGAATCAAGATTTTGAGTTTCTACAATGGTGAAATTCAAGATAAAAAGTTTAGTGGACTCATAAAAAATGCTTTTAACTATATTTACTAGGATTTAAAAAATTCTACTATAATATATTAGTATAAACGGAAATGCTACCTATGTATTTGTAATATTTTATAATTATTGTTATTATAAAAAAGTTAAATGTTTAAACTTGAAAATTTTTTACAGAAACTTATCATGACTTTTATTTGTAGTAAATATATTAAAGTTAGGTTGCTCTGGTTTTATTGATTATAATACATTTTTATTTAAATAGTTATATTAATTGAAAATAAATATAATCAATAAGTACATCTAAAGTTAATATCTAATAAATACGTTATTTCTTTATAATATTATATCAGTGAATACAATTTTTAGTCAATAGTATATTACGCACTTAGGCCGGGAAAATAAAGAATGTCCGAATGTCCTCGGCTTCGCCTCGGGACGGCAATACACGTGCGATCTGAGCATTCTTTATTCCCGGCCATGGTGCGTACGGGATTCTACGTACCACAGTGGTCAGAAAATGACATATTCCTGTCCGCGCAGCGGATAATTTTTGGCATAAAATACACATTTATTAAAAAAATTTTAATAATTCTAAATTTTTTCGATTTTCGATTTTTATGTAGTACTTGAACATTTTTTACTGCAAATTAAATGATTTCTCTAAATTTCGTATATTTTTGTCGAATATGGGAGACGTAGAAAGAGAAATATGGTAAATAAGTTTATTTTACTCACACCCTACTTTGAATTCTAATGCAACAATATTTTATTTAAAATGTATCGATTTTGGAAACATCTAATATTAAGTCATTGTTGTGAATATTTATTTTTACGAAATATGTAGAAAATTACTTTCATGACTTGTAATTGCAGATTATAAGTCAGATTTTTTTCATCAATTTCAAAGTTCGTCCCTATCGAAGCTGTTAAAGCGTTGGAGTTTCACGCAGAGATCGTCGGTTCGATTTCCAGTCCTCTCAACATTTTTTAATTGTTTTATTCATTCAGATACAGCTATTAATTAATTTCAAGCAAAAAATTTGATTAAGATTAATAAATTTATAAATTAATAATTAATATTTTAAATGTCAAGAATCTGCTTAGAAATTTATATATAAATGTCAATCAAAGTTCGACTGGATTAAATCCGACTAAATATCTAATACACGATAATATTGGATTAAAATGAAGTTAAAAACAAGTAATCTATTTCAATCGGGATTTCTGCTTAATCTATTTAATATATTATTTTATACTTAATATATTATTTCTGCTAAATACTTTTTGTACCAATAATTGTATAAAAAATAAATTTTCCAGTTAAACGTTTCTACAATATTTCACAAAATATTTCGTAAAATGTTCTTGCAAAGTTTTGAAATGATTAGGTGATACTTTTTCAAGATTGGATAACCCTCTATAAAATGTTACTGGAACATTTTAAAATGGTTTCACTAGCTACTTTTTGAGAAACATTTTCAAAACGATTCATGAAATATTTTTGCAAGTGCTTGAAACGGACATAACAAGATTTCAAAAAGGTTTCATTGAAATATTTCTGCAAGGTTTCAAACCTTGCATGAAACCTTGCTGTAACCTTGCTGAAACATTAAGTGCTGTGTGGGAAGCGTGTACATGATGACGAGAGCTTGCAAGCATGAGAGCTACTTCTATCTGAGCGAGAACGCCAGGGTGTCTATACGGATGTATATGAGCGTAAATTTCGCTGGCCAGGGTGCGAGACCGGCCTCAGTGTACTGGCGTATCGTGTGTGAATGTGCGGGTGTATTTTGAAAGTTAAATGCGAGGGTGTGTATGTGTGTGAGAATACCTGCATGAAAGTATGCAAGAATAAGAATGAGATGTAAAACTGTGTATGCACATGAAAAATTATTGCTGAGTTTGTATGTGTGTGTATGATAGTATTTAATAATAATACGTACTGCAAGAATCAGTTAATTATTATTTCATTCAGAAATAATAATTCAGTAACAAATGAAAATAGAAAGTGGAACTCTAGAAGTTATTACAAATTCAACCTTTGGGGTTCTTTGATTTTTCTTATAGAAGAACGAAAAACGGCGCCTTTATTGTGCACAGTTATGGCATGATCTATAGCGGAAGAACGGCCTTCTTGTTGATCTCGGTCACCTAGCGTTTGAGCTTGTTCAAGCGCTTGATTGACACCACTTTTGTGTTGATGCTGCAAGGCGAGATTTTTGCTTGCCCATGGCCTACTAGATGTTCACCACGAAATCGGACGGCTACTGGATATGTGCATGTTCGTCGATCTTGGACACCTGGAGAGTCTTGTTCATCATGAGTTGACGCTAGCTTTTGAACATTGCACCTCTAGGTTGGCGCAACGATGGGTAACGTTTGCTATCTTGCTTTTGAGCTCCTTTATCGTCTGCTCGATCATGGTCTGCTGAACAAGAACGGTCGGATTGTCGTCCACGATCGCATGCTGCGCCTCTTTCTTGAGTTTGCGCTGATTCTTGATCCACGAAATCTTCGTGTTGGCGCAGTGCTACATGATCCTTTTCTACTTCTTGCCTTTCTGCTGCTTCATCTTTTCTTTGGGAATAGCCTTTTGTAGAAGATCGGCAAGTTCGTCGAGCTCGATCACCTGCGTGTACGAATCTCTGCATGAGTACGCAAAATGTAGGTATACACAAGAGTCTTCACAAATAAGTGGGTGTATATTGGAAGCTGAACGCGAGGGTGTGTATGTATGTTGTTCGAACGTCTGCGTGAATGGAAGGGCGAATACGAGAGCGTGTACGTGAAGGCGTGAGCTTGCTCGCATGAGAGCTACTTCTAGCTGAGTGTGACCGTGAGGGTGTATGTGAGGGTGTATGTGAGCGTGAATTTCGCGAGCCAGGATGCGAGGCCGGCCTCAATGTACTGGCGTATCGTGTGTGAATCTGTGGGTGTATTTTTAAAGCTGAACGCGAGGGTCTGTATGTGTGTACGAACGTATGCGCGAATGGGAGGGCGAATGCGAGAGCATGTACGTAAAGGGGAGCTTGCATGCAAGTAACTTCTAGTTAAGCGTGAATGCGAGGGCGTGTGTGAGGCCGAAGTCAATGTACTTGCGTATCATATGCGAATCTGCGAGTGTATTTTGAAAGTTGAATGCGACGTTATGTATGTGTGTGCGAACATCTGCGTGGATGGAAGGGCGTGTATGTTTGTGCGAACGTCTGCGTGGAAGGAAGGGCGAATGCGAGAGCGTGTACGTGAAGGCGTGAGCTTGCAAGCATGAGAACTACTTCTAGCTGAGTGAGAATGCGATGATATGAATGTGCGAATGCGATTAGCTGGTACACTTATCTGTTTCTCAGATGAACAAATCACTGCATCGGGATTTTTTTTTTTAAAGTCTTTCTTCTTTTTTGGCATCAAATGTAATCTGCAGTTGGCTAAAAATAATAAGTATAATTATGAGAATAATAATTTAATAATAGGTTACCCTCATTTCATGCGTAATATAATAAAATAAATTCTTACATGAATTCCTTAACACGAGACAAAAAATCTTCTTTACACCAAGATGCATCAGCTGGTATTCTCTTCAAATCGAAGTAATCATCAATATAATTATTCGATTGCAGAATATGCTGCATTGCTCGAATTGCCTCTTTAGATACACTTTCATCTTTCCTCAGTTGAAAAATTGTTCTATACAATCTTTCTATCGCTACAAAAGAACATTTGTAGTATGGGCATTTTTCTGTATCTTCTGATTCATCTTTTAGATAGCTGAGAAAAAAGAATATTTACTTTAATTCATTTTTTTAAAGGCGAGCATAAGGATATTTATCGATTAACATTTTAATCGATTGACTATTTTCATTTAATCGCGAGTGAGTAGTGCGAAACATTTATTTATCTAATACGTTTTTCAATAGTTATGCCTCTTATAAATAGAAAATGTTATATCAAGATGTACTCACTGAATTATGTACACAGCCGAAGCTCTGTGACCGGCTATCAGTTCCAGAGGTGCACGACGAATATGCTCAACTCCTCCACATTTTTTAAAAAATGGTGAAAGACGAGACATCGCAGAGACAGAATAAGAATTTCAAAGTCCCAATCCTTGTATTGTTATTATTTTCTGTATTGATTTGGACGCCACACTTTCGTCGGTCACCTCCGAATGCACTTTTAAAAACTGAATTAGTTTTAGTAGTCGATCACGAATCTTAATAAAATAAGCGTAATCCAAATAAGCGTCAAGCGGCATTTTGATTAAGTGTTCGATTTATATCATACACTTATTCTAAACATACTTCTAACGAGATGTTCCGAAAAATTCAATGTGAGTTTGTTGTAAGCGTTACCATAGAAACCGCATTTTCTTTATAATCGCTATTGTTCTCAACTATGTGTACATAGAGTAGTGTTCCCTACTGAAAATGGTTCGTAAGTACTTACGTAAGAACCTGCGTCTGAACCTACGTAAGATCGTACGTAAGAACTTACATAAGAAATTACGTAAGAAATTACGTAAGTTCATACATGAGTTTTTACCTAAGTTCTCACGTAAGTTTTTACGCAAGTTCTTACACGGGCAGCTTAAACAAATTCCAAAATTACAAAAAATAATTTTTTATTCCTCAAAAGTACGAAATTCCGAAGTATCATCCGGATGGTACTTAATAATTTAATATTTAATATTTCTATTTTTAATCTGTTTCTATAAAAATGAAAATGTTCTCGTTCGGACTTCAAAGGTTTTTTATATTCAAATTATTTAATACGTATATAAAACCTTTTCTATTATTTGAAACAGTCATGAATTTAAAAAAAATATTAAATATAAAATTATTTATTTGTAGCAATAATAGTAAATTAACATTCTAATATTTAAATTATTTTATTAACAGTACAGTATTGTTATAATTAGGAAATTGTATTAAAAAATGGAAAACCATTAAGTCCGTTACCTAGAGAAAAAATAAATAAAAGACATGTATTTTATGCTTTTTTAATTAATTAAAATTAATGCAGATACAGAAGGTTGAGGCACGCGTGACATCACGGTCGTAAATACGTATACATCCGTAAACTAGAAACGACTGCAACTTTTATAATTTTTATTTTTTATAAAAAAAGAAAAAATACGTGTCTATTATTTTTTTGCTCTCTACTCGACAGACCTAATAGACTTTTTCACGCAAAGACCCAATTATTTACATAGCTTTAAATTGCTATGTTTTAAAAGCAATAATGTAGGTTATAAATGTATAAACAAATGCGCGTCAACGGCTGCAATATGTTGCGGACGGTTACTAATCCATGCATTGCAGATGCCTTTTTAAAATATGCATTATCTACGTATACGAATGCATTCGACTTATAAATTTAGTCAAATATTATGTATTAATAACTTACTTGGCACATATTAATAAACGCGATATTTTTTTATTCGCTTCATTATATCCTTTTAAAATCCTTACAGAAATTAAAAAACATTGTTCTTTACATAAAAATAAACATAATAATCATCTTTAATGTACTCGTAGCTTTATGATAAATATGTCGTCTACAGTGCGACATATGAGATAATCTATTTCCTCCCCGGTATATGATACGCCAGTACATTACATAAAATTTTTCATAATAATTTAGATTTTATAATAATTTATTTTTTAGCTATATTTATTTGTTATATGTAATAAGCCACTAGTATCAATCAATAAGTATCAGTTTTAAGAAACATAAATTGTTAGATAACATTGACTGCGAATAAAAAATCTAACAGATTATTACAATTGTATTTTATTTATTACTTATTAGAAACGTATATTTACAGAAATTTACATAAAAATTTTGCTTTTGTTTTTCAGCGACCTATATAACTTCCAGTCGACTGGATCCTACTGCTCCTTAGTAATGATGTTACAATCAAGGAACGCCTTAATACGGTTAAATTGATCCACCATGTAGCACCACATGATCATCACCTCGTGTTCTGAAACAAAAAAAAAATTCATAAAGCAAAATATAAGAATTGCGGTACATACAAAATACAACGTAGGGTAATAAATCGTAATACCAACAACTTGGAAATAAATAAAAGGAATTATTTTTAAAATAAAGATAATGAGTTTATCTTAATTTTAAATATCATCCCAAGTATTTATTTGAAGGTAGTTGTTTAGACACCCCATTAAAAAGAAGGCACAGTAATAGGGAGAGGCTCATTAATATAGTCTATTAATTTTTTCGCAAACTTCAACGTATGTTTATTCATTAAGGGGAGACACAACAATACAATACCCAGTAATACCTACAATACCTTCAGCTTAATCAATGTGTAAAGTTGTTAAAAATTATCTCAAGAACCTGTAAAAAAAATTTCATCCCGAAAGATTAAAAACTGTGGGATTAGTTAAATTTTTACTGTGGCCCCATTTATCGCGGTGCGCGTCAGCACTGTTCGTATGCGACTCTGCGGCCGCGATCTGAAAAGTGGCAGAATAGTCTGTGTTAAAGTATATCTATAGGTATACTTTAACACAGACTATTCTGTCACTTTTGAGATCGCTGCTCCCCGGCCTGGCCGGACCGAACGGCCGCGGCGCGCCGGCGCGCCGCGTCAAATGGATCCGCAGTCAAAATGTAACTAGTCCTACAGTTTTTAATTTCTCGGACTGAAAAATTTTTTATAGGTTCCTCAGATAATTTTTAACAACTTTTCGAATGGATTAAGCTGAAGGTATTGTGGGTCAAAAATTAAACATCAGAAACCTAAACATTGTTTTCAAAATCACGAAATTTTTCTTTTTTTGAAAGCACTGTTTAATTATTTGTGAAAAATTACATATAAATCCATTGCATTGATCTTATCACTGATAAACTATCACTATTTAATTATGGTCACATGTTTTTAATTTAAATAATAATGCACAAATATTTTCAGAATGATATAAAAAGTAAGTGGGAATTATTTTGAAACTATATAAAAAAATATTTAAAAAGAATGTTACTATATAAAAAGAATTTTGAAAATAAGTTAAATTTTAAGAAAAATGCCACGGATTAATGGTAAATAAAGAGAACATACCTTCTACAATAATGTTGAAGATCCTGATTGCGTTTATTTTTTGTGCGATGCTCGCGTATACGACTATCGCCTCCTCGTGCGACAACCGACTGACGTCGAGGTCCCTATCTTCTAGACATCTCGGCTCCTCCTCTACGAGTAACGTTAGCACGCCATATGCATACTATATTGTAGCAATATTGAGGCCAGGCTGTAGAATCTTTCACGAATATTCATGAAAAGTGAAAAAAAATTATATATATATATATATATATATATATATATATATATATATATATATATATATATATATATATATATATATATATATATATATTTATTAAGCTATAATAAATTATGTTTTTACATTGCAGCAATAGTGCAATAGCGTTGCATTTCCCTCCTGCAATATTTATTTAATATTTTACAAAAAGATTACTTTACAAGATTTAACGTAAGAAATAACATAAGAAATTACGTAAGAACTCACGTATAAATTTCAACAAAGATCTTACGTAAGATCTTACACGCACACACGCACGCACGCACGCACGCACGCACGCAAGCATACACACACGCTCGCACGTACGCACGCACGCATGTACGCACGCACACACGTACACACATACAAAGAGAATTACGAAAAGTAAATTATACAATTTAGTATAGCAATGAATAATTTTCTGGTTACTTTTTTGGATACTTATTTTATCGTAGAAAGTATCCAGAAAAGTATAAAAAAAAAAACGCAGAAGTATCCCAAAAAGTAATTACCCCAAAAATATACCAGAAAGTATCCCGGAAAGAATTTTATTAATTTTTCATCATTTTTCATAACTTATTGCTGAAAGTTTTGGGTCGGCTGCGTGCAAGAGTTTTGGGACTCGTGGAGAAAAATAGCCTCGTCTCTCGGCGAGTATTGCATTGCTGACCCTCATTGCAGAAATAAAATGAGAAATTGACTCCTTTACCCCCGCTTTCAGCACTCTCACCCCTCATCGCTATGCATTGCCGTATGGAAAAACTTTCAAGTTGAGTGTTATTTCGAACTCTCAACTGAATTTTTATATTGTACAAGTCTAATAACAGAAAGTATCCTGAAATGTATTAAAAAAAGTACTCAGACTCGCCATCTTTCTTTCTCTTTGTTAATTTTCATTGACCGCACTGATCAGAGTCAAAATCGATGAGTCTAAGAGTAAGCACAGGGCAATCTATTTAGTAAGACGGGCGATACATTCGGAGGAGCTTTACTGCAAGTAGACGTGCGGCCAGGGAGCACGACGCGTTAGCCATCGCTTATGGATGCCTTGAACTGAGCTTCCGACTGCGTCGGCTCGCAGCCTCGGAGTCATGCACAGGCTGCGGGCGACGCGGCGCTGCGGACCGCCAGCTTGGTTGCGGCACGACGCGGGGGATTCGCGGCACAGTAAATTTCCTACTCCTCCTACAATTTTTAATTTTTTTGGCTGAAAATTTTTTTGCTACTTCCTGGGATGATTTTAAATAACTTAGAGCATGGATTTGACTGGGCGTGCTATAGGTCGAAATTTAAAATTCGAAAACCAAAAAATAATTTTGAAAATAGGGGGAAAAAATTTTTTGGATTTTTTTTACTGCACTATCAAATTTACCGGCTCCATGCCGGAAAAACAGCTTGTGTTTTCAAGCATACAATACAATATAGTAATTTTTACTAGACCATTTCTCTCTGTGTATAATTGGTTTTAATACATGTGATCAAACTACGAGTTTATACTTTAATCTCAATCCTGAATTATCTTATCCTATTCAATAAAAATTATTTAAAAGGTTTTAACGTTATTACAATCAGTTTTAATACATGTTATTTATCTGCATGGGTCAACTTCTCTTTTTTAATTTTAATCAATAAAATCCATATTATATTTAATACGAATTTTCTGGATTATTTGAACAAATTTTAATTAATTTTAAAACTATATATCAAGAAATCCATTTTTATTGTACTCTTTTCAATAAGGTATAATGTCAATAATCTGGTTATATTTTAATAATTTTAAATATTTAAAATATTAATCAGATTTATCTGCTTTATTGGGAGTAATCCACGTACTGGACTACATATTAATCGCTCATAATCTGAACTAATCGTGATCTTCTTTAGTGCCGATTTTTCCATATAAATGTAATCCTAATTAGTTATTTTTTATGCAACATGTGGAGTTATTCGTATTAATAATATAAATAATTATTATATAATACGATTTCAAATAGTATTAAGAAAAAACTATTTCTTTAACCTTTTCCGATTTATTTTCGTAGCGATGTGACGTCTGTGAGATCCCGTGTTAATATATCGCTAATATAAATGGATATACAAAACAATACTTGGTTGAAAAAGAAATTTGATGTATGAGATAAAATTATTTGCTGAAAAAGGTTATCATTATTATAACTTTCTTTAATATAGCCAGAATTGCAACTGAAGGAACCGGGGTTAAGAATTTTGAAAAATAAAAATTGGAAAGGGTAAAACTACGAAAGAAAAAGTTTTAAAATACAGTTTAGAAAATAAAATAATTCCTAATATGAAAATTTGGAATTTAAGATTTAACGAAAATGAAAAATACAGACAAAATGTAAATATGAAAGTAAAATATTTAAATGGAAAGTGTATAATTTTTAAAAATTTAAATTGGAATTTGTTTTATTTGAATGCTTGGCAATTTCTATTAAAATAATAATTATCCTTATATTAAAAAAATTGTTATTTAAAATTTTATTTTTTCAAAATATATGTATAAAAGTATGTTATCAAATTTCGGATTAAAACACATGTGGCTACATATAATTACATAAGAACAGATTTTATTTTACGTAATTTGATGTGATCACATGTAGATATATATTATCTTATGTATTTATATATGCCTTCATATATAATCATATAGAAATCTTTTTCCCCGAGCAATTTGATTAATGCGTTGACCAATGACAATGGTCTATTTTCTACCAGGGTATGAAAAGCGTTTTTGTTAAATTATTAAATATCCTCGTGATCATGCAGAAGCTTACAATTATAATTTTTAAAATAAATCGAATAATAGTCGAACGACTAACCTCCAAGCTTGCAGTAATTTTAAATGTTTTTTGCGCGTTTGAAAGCGAAATTAGCGCTGAAAGAAAAATTGTTTTTGTTTTCTATCTTTTGCATGACATTTGCTAAAAATGGCCGAAAATAGGAGAGATGGTTTAATTGTATATAGGCAGAGGATTTTAGAAAAATTACATCGGACAATGAGGAATGGCGAGTACAGGATTAGTGAAGCGCGGCGAATGTACGAAGCAGATCATCCAAATGGAGTCGGTCCATCGCGACAGACTTTTATGAGGTAATTATATTGATATAGACTATAACATCTATACTAATACTAATAAAATATTATATTTAATTATTTCAATATTATTGTATGTTTATGTTGCAGAGTACGGGATAATTATATCAATCATGGTCGCGTTGATCCTCCTCGCCGACCAAGGCCACATCCAGCTAGGGACGCTCTAAGAGAGAACGTGCACAAGAGATTAAGGGAGAATCCAATACAAAGTGCAAGAGCTATTGCACGTGAATTAGGTGAGTTAATAGTTTACTTTTTATTTGAAATTTCGGTCCAAAAACCAGCAAGAAAGTGGTTAAAAATATCCTCATAAAATGTAAATTTCGGATTAATTATTTATTTTCTTACTTATTTCCCTTACGAAAAAAACACGCAAAATGACACCTAAAAGAATATTGAAATCAACACCTCATTGAAATGTACAACAAAGTTTGGGTATACATTTGGTGTATTTAAAAAAGCAGTTCTTATTTTATTAAAAATATTAATTTTAAAAAAATATTAATTTTAAAAGTTAAAAATTTTCTGTTAACTACCATATATTTTATAAAAACTATTTTCATTGTTCGAAAATTTGACGGTCACTTTAGATAACGATTCTTTATATTCTAAAGGATTGTCAATTATTTTGTTCTCTTAATATAAAAATACGTTCTCTTTTTACTACCATATCTTTATAAAAATCATCATAATTTGTATGAAATTATATAACATATTTTTACAATAAACTTAAAAAACATTTCAAGTTGTAATTATGTTGATTCTATCACTCGGTTGAATTACAATGTGTAAGTCAGGAATCTGTTGATCTCTCCGAGTAAATTTGATTGTTGTGAAAGGGTATTTAAATAAACCTTTCATTAACGTTTCGATGAACGATGCTACCCTCATCAGAAAAACAACTTTGGACATGAGGATGGCATCGTCCACCGAAACGTTAATGAAAGGTTTATTTATTTAAATACCCTTTCTCAACAAGCAGACTGACTCGGAGAGATCGATAGATTCATGAAGTCTGTCAGATGTCTGGTATTGGCCACTATGCAAGACTTTTGTTGTAATTATGTTATGAAAACTAATATTTAAAAAAAAAATTAGAATAATATACTTATCGCTAATATCTATATAAAACTTTTTTTAGCATGAATAATTAAGTTTTAGTTATTTAATTTGCGATATTACGGAAAAATTGCACAAATGCTATTTCAAAAACCTTAAAATCGAGGTAGCTACCTTTAAATGTTAACGTTAATCACTCAGCTTGCTGGAAACTTATTTTTTTTATAAATACCAATTTTTTAGTTACTTGATTTTGATATTTGAAACATTTTGGTAATTTTGAACCACACTAATATTCAAGTATAGTTAAATTCTCAAACGCATTTTCCCCCGAGAGTCAGTAATGAAAGATTTTTTAAAGAAATTTTTATTTATTTCAGAGAAAAAAAGGAAATGTGATGCTGGTAAAGTAGGAATTTTTAGTTCACTTTCTCATCTCCGTGTTGCAGTTGCGACATTATAAATGCTAAAATCAATTGATATATAATATTTCTGATAAAATAATAATACTGATAGATTTTATATACTTTTTATCTGAAAAAAAGAAGCTCCAATCGAAATGCATTTTATCATGAGATAATTAAAAGATAATAATAGCAATTTGAACTGTTGTAGTATAAAATATTTTTTGATATATTACCCGTTATAGCCATATATGTAAGTCCTCCAGAATACACATAATGTAACAGTATAAGGAAAGACAAGATTACTACGTTGTCAACCTATAATTTTTTTATTTTTAAAATAATTTGTAAACATCTGTACGGTAGACCGATGCGTCAGACAAAAAATTAAACTTCATCAATAAACAATAATTGGCTTAACGATTCCATTTATTTTATCACTACCAAATTTGGACAGCTGATATAAACAGAGGCGTCGTTTACTATTTTTCCCGGGTATTTACTTGTCTTTCGACCTGGGATGTACAAGGGGAAAGGGGAGGAAAGGTGAAAGAATCTACATTAACTTTATGTGCACGTTTTTGTTTATTAAATTTTATTTAAAACAGCATTATTTTTGCTTCCTCACAGAGAAAGTTTTATAATGATAAAAGAAAGTTTTGATGAAAATATAGAAACATTAAAATATGCGACAGAATATGTATTTTTAAATATATATATATATATATATATATATATATATATATATATATATATATATATATATATATATATATATATATATATATATATATATATATATATATATATATATAACAAATCGATGAGTCCAAAAAGAAAATTTTAAAGTATTATTTGAAAATCTGTTACACGTATAAGAACTGCAAACACTGAAAACTGTGACAATTTTTTAAGTTTACACTGAAAAATTTAGCGTTTTACACAGAAAACTTGACGTGTACACTAAAGGCTTGAGTGTTGACATTGAATTTGATTTATCACATCGAAAGTTATGAGTGTATTCTGAATCTTACATGTTCCAAATGAAAAATTTAGTGTTCCACACCGAAGATTTAAAGCGTACACTAAAAGTTTGTTTGTTGACACGGAATTTTGGTGCTTCAGAACAAAAATTATGGGTGTACACTTAATGTTTGAGTGTTGAAACTGATTTTTAGGTGTGTATATCGACGATTTTGACGTAGACACCGAAAGTTCAGGATGTAAACACCTAAATTTGAGTAAAAAACGTAATTTTTAAAATAAAAATTTCACATTTTTAACTTTAATTGGACATAACTTTTTTAAATATAAATTTTTGTTAAAATCGTGAATGAATTATTTTAATCGCAAAAGTTCTGTTACAAATTTTTTAATTATTTACTAAATAATACTAAAATCTTTATTATATGTCGTAGAAGTTTTTCGAAAAACTTTAAATTTCGACTAATTACCGTTACTAATTATCGTTGAAAAGAACTGGCAATTTTTGTGTCACGTGATCCTGCGTGCGTGCGACTCGGAAAACTCGGGAAAACGTGGTGATTTGGTCGTCGCGAGAGACGCGTGCGAGGGCTAACGTAGCCATATTGTATAGCGACCGAGAAACATTTCGCGAAGATTGTAAATGTAGCGACCGTGCGTCTATAAATGTAATAAAGCTTAGGTATACTTAAAGAGAAAATTTGTGTGTGTTTGTTAACAATTATTAATTCCTGTTTTTCCAATTCACGGAACTTCCTCTGGGAAAGGGCTCGTGCCGAGTTAGCCGCGCTTTACCTGGCGCCCATCAACATGGAAAATTGGTAAAGTGACGAGAGAAGTCTAAATAATAAACCGTCGTAACTTGCCACGTTACAAATGACGTACCAACGGGGGCTTAGTGAAACAGGAAAAACGGGAAAAATAGCGGCAGAATAAATTAATTAAGAGTTAGTTCGGGAAAAGTCGGAAAATTGTTTTTACACAGTACCCGAGCAAGCAAAAGTGCAGCGACTAAAACGTTTTTTTTGTGTCGGTTAAAAATTTAAGTAAAGTGGAAAATTTTTTTTTGTGCTTATGAAAATTATAAATTGGACTTAGAAAATTTTGACTTGGGTTATTGGGATATAAATGGGACTTTGAAATTTTTTCACTTGAGCTAATGAGTTATAAGGAGGACTTAGAAAATTTTCAAAATTTTTGACTTGGGTTATTGGGTTATAAATTGGACTTCGAAAATTTTACACTTGGGTTAATGGGTTATAAGGAGGACTTTTTCACTTGGGTTAATGAACTAATAAATTTTTCGATTATACGAATTTTCCGGAAAATTTTTTTGGATGTTTATGAGAATTTTCCGGAAAATTTTTTTGGATATTTTTGAGAATTTTCCAAAATATTTTTTGAAAATTTTTTGATTTTGAGAATTTTCCGGAAAATTTTTTTGGATATTTTTGAGAATTTTCCGAAATTATTTTTTGAAAATTTTTTGATTTAAGAATTTTTTGGAAAATTTTTTTTGAATATTTTTGAGAATTTTCCAAAATTATTTTTTTGCAAATTTTTTGATTTTGAGAATTTTCCGGAAATTTTTTTTGGATATTTTTGAGAATTTTCCAAAATTATTTTTGAAAATTTTTTGATTTTGAGAATTTTCCGGAAAAAGTTTTTGGGGATTTTGAGAATTTACCGAATATTTTTTTTTGAGTTTTTGATTGTAAAAGTTTTTTGGGAGTTCTTTTTGACAATTTTCCAAAAAAAAATTTTTTTTTTCTAAGAGATTGTTGTAACTGTCTTTGAAAATTTTTTGACATTTTCTTTTTGAAGGTTTTTTGTTGAGAACATTTCTTTTTGGATTTGAGAGATTTTTTTTTTTATATTCTTGAAAAATTTTCGAAAAATGTTTTTTTTTGGAGCGATTTTTGATTGACGGTTTTCACAGTTTGGGTGTGTAGTAAAGGAAATTTTCGTTTCAATTGGGACCTTTCGTAGAATTCTTTTTGAGTATTGAAAATTTTCTTCGGTTATTGGAGGAAGCTTGTAGCGATATCCAAAGAAAATAGCGAAATACTAGAGTAAGCGGAAGGCTGCGGCGACGCACTGAATATAATAGCGATAAATAGAGAAGGTGGGGGAAAATAGGAGACAAATTCAGAAAATCTTTGTTGGGGATTTAGTGAAATTTGAGTAATGAGTTAGAGTGATAGATAAATTAATTTGTGTGTAATTTTCTGAATTCTGACCTATTTTTCAAGTCTCCTCAACGACTTTTAAAGTAGTAGAGTAGGAGTCACACCACCGTATAGGGAAAATTCATTTTGCGAACACCTCCACAAAATATTATTTGCTGTGATACTACCCCCAAATCGATTAGTAAGAACGATATATAATTTAGTTAAGAGTAAAATTTTTCTAACGACTACTGGAAATTGGGTATAAAAATACAGCAACTAAAGTTATTGTATTTTACATTATAACTACTGTGTCAAAGGAAAAATTGATTATTACACATATTTATATTTATTTAATTGTATTGGGAATTATTTAGTGAAAATTGATTGCGACCAAGAAGAAACCTCAGATTATTACTCCAGAGATAAACAAGAAGAGAAGACCAAGAACTACTGAAGACTGAATAGCGACTTTATTAGATTCGCGTCAGGGTATTTCAGCAGCTACTCAAGAGCTAGGCAAACAAATTTCGAGTAGGCATTTTCAGCTAAAGGAACCGATAAAGAAGACCTCAAGAAAAGAAGCTGTTTTCTTTGTTTATCTCCTTTTGTCCCTTTAGCAAAAGTACATACGGTAATCTCCAGAGTAACATACATATATAAATATACATATTATTATTATAAATCATTATAAAAATTGAAAATTAGTGACACAGTAGTTAGGGAGGAAAATTGTCCCGTAAAAGAGTTAAGACAGACTCCTTTATTAGCGACCTCTCCATTCACGTGCACCAGGTATTGCAAGTTAAATCCCCGCCTTTGAAAATATTCCAATACTTGGGCGGGCCCTCCCAACATAGCGAATACTGCAGTAACTGTAGAGAGTAACTAGCTACCAAACCGCTGTTTTTGTTTTCTTCCCTCAGTGTACGAGTAGAGTACAAAATGAACACAAGACAAGCAGCAAAGAAGGATCCGCGCATACTTATCAAGTAGAATAAATGGGATGGACCCGAGCGAACTAATAATAATTCTAGATCAGATGGGACTTAGCGTATCTGGGACAACAGCCCAACTTAGAGACAGACTATTGCGGGCAAGTATAAGGACAGTGGAACCAGAGGCAGCAGTAAATTGGGATACAGTACTGGATGAAAGACCATGGGACCAAGTACCAGCAAAAGAAGAAAAGAGGTAGGAAGCCTAAGAGAGCGACCAAAGAAGTAGAGTTGCAAAGCACAGAAACGGAGTATAGCCAAGAAGAGGGACAGGCAATCACAGAGCAGATTCAAAAAGTCACAAAACAACAACAAGCGACCGATGCACCAGTAGTTACGCTAGAAACAATAAGCAAAGCGCCACCACTCTCACTACGACGACATCAGTTCGTACACGGGGACCAACGGATAGCTTCGCGATGCAGATGGTGTCTGCAAACACAAGACCAAGAGTGCAAACAGGGTTTTCACCGCAACTCTTAGCGATGAGCAGTCATACACAGTTGGCATATACTCCGGGACTAATGAAGATGATACCAACCGGCTACAAATAGAGGCTGCCAGAGCCACTTTTCCATTATACAGGAAATCATCCATCAGCGGATTCCAATACGGGAACTCCCGCGGCACCAATGATCCCAAGACCAATACGATTGATTACACCAGCGTCAACGGCTTCGGAACCAACGTTACCTTCGATGCCAACCACCGCAGCGCCGTCGGTCACACGACCTCCTGCAATGGCACAAGCAACGAACGTCGGGGCCGGTCCGGGGACTAGTCAGAGGGGACAACCCCTAGCAAGAAGTGACAATCCGACAGCAACATCACAAAGCCAAACGCCACAGCAGGGGACAAACCCGAACGACAGTATTCAATATATCAGACAAGTAAAACATAGAGACCCCATAGCCAGTAATCCAAGAAATGGGAACTCAACAGACAGTAGCGACGTAAGCAACAAAGAAGATGATGAGAATCGAGAAGAAGATGCTATTCCACGAGGGGCAGGACCATACGAACGGCTACTGCAGGAGTTTGAACAAATGAAAATGGCACAACATGGACCAATTCTCCTCCGAAAACCGGTATACGCGCCACAACCTCCGGTAGTCCCACCTCCGGTAGCAAACCCACCGGATTACGTAGACACTCCGAGACCACCGAGGGGATCTCAAGAGAGAAGGGAGCGACCCAGGAATCACGAAGTGGCAGAGATTCGGAGTCCTAGGGTGAACACCGTTCGTAGGCCAGCAGACCAGCAAACCGAAGCATCAAAACTGCAGGATTGCAAAGCAAGCCTAGCCATGAGCGACAGGGAGCTGTTGAATGCTTCACCATCGATCTTTTCGAAAAATGCTAGCAGATGGTATCGATCGAAGCGACCGGACCTAAAATCATGGAAAGACTTTAAAAAAGCGTTCAGAAGGCAGTATTTGGGTCACAGAGATGAAGAAGACACGATGGCGGACTTACGGAACCGATCGATGGCGAAAGGAGAAGAGATTGCCAATTATATATCCTGCGTGGAATACATTGTCGACCACTTTAAGCGACCCCCATCCAGGAAAACAATAGTAAAACAGGCCTACAAGGGCTTGAGGAAAGACTATCGACACTTCATGGCGGGGAAAGAAATCAAGACGCTCAAGGATATAGAGAAACTAGGAAGAATTTGGGAAAAGGAGAAAGAACTAGATAACCGGTTTGAAGAGCCTCCACCAAAGGAGAAGATGAGCATACCAGGTGCAGCATACTCTGGGACACCCTCAGTCCGTAAGGTAGCGGCAGCCTACGAGAAATTGAACCCAGAAAGCGACACTAGCGACAGCACATCAGCGACAACCAAACCTGCGGGAAAGAGAAATTGGAATAGAAAAGCGAAGAAAAAACAAAAACAAATAAATGCGGTAGCCGCTGTCAAGGAGAATCAAAGGCCTGAGGCCAACGTACAAGCGACCCCAGTACAGCCAGCCTCGCACAACGCGACCGCAACGATGACGCACAGCACACCGCTGAATCCACTGCGACCGAGTTTTGTGCCCGCTTGGCAATGGTCTCCTCCCCAGAATATTAACTCGTTTCAGGGTAGAGGTGGTCAGGCCCAAGGATTCACCAGCCAAGGCGCCTATAATATGAGAGGAACTAGAGACCAAAATGGGCCTCCTGCCCAAAATATACCAGTATATGGTGCATGCTATACATGCCAGACGGTAGGGCACCGAACAAGATAATATCCACAAAGGACATGCTACTTGTGTAGGGCTATTGGACACTATGCAAACGAATGTCCCAATAGACAGCCGGCATGGCAGTCTTCTCCAAATAATCAGGCCATGGGAAACGGGATGCAGTGGAGGCAGAAGAGTCCCATACCTCCCCAGTAACCGCAAACGGGACGAAACTGGCAACAATAAAGGGAAGCCAGCATAGCGCCCAACCGACCATACAGGAGAAGAGAATAGCGACGCCAGAGAACGCGAAAATTAGCAGCGACCAAGAGAGAAGTGAATCGATGATAGGCGAGGCAGCTAAAAGTATTAAGTCCATATTCTCAGATGGGGAGACTCACCCAGTATGGAGTAATACTTCAAACAGCGGAGGATTAAATAGGACCTCACCAATAACGACCACAAGACCGGTAAGTAGAGATAGTAGTGAGAGCAACAAAATTCGAGAAGAGAGAGAAAAAGTAGAGAGTAGAGAGAATAGTGAGAGCAACAAAATTCGAGAAGAGAGAAAAAAAGTAGAGAATAGAAAGAGTCGTGAGAGCAAAAGAGTGACCGAAAGAGTGACAACCTTACCGATCCTCGAAGGGTCCGACGTAACAGCGCTCAATCCAACAGCTGACGAGCAGAAGGATTTCGAGCACCTAGCCCTCGTACGAGAGGCGGTCGACCTTCTGGCAGGGTCACAGGTGTCCACTCCCTCGTTGGAGGGTCCCTCCATCTCTGTTACAGACTTAAATGTTGGGGTGCCCACATCTAGTCTAGGGTGGGAGAGCATCGTACTACGTACGCCGGAGGCCGACCAACTGGAGGTTCCGGAACCAGGCGAAGACGAAGTCGCAGGTATGAGCGCAGAGAACCGCATCTTCACGAAGGTAATACTAGGTGGTAGGCCGTACAGAGCCCTAATTGATGGAGGAGCCACGGTCTCCCTAGTAGGACCAGAGATAGCGGCTAAGTTCAAGGACCGATTGCGACCAGCGAACTCTGTTATAAGAAGTGTGTTAGGTGGAACAAAGAAAGTATTGGGGTATCTGGACATCAACATGGAATTGGATGGCAGGTCCAGGAAGCTGACGGTAAGAGCCGTAGATCCTTGCGACCACGACATTTTACTTGGACAGGACTTTACCACCCCATGGGACGTTGATGTAAGATACGGCAGACGGATGTGGAGGACTAACGAGGGTCCGTGGAAGCAATCTTGGGACGACGAGGAAATCAAAGCAACCCCAGCATACGCCGAATGCGCCGGAATTACCGAGGCAGACGACGAGCAGCGGAAAGCCATAGAAGGCCTAGTGACCAAGATATTACCGCCATCGGAAAATGTAGGAACGACCACACTGACCGAACATCACATATATGTCTTCTCCGCAGCCGCCATCAAACATCGGCCAAGGAGAATGTCACCCAAACTTCTGCAAGTAGTACATGAAGAGATAGAGAAGATGCTCAGGAGTGGAGTAATAGAGCGATCGGCAAGTGAATGGAGTAGCGCCCCGGTAATCATCAAGAAGCCAGACGGGAGTTATAGATTTTGTATAGATTATTGCGACCTCAACAAAGTGATCCGGAAGGATGCATATCCTATCAGGAGCATGGATTCCATATTGGACAAGTTGCGTAAAGCTAAATATTTGACCAAAATTGACCTCAAGCAAGCCTATTTTCAAGTACAATGGAGCAAAGCAGCAAGAAATTTACAGCATTTGCAGTGCCGGGGTTAGGGCTTTGGCAATTCGTAAAAATGCCCTTCGGATTAACGAATGCGCCCATGACTTTCCAACGTCTGATCGATGCTTTGTTTGGCGTCCAGTATGAACCACATGTGTTTGGATACTTGGACGACATCATTATAGCGACCGAGACCTTTGAGGAACATCTCCAATGGTTGGAGCTGGTTCTCAAGAAGCTGGTCGAAGCAGGATTGGTAGTAAATCGGAAAAAGTGCGAATTCTGCTACTCGAGAGTGACGTACTTAGGCTTCTTGCTTGATAAAGATGGATTGCGACCAGACCCAGAAAAGGTATCATCAGTGACAGAATATCCAGCACCAAAGACCGTTAAGCAGCTGAGACGATTTCTGGGTATGGTAGGATGGTACTCGCGATTCATTGAGAACGACTCAGAGATGAAAATTCCGTTAGTGAAGCTACTAAGAAAGGGGCAAGAATGAAAATGGGATAGCGACCAACAAAAGGCCTTTGAAGGTCTAAAGAAGGCGCTAACGGTAGCTCCGGTCCTGGCAAGACCAGATTTTGGCTAAACCTTCACGGTCCAGAGTGATGCAAGCGGAGTGGCGATTGGGGCGGTTTTGATGCAGGAAGGGGATGATGGAGAGCACCCCATCGTATTTGTGAGTAGAGTACTCACAGCGGCTGAACGAAACTATACCACGTCCGAAAGAGAATGCTTGGCGTTATTATGGGCCATTAAGAAGTTGCGACCATACCTTGAAGGGTACGATTTCAAGGCCATCACCGACCATAGCGCCCTCCAATGGCTTCGTAATCTGAAAGACCCTACTGGACGACTAGCCCGTTGGGCACTTGAAATGCAGCAATGGGACTTCGAAGTAATCCATCGGAAGGGCACTCTGCTGAAGGTGCCTGATGCGTTGTCCAGGATGTATGAAGATGGAGGGGAAATAGCTGGATTTGAAGAGATACAGGCCGAGCGATACGTAACTAGGATGGAAGAAGTACAAAGACACCCACACCGATTCCCAGACTGGCGAATCAAAGATGGCATGTTGTACAAATTTCGTAGCGACCCCCTATTAGACCCAGTGACATCTCGAGAAGAAGGATGGAGACTTGTCGTCCCAGTAGAGTACCGTGAGAGAGTGATGACGGAGAGCCACTCCATCACCTCCGCGGGACACCTAGGACTTGAGAAGACCTATGACCGAGTGGCCCGCGAATACTACTGGCAAGGCATGTACTACGACGTGCGCCACTTCGTCCAGGCTTGTCTCGAATGCCAGAAGCACAAGGCCTCTCAGACGGGACCCCTAGGGCTACTAGGCAAAAGAATTGTAGAGCGACCATGGGCCGTAGTGGCAGCAGATCTTATGGAATTTCCACCAAGTAAGAGTCAATTCAAATACTTGGTGGTATTCCAAGATCTCTTCACGCGGTGGATCGAGCTGAAGCCGCTGAGGAAGGCGGATGGCAAGTCGGTGGCTCGCGCCCTAGAGGAGCTCATCTTGTTTCGGTGGGAGACGCCAAACTATGTACTCACAGATAACGGGAAAGAGTTCATTAATAAGCACCTGACCGACACTCTGAAGGAGTATCGAGTGAACCATGTGACCACGCCACCGTACCATCCGCAAGCCAATCCAGTGGAGAGAAGCAACCGAACCCTAAAGACCATGATTGCGACCTTCGTAACACAAGACCATCGGAATTGGGATGCCCATCTTCATGAGTTCAGGCATGCAGTCAACACTGCCATGCAAGCGACCACCAAGGTATCACCAGCCTTCTTGAATTATGGACGAAACCCAAGGCCGGTGAAGAGTTTACGAAGAAAAGTAGAGCCAAAGCGACCAATTGTTAGTAGCGACCCCGAAGAGTGGTTAGATAGAGTGAGAAGACTGGATGCCCTACGTGACCTAGTAATCAGGCATATCGATTCTGCAAAGGAGCGACAAGCCAAATACTACAATCGTGGCAGGAAGGAGGCGACATTCCAGGTAAGAAACTTAGTAATGAGGGCAAACCACCACTTGTCAAACAAAGACAAGCGTTTTTCGGTTTGCTGGCCGGTTTGACGGCCCGTTTGCCATCAAAGAAGTCAAGTCTCCACTGGTATATGTGCTAAATATGGGGGAAGATAAAAGAATACCCGAGGTGCACGTGAGTGAATTGAAGAGATATATTCCCCCAAGGGGGAAAGCCCAGTAGTAGCGACCTCTTCCTTACAAGCGACCTTGAAGCTGTTATATTTTTTTTTGTTGTTGTTTTATGTTCACAGAGTAAAAGAAGAGAACCATCCACAAGAAAATTTAGAGTTAGGGGAGTGCGCAGAGGCCGAGCGAGCCGAGGGGATCACCACCCTTATCCCGAGTTCTAGTACCCAGTTAGCTGCCGTATCCCGAATGACGATCGGGTACAGCAAGTGGGAGCTATGGCAACCCTTCGTATCCCTCCACCTACGATCGAAGATAACCCCATGACCGCCCCCGAATGGGAAACCGCGGTACGGCAGGAGTGGGAGCAGCAGGAGAGTAATCGGGCCTTCAATGCCCTGATGTGGACGACCCAACCCCAGGAGTTCCCACAGGGATTGCTCCCATCCTATCCTTCCGGAGTGGAACCCATGAGCCCCGCGGACGTCGAGGTTGAAGCCAACACTTCATCGGGACACGACGAAACCCAGCAACCCGGAGAGGATCGGAGGGTTCAGGAAGCTAGGGAAGGAATGGGTATAGGCGGTCCACGAGTTAGCCTCTCACTCCGAGCCACGGTATATGCCGTTCGTAGCGACCCGGATCAGCGACCCCACAGGAGAAGAGCCACCAGGAATCCAGATGGCGTCGATCGCCCCGAGCGGCCCGAGACGGGTCACCTGGGCGGATGAGCAGGAGGAGGAGAAAGCCATCCGGGAGCGGATGAGGAACCGCCGACTCCACCCAACCCCTCAGCAGGTGGCAGATGAACACCCTCCTCCACCAGTGAGGAGTTTGGTAGCACGCCTGATGGCTGCTCGGGCTACGGGAGCGGTATCTCATCGTCTGGGCCAAGAGGTGGAGCAAACGGAGAGGCCGCCTCCAGAAGAGAATCATAGTGACGTACGACCTAGCCAACGGGAGATTCCAGAGGGTGAGGAATCGAGGGAACCTTGTCCGGAACCCGACATATCCCCGACGCACCCGACTCCTCCAACAATTCCCCTGGAAACAGGCCCGTCGGGGACCCCCTTGGGACCTGGAAGAGGAATCGACTGTGAGTGGTGAGGTTGCCGGATTGAGGGAAGTCCCCTACCCTCCCCCTATCTCAGCTCGGAGGCATCGATATAACCCGCGACGGCAGCTCCAGTTAGACGATTACGAGTCGTCGGTAGCTGAGAGGGTGGCGGCCATGCGCGCGCAATCACCGCCCGGGACCGGCGCCTCTCGGCGGTCAGCGGCAGGTGTCCATCGAGCCGGCGGAGACCCGCAGGGTGAAGCTCACGGGCATCATGTTTAGCCATGGGCTGATCCCCATTCCCTCTGACCCGACGCTTGACCCTCCTGAGGGGGCTTGCAACAACTGTCGGCAGAAGGGGCATATCTCGTCGAGGTGTCCGAGGCCCCGCCAAAATACTTGGTGTCGCAACTGCGGCAGGCGGGGCGTAAAAGTGACGAGCTGCCCCAGATGCAGTGAGCCTCACCAGGAGTGGGTCCGGTGGAAGTATGAGGAGGGATCGGCCCCGCTGGGCATGGGCCTACGAGACGAACCTCGCGATCCTCCGCCGGGGACGGGTACGGCGTAGTCGGCAGCCGGAGAGCCGGCTCCGGCGCGAGGGGTCTCGCCACCGTCGACGTTGCCCTCAGCGACGGTAGTCTATTCGGAGCAGACTCATAGGGGCTCAGAGAGACCGACGCCAGCCCCGCGTCGTGTACTACCCCCACCACCAGACGCACCAAGCGACCCATCTAGGACTGCAGCCCCGCCGGAAGATATCATGGGGAGGATCCAGCGGCTGGCGGAGAGCCTTGCTGACCTTCCGCCCCACGACCGAGCCGCCCTGCTACGCGCCACCTTGGAGGCCCATCGCCTCGAGAAGAGCCATCGAAGCGACCAGTAGAAGGAGAACAAACTGATCACTCTAGCGACCACAACAATAATAGCGACCCATCCGAGACCCTAGGCATCGGCGACCAAGGGGCATAACCTGAGAACCACTAGCGACCGAAACCTGGAGTGACGGAGACATACCCATGCCCAGTAAGTTGTTAAAAGTCTTGTTATTTATTTATTTATTGAAATTTTTTTATTTAGGATCTTATAATTTCCCCTATGGTCGCGCAATCTATGAGCGCCGTTGCTCTGTGGTCGGATTGGGAGTAGTAAGGTGGAGGTATTAATAATTTTTTTTGTTTGTTTTCAGCTTGATTAGTTCTAAGTATAGATATGTATATATATTGTTTCTTGCAAAAGCTCTGGTCCCGAGGGTTGTTCGGGAATCGCATTGATGGGATACAATGGCCCAATTAGAGTCTCGTTTGATTATTGGAATAACCAGTCCACTCCTGGCGGTGTGTCCCGTTTAGGGGGGGAGAGTTTGTGACGTGCATTTCACGTCCCAATGATATTAAACACGGGTAGTCAATCGCGACCAAGTCACCCGTCACCAGTGCCGAGCATTTTTATATTAAATAATATTGTTATTAATGGGGGGAATTGTTATTATTTATTGCGGGAATGAGGATAAAGAGTCGCGAACGAGGAAAGCCGCAGACCGGCACACACACGCACACACCCATACCGGCGGCACCAGCTGATCGCAGCAGCGACGACCGATCGGAGCGAGCAACGACGACGAGCCTACACACACATGCACGTGACCAACACCACTTCACACTGTACGCGCGATCCTCTCTCTCTCGCTTGCTCTTTCTTCCTCGCCTCTCGAGGATGATGAGCCACTGCCCGCGCACACACATATACACACGCGCGCGCGACCGCCCTCTCTCCCGATGCACGCAGACGCGGCAGGAGAGAGGATTCACAGCAGCAGCGGCGGCTTCCTCGAGGCACACCATCTCTGCTGTAGCCACGTGAGAGAGAGAGAGAGAGAGAGAGAGAGAGAGAGACCGACACGGCTGTCGACAGAGGGGAGAGCTAGCAGCCGCCGCGCCGCGAGCCGCATGAAGCTGCCGGCCTATCCTAGCGTAGGCCGACGCGCGCACGTCGCCGCTGCCAACTGTGATGGTCCGGCAGCGACAAAACCGCGATTGATTAAATATTTTTCAAGTTATCTTGCCTACCACTTTGAAAAAAGTCGTTTTCAGAAAAAAGTTTTTTAAGTTCATGTTGCTGCTACTTAACTGCTCGACGCACGGCTACAAACTCAGCTGTAGTTTCGTTTAGAAATAAAATATAGATCTAAAACTCGGGGAACATATTCTCCACATATATACACATTGATTTAAGTAAAATAAGTGATTTTTTGAACCAATTACACGAGGTGACCCTTAAAGTTCTTATTTATGATACATTTTCATACGTATTAGCTACAACTTTATAAATAATTTCTTTTATTTTACAGTGGCCCTACTCATTCCAAAGAATTTGATTTCCTATATTTTTAACCATAGAAATATTATTATAATATAAGTATTATAATGTAGATTTAACTTATTAAGCTTTTTTCTTGTCATGACAGTATGTCAGCATGCCTTTGTATTGGTAAAAGATGATAATATAAAAATTTGTAACACAAATTTGATGATTGAAAATCTTTACGTTTTTTCCACAAAGTATGTTTAAATACCCGCGTAGAATGCAGTTAAAGTTATTATGCAAAACCTTGACACATACAAATTAATAATTTATTGCTAAAATTATGACGAGTGAAGTGAAAAATACGAAATAGTTCGTTTACCCGGCTTGAAAATCTTCTCTTTTAAAGAAGCCTATAAAGTAGTTTTCCAATATTTCAATTTTGGCTAGTAGTAGCACAAATGTGCACTTGATTTATTTGGTTAAGAGGAATATGCCAAAATTTTTGTTTCTCGAAATGAATAAAAAATGTTCTTAGACACCATCCTGAAATCGATTCTTATTAAGTATGGACGTCGGCAGAGTTTGGAGTGGAAAATTTGTATACTAGGTCTACTTTTTGTTTATTCTTATGTAAAATTTCCCGTAGAATCCGAATTTGTTATGGCAAAAGTCCTCAAAAGTTGTGAAAAAAAAATTATGAGCTAATTAAAATTAAAAAATGATGTTTTGATATATGATTGGAGCAATAGTTGAACCGCAAATCGACTTAAAATGTAAAAAAAGTTTTCCTCAATATTTATGTGGATAATTGACCAAAATAACTAGAAAAAGTAGCCGTGACCCGATATCCGTCGGTACATTATTTCAAAAGTTATGCGAGTTTTAGGCACCCACATGGAGAGAAATCATTTACTAAATTTTACAAAACGTATGGGAAATTTTACCATAAAGTATAGTAATTTGATCACAGACTATAAAAATCTAAAACATTACTAAACTTTCTAGTAAACTTTACTGTACGTTTGGTAAACTTTATTGTAATGTGTACGAAATTTTACTGGATAGTGTAGTAATTTTTAGATTTCTCCGTCGTCAGCAGAAACATAACATTACAATGCGATGATCAAAAACACATATTCTTAGCATTATTAACATTATATTAACAGCAATCAGCTTCTAAATAGTTATTTTAAAGTAAATATTTTTAGGCTTCTATTAAAACGTTCCGGCACATCCCAGCTGCGTTTCCGAAGACGTTCCGGAGACGTAAGTTTTGCTACCTAAGCGGACATTTTACTCTGAGCGGGAACGTTCCTGGGATGTAACCGGTTGGTTCTACCTAAAGTGCCAACGTTCCAAAAAACTGGTCACTGGAACGTTCAAGCGAGGGTCAATGTTGTTTGGGAGATCAGGAAAATGGCTTGGCAGCTGCTGGAAATGCTTCAATTAAAATATAATGTGTAGTTAAAGTGTTTCGAATCGTTTTGGTAAAAAAAGTAAGGGTTAATCTGGAATTGCGTGACCACTAATCGATGCTGTAACCGTACATTTTTTATTTTTGAGACTGCAAAGGCTTGTGTTACACTGGATGGAGGTATTCGTGGATTATTTGTTTAATCATCACACTTAATTTCTTTACTTTTATAGGTATAAGCGGAAAGTCCCAGTTCATGTGTGCCATAGTCTGCACGACATGGTATTTGAACCTGGTGACCACTTTATGTTTCCGCATACAACACTGTAATGAAGGTAGTCTTTATCGAGGCAGCCTTCGCTACTTTATTCCTGATGTACATGAAATTTAAAGCTACATATGTTTACAATCATGATATGTGTAGATATGGAATCATTTGTTAATAATGATTGATACCGTGGTGGAAATAATTTATGTGAGCAAATGTGTAAAAATGTGAGAAAATGTGGACAACTGTGAGAAAATGTGAGAAAATGTGGACAACTGTCCGTGGCTAATAAGCCGTCGGCGTAACGCCGCTGAGCTTCTGCCTTGCTGCCGCTGCTCTGGCCGTCCTGCTGCAAAGTTCACTGAATCCCGGTGGATTCAGCTCCGTGCGGAGTCACCCCGACGCACGGGTTTTCGCGATCTGCAAGGAGCGCGAAAGCGCGGAAAGCTAATTGCCGCAACGCGCCAATACAACGGCTTTTCGCGTTTGCCTAACTCGGTCGTGGAGCAGGCGGGTCGTGGGGAAAATTGACTCACGCGAGTTTAACTTTCAATAACAAAATAAACTATATTCAACAATAATAGATTAACAATAATAGGTTAACAATAATAGATTAACAATAATAGGTTAACAATAATAGATTAACAATAATAGGTTAACAATAATAGATTAACAATAATAGATTAACAATAATAGATTAACAATAATAGGTTAACAATAATAGATTAACAATAATAGATTAACAATAATAGTTTAACAATAATAGATTAACAATAATAGATTAACAATACGCGCAGACCAAGCGACGGTGCGCGCCCAGCTAGTTCGCCGCTGAACGCGTTGCCCTCACGATGGGCCGTACCCGCGCCTGGTGTCACGGCACCTCGGTGTATTCTAGGGCGCGGTGCCCACGGTGAGCAGCTCTATACACCGCTCGCAGTTTATACGATTTTAAACGCACGGGCTAGCCTTTACCTTATGTATGTGCCTCGAGGATGATCGCTCTATCTCTGTCTCTCTCTCTATCTCTCTCGCAGCCGGCGCTAGCCCGTCCTCTCGTCTCGCCCTTCTCCGCTTCGCTTCTCCTTCGCCTCCACTCTACTCTGGCTGCTCGTGGGCTGTGCCTCCACACGCACAGCACAGTGGGGAGATATCTGCGTACGCACTCCACTCGCAATGCGGCGTCGCGGCAAACCGGTCGCTCCGCGTGCTCTCGTTTTTACGTAGGAAGATGGCGGCGAAACTTAATCGGCGCTGACACGCGCGGATCGAACTCGTAATCGATAGTGAGGCGCTCGAGACGTCAGCGCGGCCAGCGCCGCGCCCCCAGTCGCGTTCTCTTTGGGTAACTACCCTGCTGCACGCGCGTCGCCTATAGTGCGAACCTACGCTGGTACATGGCCCTCATTTCGTTACAGCACATTTTTACACAGTTTTACATATTTAAAGAAGAAAATATATGAAAATATCCCTTTCACACAAATAGATTTTGTGCAAAAATATGAATAAATGTGAAAAAACGTGAATACATGTGAATAAATGTTAGAAGATGTGAATAAATGTAAGAAAATGTGAGAAAATGTGAATAAATGTAAGAAAATGTGAATAAATGTTAATAAATATGAAAATATGTGGATAAATTTAAGAAAATGTGAATAAATGTGCACACTGAACCTATTATGTACAATTATTTTTTTTTCTATGTCTATGAGAAAAGGTGATAAAACTTTAATAGATATGCCAAAACATGAAAAAATGTACATAAACGTGCAAAAATGTGACTAAACGGGCCGCTACTAATCAAAATCAGACACTTATGCACATTTTCTCATTTTTCCTCACATTTTTTCATATTTTCTCACATTTGTAAATATTTTTTCAAGTTTTCGTACATTTATCCACATAAATTATTTCCAGCAGGGTAATCATACAGATAAGTGCGTTAGTTGGGCTTATGGTTTATGCATTTTAGTCGCTTGTAGATTGCTTAAAATGTCAGTGTCTTACATAAACTTAATTTTATACTTTTTGTGTGAACATTGTACTTGTTATCTGTATGTAAATACTATCTTTTAAAAAGAAAACAAATTTTTCTAATGATATCATATAAGAAAAATAATTAACCAATTATCATTTTAATTTTTTTTCATGTAGTAATTTTTTATGTATACAATTCTACCTTTCCAATACACGTTTTCAAAATGTAGAAAGTCTGTCATTTTTTAAAATATGCAAGAAACTTCTCTAATCTTTTTAAATGTTTTTAAAATAATAGTATAAAATAAAAAAAAAATTATTTTAAAAAATATTTTGAAATAAATTATGAAATTATTTAATAACGAATTGGTAATAAAGCGTCAATCAGTATTTTTTTCCAATAAATTCTGGTTAAAAATTAGCATTATTCACTAATGAACTGACTAATTAATATAATAACATTAAAATATTTTTTTTAAATGAGCGTAAAATGTCTGCCTTTATTAATCATTAAATAAATAATATACTGTTTTACAGTATTGAGTTCCGAATATTGCCTGCTGTATTGCTAGCTTTATTGATCAACAACGACTTTACAGTCTTGGCGGTGATGTGAACAATTAGTATCTATAAGGAGTCAGTGGCTATTTTACCTCAGATGTTTCTGGTGTCAAAGACAAGTGAAGAGGAGAGCATCACCAGTCATTACCTGTTTGCATTAGGCTCTTTACAGAGGCCTCTACTTGTTGAACTGGGTTGACCGATATTACTCAGAGGGCCATTACGATCTCATTGCCATCGTGGCTGATCTCGTACAAACGGTTCTGTACTGCGATTTCTGCTACTTGTACATCACCAAAGTACTGAAGAGCAAGAGCTGTCGTTACCAGCTTAAGCTTTCACGAGCATTATAGAGAATATAACATCTACCAGCTGCGTATCGTCAGAAGAAAGCTGCTGCAATCATCGTAAAATTGTAACATGAAATATTACAAAAGTCAGAAGCGCTTTAAAATCTCTGCTCAATAGAATCTTCTCGATATTCCTACTTTCTTAAGTGGATGTTGGAGCTTTATTTTACTGGAACTTTGATTTTTAAGATTTATTTGAAAAGTTATTATTTAAGTACAACTCGAAAACATCTATGAAAAAAATAATTTTTGTTTTTACGCTCTTTAATGGCATGTAAATTATAAAAATATATATATATATATATATATATATATATATATATATGATAAAACGTTATGTTTCTGAAATCTGTAGATTTTATTTTTATTTGTAATAAAACTAGGGATCTGATTTTGTGGCTGTTTATTCCTTCTTATCTTTAAAAGATTCTAAGAAGGCAGTAATTTGTCAAAATAAACATTATTGAAGTAAACTTTGAAAATTAAAATGCTGGTTAGATATAGGTACCAGATAAAACTCCGGGAGCCTTTTAATGTTTTATAACCTGTTCCATGTATAATTCACATTTTGTTCTTTTGATAATTTTGTACATATACATGAAACACGTTTAGTAATGAAAATAAAAAGAGTTATATTTAAGATAATGTAATGCTCCAGTGTCTTAAGGTAAACAAGTGTATGTTGAAAACAATGAAAATTGGGGTTTATAAACAGAAACTTTCATAATAAACAGAAAGAAATTAAGGATCGAGTTCAATAAAATATTGTCTGCCTATTTTAATAATAATAAATTGTTAATCTTATGATTTTTATTAATTAAAATACGACTATTAATGATAATGAAACATAAAAGTGATTGATAAGAAATGCTAATGAGTTTAGATTACTTATAAGGAGCTATGAAAATTGTAGTCAACCTTATTTCATATGTAAAAAATTTATATTTATATTATTTACTACTTGTAACTCCCTATGAATAAACTTAACGGAATTTAATTTATTCTATAAAAAAAATTAAATTTTACATTACATTAACATAATTGATCAACGTGTTTAGCCAAATCAGTAATATGAACTATTTCACCACATAAAGTTCTTTGAGATACAAGTGTAACTAAAACAGTTTTTAAAGTTTCACTATCAACATTTATTATATCGACGTCCAGTCAAAAGACTAGCACGGCTCAGATTTCACAAGAAATGTTAGTTCTTGTTAGAAATCTCCTACGAAAATGATAAATTTTGAAAATTTCAGACATAAACTATCATTTTTCTTATAGGATTAAAGAAAGTTTTAGTATTAATCCGATAATCTAGCAAGTGCTAGTTTTTATAAGAGCTCTCTGAAAAGAACTAGGTGTTTTTGAGAAATCTGAGCCGTGCTTGTCATCGTACGGGATATCGATATATGGCACTTGTAAAAGTTTTGGCTCTTTTGCAAGGTTCATTATAACTGATTAAACACCTTGCTCACGGAGAAATCCTATAACGTATACTCTTAAACTATTTAACTCAATTTGCATTTGTTCATCATCTTCAGGTTTTATATTTGCTGTGCAGTAAGCTTTGAAAGGTGATAATTTTGGATGCATTTGCTGCTCCTTACAGCCATAAATTTCTATGTATCCATCACATAAAAGTGTTAAACATCACCATTCGAAAGACATCGTATTCTCAACAATTCTCAAATTGGAATTTTTATCAACCTAAAAAATATAATATTTAATAATACTATATAATATCATAATACATATGAATAAATATCTTTACTTTTACATTTGTTATTATTTTTATTTACAGATTAGTGATAGCTGTAGCTAAAGACTTACAGATTGACTTCTATGCATACTTTCCAGAGTTTGCATCAGCTATTATTGATTTGTTGCAAACAACAGATGCGGAGCAGCTTGAGCATACTTTTCATACTCTAGCATATCTATTTAAATTTCAGTGGCGATACATGATAAGAAATGTTAACACCATCTTTAATTTACTCCTGCCGTTGTTAGCAGTTGCTTTTGTAGTGCGTAAGGTGAAAGACAAAGAGGCATTTTTAAAACTAGTATTAGCAGCTCTAGAGAAAAGACGAGATGGAGTTGTCGGTTGTGGAAAATTACTATTTCACGTGCTTGCTGGTGTTCCTGGTCAGTTCCACTCATGCACCGAGTTTATGCTCAGTGTCTAACTTAATTCCTTGCAGGATACATCCATTAATCAGCAGCTTCTCTTCAAAGTACTATCCACTGTTTTCAATTGCATCACCAGTGAAATTCACCCACAGAAGTGTGATGTACTGTGGACCATTACGTTCGAAGCGATGGACAAATCTTCTGAAAATTCTTTGATTCATCTGCTACAGTTGATTCATCTAGTGATCAACCATAAAGGTGGAAATATGCTCAGATATTCAGTATTCTGGTTGAAAAAGTTATCGGAGTTTGTCGATAAATACCAAAGCAACGATGCTCTTTTGAAAGAAATCGCTAATGACACTGTCGCAACTCTCCTCGCGTCCAATGTTAAACTACTTCAAGAAACATTGAGCTTTTTAGTTTTAAAGCTGTTGTCCATCGAAAATCAAGATTTGTTACTGAAGATTACGGAGAAAATCATCGAGTACCTCTCCTTCGAAACTCTTGTGCTGCCTCAACTATTAAAAAAGAGCACATTTTCTACTGTAGATGGAAAATTGCTACGACTGTTCGCCAAAATCGTAGAAACAAAGTCTCGTTTGTCACTGAACGGTATAGGTTTTGAAAAATGGAGTAAGTTCAGTCTGAATGTTCGTGGTGCAGAGAGCGTCACATTTCTATGTGATCTCTTGGATTCTTTGAACGAGGGCGAGGTGAAAGAAGATGCCTCGAAAGTTTTGATCGTTTTGCCACATTTGGCATCTTTACCGGAGCATTTTCGTGCAAAGATGACCAAAAGTTTTTCGTGCTGGAGAAGAACAATGATCAACAGAGAATAAATTTGGCCTTTCTTCTTGCTGTTGAATGTATTGCTCGCATTACAAGTCCTGATGATTTTCATTCTCTGCTGAATGAGTTTTCGACTACACATTCTGAGTTGTTAGCAGCTATTAAGTTACATGAGAATGATGTTTCGATACTGAATGCACTGGATCTAACTTTCAGTTATCTTGAGAAATCGAGTCATTTTGAGGAGTACATCACCAATCTAAAAACATTTCAAGAAGTTTAATACTTATAAAATAATCAAAAATGTTTTAATTGATAGAATAATAAATAAAGACCTTCAATAAACTTGCTTTAATAAAAATTATAATTATTAAAATTTCAATGAAATATTTAACTAAAGAATAATCTAGACAGCAGAACTATTCTTAAAGAGTTTTCAAATAAATAATTTTAAACTCATATTATTTATACAAAAATAATTATTTAACTACAATTTAAAAACTAATATTTAATAACAATTTAAAAAATATTTACCTTTATCATTGGAACCGCTACGGGCTGAGCGCAACTAACATCCACTTATAAACACAACTACAGTCGACACTCTCCAACAGCGCAGCTATTCCGTTAGATCCGGTTCTATTCTGCGACGGGAACGCGGTAAGATGGCGCGCTTCGTAAACAGACAATCGTTCTATCATAAATATCAATCTTTGAGATTTAATTAAAAATACACAACGTTTCTTAATACACATCGGCAAGGCTCGTTGACCTGCAAATGAACTCTACTACGCGTCAAAAATACTCCCAATGATCAAACATTTTTTTGCTAAAAAATAAATTTTTTATTTTTGAAAACATACATTCTGGGCCTTTTTTGAGGACACCAATGGAATCCTTGGGCCCAAAACCCTAGAGTACCACCAACCAAATCGAAAATTATTGCCGCGCTTGGGACTTAACATGGATGTCCAAGTTAGATCAGTCACGTTGTATATATATATATATATATATATATATATATATATATATATATATATATATATATATATATATATATATATATATACATTGAACATTATTGAATTTAAGCCTTTTTAACCACTTACCACGTGCTTTTGAATCAGGCGGTGCATTTTTCATGGTCACTGACGCTCAGAAGTGTACTCATAGGCTTAAGAAGCTACATTTTTGAAAAAAGATTACGTATCAATAATAGTAATATTTTTATAGTATTTTCATAGTATTATTATTGATAGATGTCTCTAACAATTGGAAATAATCTTTTTTTTTCTAAGTATAGCTTCTTAAGGGAACAGGCCTGGGTTAAACCTAAAAAACAGGCTTTTTTATGAGTTCATAAAACTTTTTATGTTTAAAAGAAAATGTTTTTATTTTTCATAAATATTTAAATAATGCGTTTATTTAACATAAATAAAGCAATAAATGGGCCTGGAAGTATTGAAGTTTTAACCGAATGTATTTTTATTAAAATGTTGCATTAAAAAACTACGAAGAATCCTGTGTAGTATTATTAAATAAAATGAAAACCTAAATTTATGATTGTGTTTTATTTAATTAATACTATCTGCGTGTGTAACGAAGAATATTAGATTATTTTAATGAGGTAAGTTCAATCACAGGGTATACTTAGCCACAGTGTACTCTACTTACTTTTTGAACATTTATGTTTCCTTAGAGGTTGTGGTGCTTCACGCCTTCTACCACTATTACCAGTTAAAGAGTCTCTTGCAATATTTTCTTGCATAACTAATATAAAATATTTAAAGAATATTACTTAAAATTTGCATACATTTCATCTTTTTAGCAATTCAAAATACCAAGTCAAAAAATGCATTTTCTTTATTCGATTACAGAAAAAATCTGTAGGATTTTCTGCAGGACTTTCTGCGCAGAATCCTGAAGAAAATTCTGTAGATTTTTTCTGTAAAGGGTTTCTTTACCATTTTGGTTTGGTAAACTTCCACATTGAGCTTCATTGATAGGTTGAACTTGTACAGGACTGAATACCCTTGCAAAAGAAACTCCAATTTCTGCTATTAATTCCAGCCCATTCATGTGATCTCTTCCTATAACATCCAGTATTCTTTCATTCAATTCATCGAAGCGAATTACTTTATTGTCATTATTTCCAGTGCCCCGTTTTCTTTCATTATTTTCGGCATTATAAGGTCTCGCTAGTGTCTACATTGCTGTCCAATACTAAAAAACAATTTTAATAATGAATTCTTGAAGTATATTATTTGTTACTGTACTCAACTGGGACTTTGCATAAAAAGTTATATTAGTTCAGTCAAATAGGCAACAAAAAAATAGTATATGATCTGTATTATACGTAAGTGTGAGTGTGAGTATGAAAGCATGAATTCATGTTGTGAAGTTCAACATGCATGCGTGCTGACTGTATGTATGGGTGAAGACGTATGGCTGGAAGTTATCACTGTGTATGAATACAGTATAACTAACCAGCACTATATTATCAATCCGGACCTGCGAACAGGAAATACTATTTTCCTCTGCAGGATTGCGGCGTTCTGGCACATTATTGTAAAATAACTGTACTTTGAAATCATCCGTAATTGTTATTTGTAGCTGTAATTGTTATTTATAACTCTGGAATTCTAAATAAATAAATAAATATCTGCTTTAATGTATAATTAAGTAAAAAAGGAAAAAATACGTGTCCATTATGGTTTTTTTATTTATTTTCTTATTCATGCAAAATCCCAAAAGTGATCTGAATGAATATGAACTCTTTATTTAACATAATAAAATAGAAATTATACGAACCCTTAACCATGAATCTTTAGATCTAGAGGTTCCCAATGCATCCAGCGTTGCCTTAAGATTTGCACACTGCAAATTACGCTGTCCATTTCCATCGCAGCCCATATACTGACGCCGCGAAAAGCCACTACGCTCCTCCATATATAAAATAAGGGCTTCAATTTGCTCATCAGTTCTAGGCGGTATTACCATTATTATATGCTTTTTAATACTGTATAATCTGATAAAATATATTTTACATCCCAATACAAAACGGAGAAAACTCTTTTAATTAGAGGTTATACATGAAAGATGTTTACGAATGAAATATTTTAACATACATACAGTAATGAACTAAGTTACTTCTTTAGTCCTCTTCCTACTTCAAAAACATGCAAAAGTTCACAGGCAACTTACACAGTGTGATACAACTGCTACTCTGAAGGTTGTAAATTTCTTAAGTACAATTAGTAGTAGGGGAGACCAGGGCATGACCGACACCCTAACTTTATTACGATTTTTAAATATGAATTTTTATGATTTCGGCAGAATAAAAAAAATAAATATGTAAAAAAACTACTTAAAAAGCGAATGCCACTTAGTTAAATTATACTATGTAATTTTATATATTTAAAAACTTAAAAAACTTGCAAGCGTAAAAAATGACGGTTTGCCCCAGACCCGGGGTAAGTCCGTCATACTACCGGGGTACAAACGTCATACCCAAATACATGTAAAATGAAACTAGAAATATTGTCAATTTTAACACTTATGTTTTAAAATAAATTTTATAATAGAAGATCAAATAAATAATAAAAAATGTATGGAAATTTAATTTTATTGAAAATTTTCAATTTGATATTCATAATATATTTTTCCTGAAACTACATAAAAATTAAAATTAAATTTTTATAATAAACTTAAGATCACATTTTTATAATAAAGTTAAGGTCACATTATTTTATAATAAAATTAATGTTACATTTTCTTATATTAGTTTTTTATAACACATTTTTATAACATTTTATAACATTTTATAACACATTTTTATAACATTTTATAACATTTTATAACATTTTATAACACATTTTTATAACATTTTATAACATTTTATAACATTTTATAACATTTTATAACACATTTTTATAACATTTTATAACATTTTATAACACATTTTTATAACATTTTATAACATTTTATAACACATTTTTATAACATTTTATAACATTTTATAACACATTTTTATAACATTTTATAACATTTTATAACACATTTTTATAACATTTTATAACATTTTATAACACATTTTTTCATAATAGTTAAGATCCCATTTTTTATAAATAAGTTTATAACTAATTTTTTTTTAAACCTACGTGAGGTCAAATTTGTACTTTAATATTATGCATATCACATTACGTTTCTTAGGCATGACCTGTACTGAATAGTTTTAGAGATAATTTTAGGTTAAAAAAATCAGCTGTTTCATTTTGATTTATTCCGACGTACCGTTTTATGCGACGTTCGTTCCCCAGTTGTCAATGACGGTCACACCCCGAGTCAATACCTGTGTTATATTTAATATAATTTATAAAATATTCATCGTAGAGGATTGATTAAAAACGAAATTGAAAGTTCGTGAATTAAATTTTTAAATGCGTCCAATTACATATATTTTAAGTAATTTATTTCAGTCTGACCTTCGATAGAAATTCGTTAGCTCTACACAGTTTTGAGCTCCGAAATTCAACTAATTTTTATTAATTCAATTTTTAAATTTTTAACAAAAAAATGGCTAAAGGGAAAAAATATACACTTATTTAATTATTATAAAAAATTACCGAGTCGAAACATTCATTTATTAAAGTTGAAAGAGGGGTGAGGGTCTTTCGCTGAGACATTCATACCCCGGTCTCCCCTATATTTAAGTTGTTCTTAAGTTATACTTGTTATTATTCAAGTATTACCCTGTTAATAGCATAACCTGCAAAATTAACATCAGATCTACCCTGTCAACGGTAATATCAGCTGTCATTCTTCTTTCTAGTCTGCTTCTCTCTCTCTCTCTCTCTCTCTTTTTATATCCTTATGGGTATGCGGCTATATGCCACTATGTCCCTACTACCATCCTGGCCTCCCTTGGTGATAAATAAGGAAGACTGGTTGTGAAATGATAGAGTCAATAAGATGAGATGAGACCGTATGTGTGACCGTAATGATCGGTCACTAACGGGAAGAGGATGGATTTTAAAATAATGAATTAAAATGAAAATGAGATGAATAGGATTAACCCTATAAATTGGTATGAAAAGCGAGGTGTTCTTTGACTTTCGGAAAGCAGCAAAACGGCTTCCCAATGAGTAAAAAATTCACCATTACCCTTTGATAGAGATAAAACTGATGATTAGAAAATTATTTGGGAATTGCAATTTTAAGTCAAAATGAAAAGACAAAAAGGCGAAAGTTCAAACGAATATTGTTAAGGTATAAAAATTCTTGATAGGAATAGTCAAAATAGATAGCACGAACAATGATTGTTAAATATGAAGAAACAATGATCTGAAATATGCCGTTTCAAATAGTCGAATAAGGAGAAAATATTTACGCCAAAAAATTTTCATCCTCATTACAGTAATGGAGCAGTATCGAGAGACATAAGCCATCCATATTCAATCGTAATTTCCTTTGTCTGAGATCAATATTGACTATACATGAGAGTCTAAATTGATATAGAAGAATTTTGCTGTTATATGCGGAGTTTGAGTTTAAGTCGTTTACATTCGGTCAAAAGGTTCGAACGTTCCCCGAACCCAACCCAACTGAAAGTTGAGGTCAAATGTAAGCAAGACAAACTTGAATGTAAAATATGTATGGAATGTGACCGTTGAAATTAGAAAATTGTGGAGATATAAATGAAGATGATCTATGGCAGAATTGATATATTGATTGATTGAAATATTGATAAAAATTGACAGAAACTGAAAATTGTTAAAATGCGAGCCCAGCTATTTAATAGTAGAGTCGTAGTCAGAAGAAAAAAAAATTTTTTTTTAAAATTTTGTTAGAATTTTTTAAATTTAACTATGGAGGACATTATTATATCATATGATATATAATAAATGAGAATGAAAAAAATAAAGAGATGTGTACGAATTAACGCGAATTAACCAGTACAATTGAATAATACTCGTGCAGGTGGTCGATGGACACTTATGAAAATGTGCGTGATTAAAGATATATAGAAGATATTATTTTACTTCCCTTAAGTTCTCCGGTCAGAAAGAGCGTCACTAGAATTACACACCTCCGGCGCCAGCAGGCATGAATGACCCCTCGATGGGAAGCCTCCTCTGAGTAAAGGTCGAGAGGTAGGAAAACCGACGACGTATATCTGCCGGCCTCCTTGAAGGTTTCGAAAAGTTCGCTTCGAATATCGAATATCCCAACACTGTTTCACCAAAGTTGTACAAATATAAAACTAATCGGGGGATGAGGGGTCGAAGAAATGAAATAGATGATTTTTTGAGTGTGATTTTGAATGTGATTTTTGGAAAAAGGCGAATGAACGAATAAAAACCAGTAACTGGCTGAATTTTGTGATAAGTCACGAAAATTGAGAGAGAATTGAGAGAGTCGTGGACTCGGCCCACAGAACTCCAAGCAAACAGCGAAAGACGGAGACAGGAAAGATAGAGCGGGAGAGCGAAAGACGGAGACAGGAAAGATAAAGCGGGAGAGCGAGAGAACAGAACGTCCGTTCACTTCAAGTTCTGCGCGTCGAGTCACTGCTGATGCTCTCTGCTGCGCTCGCTCACAGCGACTCTCTCTCTCTCTCTCTCTCGTACACCCAGCTGACTTTCTGCCTCGAATATATCTATATCTACAACTTTTTACACTGCGAACGAACCTTGTTTGCGATATTCACCGTTTCCAACTGCAAAAATATAATTTCGTGTGTATCACGTTCATACATGTGTATGGAAGGCAACTTGAATAGTACCATTGGGAGACGGCACGTCGAGAAAGCTCGCACGTGGCCAAACTCCCCAAATCAGTCGAAGCAAGCTCACGCTTCGCACACTCACACACACACAACCCGACGCAATTATCACGCTCGCTCGCGACTTATAATTACGCGAGACGACCGTTCTCATAAGAACGTACGTGGCTCTCGATATCGTAACGTAAATTCGCACGAGAGAAATCGTCGAACGATGACGGGCGCAAGCGCTAAAACTCGACCGGTCCTTTCGAGCGCGCTATCAAGACTACCTCATACGTGCGAGAATCCCGCAAGGGCGCGCGCGAACTGCGGGCCTAGTAGCGCGCGCATCCGTTCAGCTTATGGCGTCACGACAGTCAACGAATTACGGCGCGAGAACTCAAATTCATTTTATAAGTACTAATAATCAGAACACAAACAATATAATCATTCTAAAATATAAACCTTCCCTAAACGATTTCCAATAAAACAATTTAACATTACATCATATTAAGACAATATAAAGAAAAAGGAAAAACGAAAGGAGAACAAGGAGATAATTCTATTAATTAAGGTAAGACCTGTGGACATAAATTGTCTGACGTCCACTCAAGTGCGGACATAAATTGTCTTCCGTCCAACCCGAGTGCGGACACATAAGCCTGCAGACACATAATATTCATGCGGGCGTTAGGAAAGTAATAGTAAGTGGGAGCTCGCGAGCGAAATCGGTGCGGCGTATATAAATTAAAAATATTTGTTACGCGAACATAGAACCCGCACAGCAGAAGCAATTCGGCTGTTACAATATAATTCAAAAGTCTTTAAATGATCGTAATAATTGACGTTGAAAAATGTGCAGAGTCTTCGTCAACGTAGAATTTAAAATATTTTAATATAATTGAAAAGACTACAAATAATTCCAACATTTGATGTTAAAAATTCGCAGAGATTTTGTCAAAATAAAATTTCATATATTTCAATATAATTGAAAAGTCTTAAAATGATCGAAATATTACACTTTCAAAAATGTGAAGAGATTTCGTCAAAGTAGAATTTAAAATATTTTAATATAATTGAAAAGTCTATAAATGATTCCAACATTTAATGTAAAATATGTACAGATTGTGTCAAAATAAAATTTCAAGTATTTTAATATAATCAAAAAGTCTGAAAATGATCGCAATATTTTAGTTAAAAAATGCGCAGAATATTTTGTCAAAATGAAATTTCATATATTTTAATAAAATTGCAAAGTCTGAAAATGATAGCAATAATTGACCTTCAAAAATTTGCAGAGATTTTGTCCAAACAGAATTAATATAATTTAAAAGTCTGAAAATGATTGCAATATTTTATTTTTTTTTTATTTATTTAAACCAGAAAGATTCACATACATAAAATTACAGTATGATGTAAATCCCTACAGAGGTAAACTAAGTTACCTATGCGCAGGTCCGGTACATAAAATTAAGAAAAGTGATACAAAAAAAAAACTTAAAGCATAACTAGCTTACTTAAAACTAACTTAAAATTTAAACTAAACTAGTATCGTATACATCTCATGGTAGACTAAAAACATTATAAAATTTAGAAACTATTAACATTATAAAAATATTGTTTGTACATAGATATATTTAATATAATTGCACCTCATATATTACAGTTATCTTTTATCCACATTTTCAGTTTATATTTTTGTGACTTTTTATCTAATTCTAACGTTTTTAGATCATTTGGTAGTTTATTGAAAATTTGTATAGCTTTTGTGTAACTATTTTTATTGCTGACCTTTTTCTTGTTGCTGGGAATCATTAAGTTTTCTTTTCAAGTAATACTATTAGACTTAAGAAATTGACTTTTTAGATTAGGGTAATGATATATCAGTGATTCAAAAGCAAAAAGTTGTTCCAAGTTCAGTGGATTATCATGTATGATACAATTTTTTTTATTAACAATTTTCAGTATTTTTTTCTGCAGATTTTGCAATAAATCAAGATTGTTCTTATAAGCACCACCCAAGCAATTATTCCATAATTAATTAAACTATGAAAAAAAGCATAATAAATCATTCTCAATGTTTCGGTTGACATATATTTGGCGATTTTATAGAATATATATACTAAATATTTAGTTCTCTTTATAATGTATTCAATGTGCTTATCCCATTTTAAGTTATAATAAAAAATGATCCCTAAGTACTTGCAACTTTCTACTCTATTAACTTTTGTGTTTCTAATTCTTATATCTATTTGCTTTGGAACACTATCACAATAGTTACCAAAAGTTATACATACAGTCTTATTAACGTTTAATGATAGTTTATTTACAGCTAACCAATTATCTACTAGTAACAAATTGTTGTTCATAGATTCCTGAGCTTCGTCCCACGTATCCCCAGTAGATATAATTGCAGTATCATCTGCATAAGACAAAATTTAATCAGAATGGATTACTTTCAAGAGATCATTGATATATAAAATAAAAAGTAGTGGACCTAAAATGGTACCTTGTGGTACATCTGTGTATATTTTTAAATAATTACTCTCACTATCATTAATTTTAACTTTTTGATGTCTATTATTAAGATAACTTGAAAGTAGATCCAGTGCCTGCCCTCTAATCCCTATACAGTAAAGTTTATCCAGTAATATTTTATGATCGACAGTATCAAATGCTTTAGCCAAGTCCAAGAAAGTTATTTTGTTGGTTTACTGCGATCTAAATTATTGTATAGTGCATTGGTAATATAATTTAAGGCATCTTTTGTACCTATATTTTTCATGAAACCAAATTGGTGATCAGATATTATATTATTTTTTTTAACAAAATCAAAAATTCTATTATATAATCTCTCTCAAAATTTTTAGCTATGTTAGATACTAAAGAGATTGGTCTATAATTAGAAACATTGTGTTTGTCATCAGATTTGTAAATCGGCACAATTTCAGCATTTTTTAATGCGTCAGGCCAGATGGCTTTTTCAATACATACATTAAATATATACTCTAGTGGTTCCGCAATATAATTACAGATAACCTTAAGAGTTTGAGCATTGATTTTGTCTACACCACCATTTTTTAATTTCAAATTATTTATAATGCTCATGATTTCATACGCATTTGTCGGAGTTAAAAAAATAGAATTAGCATTCATATCTGGCATTTTTATCGCAGATGTCGAAGGTTTATCTATCTTATCACTCAATTTTTGACCTATTTCACAAAAATACTTATTCATATTATTAGCTATATCTACACTATCTGTAATTTTGACATTATCAAATTTAATATAATTTATAGTTTCATTCGATTTCGTTTTTTCCTATTTTCGTGTTAATAATTTCCCATAGTTTTTTAGGGTTGTTTGTATTATTTTCTATTAAATTTTTATCATATTTTATTTTAGCATCTAGGATAACCTTATCTAAAATTTTTGCATAATTTATGTACTGTTGTCTAAGTTGTTCATTTTTAACATCCATTTTCCATAAATTGTATAAGAATTCTTTTGTTTCGCATGATTTACTAATAGCATCAGTAATCCAAATTTTCCTACATTTATTTACGCCTTTTCTTTTCCGTGTTTTTCCTTGTTCCATACATTTTTTGATTTCGCTTATCAATTGGTTAGTAGCTATGTTTGGATCATGAATTGACATAATTGAATTCCAGTCTCTTGTTTCAGCAATGTTTCTCAATTTTTTATAGTCTAATATTACAGTAGGTCCGGAGTCTTTAGTTTTGATCTTATTTATAGAAACAAAAATAGGGTAATGGTCTGTCAAAAATGTTTCAATTTATATGTATCTGTACTTAGGCTATCAGTTTTGATATATATGTTATCAATACATGATCCATTGCAATTTTCTATAGATGGTCTAGTGATACCAACAAAACCAGGTATTCCTTTATCTAAAAAGTTACAAAGAAATTCCTGGCTTATTCTATCCAACTCTAAAAGGTTAATATTAAAATCTCCTATTACTAAGTGATTTTTTAAATTTCTCTTTTTACTTAAGAATTGGTTTAAATATAAAATGAACTCAGTCTTAGGTATGTCATGAGATCTGTACACAGCAGAAAGTTCCATACTACTATTATTACTTAGCTTAATATGTATATTTATTATCTTAATCCTTCCAAATTCAATAGTTTTAGTTTCATGTACAATATTTCCATCAACAAAAACCATAACACCATCGTTTTGATTTCTTTTACTTTCATTATAATAACTTTCATAACCTTCTAATTCATATAATTTATAATTAACTTGTACGTAAGTTTCAGTACATATACCAATAGTTGGTTTGCTAGTTAGACTTTCCAATAGAATTTTTAATTTATCAAAGTTAGCAGACATGCTTCTAATATTAGCATGCATTATAATATCATTTTTATTGTTAATGATTTTATTAAGGCTATTAATATTGTCACATGTTTTTTCTTTTCGCACCAAGTCTATTTTTATTTTATCAATAAATTCAAAATCCATACTTAATTAATTAACTTAAGTCTTTTTGTCATTTTGCGTTATTTCTTGTTAATATTTGCTGTTTTTGTTGCTGCTGTTGATGCTGTTGTTGCTGCTGCTGTTGATACAGTTGTTGCTGCTGCTGTTGTTGTTGCTGTTGATTTTGTTGCTGTTGTTGCTGCTGTTGTTGTTGTTTTTGTTACTGTTTGTTTTGTTGTTTTAAAATCATTTCACTTTGCATCTTGTTTTCTTTTTGCCGATTACTTATCTTCTCTTGGTAATGCATAGGTATTGATTTTACTGTCGATAAAGTAGGTTTCACTGGGTAATCAGTTGTTTCAATAAATTTTTTTATCTTATTTTTTAGAATATCACTTAAATTAAAATCTGCTGCATCATGACCTGTATTAAATTTTGTTTGAAATTTATTATTGCTAAAATTACATCTCATCTTTATTTTTAATGTATAATTCTTTCGTTTGAATACTTTTTTCCTTTATAAGCCATTTTGCAACTCTCTTTTTGACATCTGCTTGCTGTGTATTATCTAATGCTTTGACTATAATTTTTGGAACTCGTTTCTTTACAGGCCTTATAACACTAGCTACTTCAGCAAAAGATTTATTGCTTGTTTGATAGCTTTTTTGATTGTCTAGTAATACTTTCAATAAATCATTTTTTTCAACTAGTTCGTTGTTGAGTTGTTTTAGCAATTCATTTTCTTTTTGCATTATTTCATAAACAGCTGTACAATCGGTCATCGTTGTGTTCAACATTTCTTGTGATTTACTCGCTAAATCCTCAAGTATTTCCTTTCTTATTTCTTCTGATTGTCTCATTTTTATTTGAGCAATCATTGCTTTTGCCGATTCACTCAAGACCTCTACGTTCAATTTTGAGGTTATGAGATTTTTGTGTTCGGGACATATTATTAGTCTTTCACTTATAAAATAGAAACTTTTATGTTTTGCACAACTTAAATGGTATGTATTATCACATACGATACAGATAACAGTTGTCACTTCACTCTTTGGGTGACATTTGAGAAATTTTCCACAGTTCTTATCAGGAGGCTCTTTCCCTCCCGACGCCATTTTTACTTTTAATTATTTATTTAATTATTTAATGCCACATCCCCAAAGGGTATTAGAGACTACAGTAAGATACAGTCAGTTTGTTATATAAATAAATAATTAAATATAAATAAAATACATTATACATATAATAATATACGATACATAGGATATGTGTTTGTTTATATCAAGTCTTTCATTTTAATTTCTTCTAAAAATTTAATTACGTTGTTGCACTGTATGTTGTTGTTCAGAATTTCGTTTAAGATATTTATCAATTTGTGTTTCTTACGTTCAAGTCGGTATTTATCGCAGTTGATTAAAATATTTTCAATAGTAACAGGGACTTTCATCGGTCGTAAGTTTTTTTACATTCTTTATTAATAATGTGTTGATGTGAGACTCTCGCGTGGCCTATTATTCGTCTCGTAATTGTCACTTGATATTTTCTTGCGAGGTTTTAAGTCGGATACGGTTCGAATACACTGTGTTTGATTTTCCGAAGATGAGAGTTTTTGTCCTTGGCTCCCCAAAGGTCTTCCCATTCTGTTTTTATTTTCATCTCAATACTTCTTAGGAAATCTTCATTGGTTAATTTGTGGTCATAATTTGCATATTTTAATTCGCAAGCTTGTTCTCCTGCTATTTGTAGTTGATCTGGGTTTCCGGCTGCTGGTTTTGAGTGACAGATGAGTATTTTTCCATGAAGTTTCTTAATTGTATTGGGTATTTCGGCGATGATAGGCTTATTTTGATTGTTATTTTTAATAGATTTAGCAATTTTGAGGGACTGTATGTGAATAATGAATTTTCCTGCTATGTTATTGAGGCAGTCTATAGTTTTAGAAATTAGGAATTTTAAAGATGATTCATAACTAGACCATATAGGGAGTTTTAATAGAGTTTTCTCTTCGTTTGGGAGAAGTGATGCTGCTCCAAAAGATTCGTTACTTTTGATGACATTAGTGAATACGTGCTGGTAGTCAGAGTAATATGTTTTTTGGCTGTTAAAATTTGAAGATGCACATGCATGAAAAATTATATATTCTTCTCCTTGATTATTTAACCAGTGTGATTTAATGTTAGGATGAATAATCGATACATTAGGTAGTTTAACCCTATATCCTTTTAGATATTTTTGAACTCTATAATAAAATAGTAGTTTTGCTTTTGACGAGTTCATACGCTTGATTATTAAGGGTAGTGAGCAACCTGGTAGCGTATTTTATTGTTATTTTTCTTTTTCGGCGTATATTTGAGGGCGTACTATTACTTTCGCTCAATATGCTATAATTTGGACTTGTAATATAAGCTCCCGTTGCAATTCTCATACTTATGTTTAAAATTGGCTCAAGTTTTCTTAAGTGGCTTAATTTTGCGGATCCGTAGGCCATGCAAGCGTAGTAAATTTTTGATTGAATTAACCCTTTATAGGTATTCACGAGAATTTCCTGACCGGCACCCCAGTTTTTGGACGATAGTTTTTAAAAAATTTATTCTGAGAAGGCATTGTTTTTTAAGTATATCTATATGTGATATCTAAGCTAGTTTTTTGTCAAAAATGAATCCTAAAATTTTTACGTCACTTAATAATTTTATTTTTTTATTTCCTATGTATAGTTGCAGTTGTTCATTCGAGTTTCTACGTTTATTTAAAACTATTGCTTGCGTTTTTGTTTTAGAAAATTTAAAACCAGCTGTGTTGGAGTATTCAGTTAGGCTATTTAAGGTGCTTTGTAGAATTGATTGAGATGATTTAAAATTTTTGCCTTGAATGATGCTGTTAATGTCGTCCGCGAAGTTTGTACATGAAACTGGTGGCTTGGTGAACTTTAGGACGCCGTCGATAGCTAGTAGAAATATAGTTACACTGATTACATAGCCTTGTGGGACTCCATTATCGATATTAACAGGGTCTGAGTATGAGTGGTTGATTTTGAGTCTAATGTTTCTATTGCTTAAAAATGTTTAACAAACTATATTGCCGGTGATTCCATATTTAATGAGTAACTCTAATATTCTACGTCTCCAAATTAGGTCATAGGTTTGCTGAATGTCTAAGCAAACTGTTATAAGATAGTGGTTGTTTGCAAAGGCATCGAGTATATTGGATTATAATTTAACTAAACAGTCAGCTGTTGAGCATTTTTCTCGGAAACCACTCTGCGTTTTGTGAATGATATGATTGGATTCAAGGTACCAGCATAAGCACTTATTAATAATTTTTTCTGATAGTTTGCATAAGCGACATGTCAAAGCTATCGGTCTGTAGCTGTTTTTATCTGGGAATAGCCTTTTTAGCAATATAATGTTATAAATTTCTAATAGACAGATTCAGGCGTTCTCAGGCAGTTGTTTAATACAAATATTTGGAATTAGATCTGGACCAGGGATGGAGTTTTTGCTGGAGTTTATTGCTTTTAAGAGTTTGTTAAATGAAATTTTATGATTAATAGGATTTTCGGCTATGATTGTGATTGGATTTAAATCTATTTCGGATTTCTTTTCGGTATTGCTTTTAAAAGCAGGGAAGTCTTCATTGTAGTTACTATCGCTGGAGTTATCGGCAATTTTTTTTGCAAAGATGTTTGTTATTTTTTCGGGGTCATTGATGATTTGCTCGTTTTCTTTTAAGACAGAAATAGGTGAATTATTGCGTCCCTCGATAGGTTTAATTTTGTTCCAAACATCATTGTTAGGCGTTTGGTGGTTGATTGTACTTAGAAAATTTATCCAGAAGCTTTTTTGCTATTTTTAACAGTCTTTTTTACTATCAACTTGAGCTGACTACTTCATTTTGTTTTCTATTGTGTTGTGTTTCTTTATGTTTATTAAGCGTCTTTTTATCTGCTTTTATCGCTTTTTTGCACTCCTCATTCAACCAAGGGGTTTTTTTTATTATATTTTGATTCTATAGTTTTTGTAATTCATACAGATAATGATTTATTGAGTCTCGGTATTTGTTCCAATCTGTTTTATTAAATTTTCATCTAGAAGCTTTAGGGCTTGCAATTTCGGTAGGGGAGTTTTGTTTAATAATTATCGGGAAGTGATCGCTTCCGTATAAGTCGCCCATAGCTAGCCATTCGAGTCCGATAGAAATGCTGCTGCTGCAGAGGGTTAGATCAATTGCGCTACACTTTCCGTTTATAGAATACAAGTTGAGTTCAGGAGTACTATATTATTATTGTTTATAATGTTTTCAATAATTTTACCTTGGTTGTCATTCTTATATGAACCCCACATAATGGGATAAAATTTGGCGGTAATTGATCTATTAATTTTTGAATCGATGATTCGCTCATTTCGAATTAATTACTAAGATAAATATTGCATATACATATTGTTTTATTTCCAATTGATACTGTAGTTGCGATAGCTTCTATATCAGTGTTTAATTCATAGTTTTGGCTGTATACATTTTTTTAACTAATATGTCTTCTAGACATATTATATTGGCTTTTTCTTTTATTATAAGTTCTTCCAAAAATTCGAAATGCCCTTTCAGGCTACTAATGTTCCACTGAATTAAGGTGGCCATTGTTGTTTAAGTATTATTTAGGGTAATATCTTCCTCGTTATCTGAATTTGCTGGCGTATTTACTAGTGTGATGTTCGTAGACGGATATTTTTTGCTTTTTAGTAATGATGTACATCGAATTTTTATACTTCTATTGTTTACCTTGGGATGTATATCTTCCGTAATATATTTATTAAAAGCTTTTAGATCTTTAGTATATTGAAGTATAATATTAATAGGTTGTTTGACTGATTTTACATTTTCCATCAAGCTTTTGAATTGCTCGTAATTGAGCAGTGATATAGGCGAATTTAAATAATCTTTGATTGACTCTAATTTATTATCCAATTCATCGTTGTTTATGTTATTAGAAGTATTATTTATGATGTTAGTACGTGAAGTGGTTTCATTACTTACGTCGTTATTTTCTGTAAAGATAGCGTTTTTACCCTTTTCGTTACTTTTTTTGTAACTTTGGTAAAATCTTCATCAGGCCCTGAGGTTTTTTGAAACTCAGTGGAACTTATTTGTGAGTGAGTTTTTTTATTATCGTTGTTTTGGTTTGAGTTGATGGTTTCTATTATATTTAATTCCATGTAATCTACTTTGATGGGCGGGTGTAGTGTATTATCACTGTTTGATGTAGAGGGATTTCAGTTCGTGATTTGTTTGAAGTGTCAATATTTACATTTTCATCGTTACTATGGGAAGATCTTGGAATGCTATTATTTTCTGACGATTGTGTAACGCTAAGACAATTCCTAGCTATATGCCCTTCTAATTTACACGCGAAGCATTTAAGAACTTCAGTACTAGAGTAAACGAAATAGTTAATCTAGTCATAATTCAATCTAAATAATTGTGGTATTTTTTGCACATCTTCGAATTTATTAAAGACTTGTCTTCGAGGGCTGATTACGTGTTCATAACTATCTTTATATGTGCTAGCTTTTAAAGCGGAGACTGAAGAAGTGCGATTTACTTTTAACTGATCTAAAATATCTTCGAGTATATAGTTTGGTACACAAGATGAAACATTAGAAAAAATAACACATTTGTTTTTCGAGAGCAGGGGTCTTGTGTAAACTGTTCGTTCTTCGTCTAGTTGGCCCATAGGACCGAAGAGCTTGTGTGAGTTTGGCCCGTGGACCGCTATTACTATGAATGGTCCCGCATACTTGGGTGCCAGTTTTGCCGTTATGCCCTGAGCCGCTGAGGGCAGTACCCTATTTTTCCGCCAGAGGATGTCTCCTAGCGGAAATGCTGCCTCTCGGCGACCGTTGTCGTCATACCTAGCCTGCCTAACCCATTCGACCTTGGAGCGTAACACGGATTGTTCCTGCGCAGCGCGCAGTCTTGACATGCGCGCGTTCCAGGCCTGCATCAATTCTTGCTGTATGGTTTCTGAAGTGGAGTTTTCTTGCTCCCGTCTCACGGTGCCGGGTGGCATCGGTTGTCACCCGTACTTCAGCGTTGCTGGGCTGAAACCAGTGGAGCTATGTTTGGCAGTGTTCATTGCAAATGCCAACTCTGGTAAATTCTCGTCCCAAGTTTTGTGATATTCCGTTATGTAGGACGCGATCATCGCTTCCAGGGTTCTGTTTTCCTTTTCCACGGGGTTTGCTCTCGGGCAGTTGGGGGGGGGGGGGGGGGGGGTCGCTGTTTAGTACATTCCTTGTTGCATCAGATAGTCGTCGACGACCTTGTTCTTGAATTCTGTGCCGTTATCTTAATAGAACGTCTCCGGCACTCCGAACCGCATCACGATTCTTTCGTGAAATTCCATAATCGCAGTTCGGGCGTTCGCCTTCCGGATAGGGATACATTCGACCCATCTGGTGAATAGATCTTGGAATACCAAGATATATTCGTACCCCCCTCTACTCCGTGGCAATTTTCCGCTGATGTCGCCGGCTACGATTTGCCACGGCCTCTCTACTGATCGTATACCCATCAATTGGATGGGCGGTTTTAGAATTACCTTACACTGGTGGCATACTATGCAGCTTCGGACATATTTCTCAACATCTGCGTGCATGCTCGACCAGAAGTACTGGTTTGCTACTCCAGCGTACGTTTTTTCGCATCCGAGATGTCCGGCAGTGGGGTTGTCGTGATTTTCCCGCATGATGACGTGCCGGTGTTCAAGCGGAACTACCAGCTTCCAGGCGTCATCGTCGCCTATGTCCTCTCCGAGCTCTTCGTCGGGCTTGTAGTGGTATAGGTTGCCTTCTATGGTTTTCCAATTCGGATTCTCTCGGGGGTTCATAACCGTTTTGTCGAGGATGGCTAGGTACCACTGATCTTTAGTACCCGCTGACCAACTCAGGTAGCCGATGGAGATCTCCTCTCCCTCGTGCATCCTGGACAAAGCGTCTGGTACGTAGTTCAGTGCCCCCTTCTTGTGGATCACTTCGTAATCGTGACCTTGCAGTTGTAACGCCCGTCTCTCCAGTCGGTCAGTAGGATTTTTCAGGTTACATAGCCAGGCCAGACTCAAGTGATCCGTCACCACTCGAAAGCGGTAACTATCGATATAGGGTCGGAACTTTTCTATGGCCCATACCACTGCCATGCATTCGCGCTCGGGTACACTGTAGTTCCTCTCCGCCGAATTTAACGTCCGGCTGGCGAGTTCAAGTACTCCTTCCCCCTCTGCGGTTTCCTGGAGGAGTCGATGCTTCGGCGTCGATGGGAAGAGATGCTGCAGGGACCGTGTTCACTTCAGGAATGGCCGTGGTCATTAGTGGCCACTACCAGCTTCGTTTCCCGAGTACTTAGGATAATACTTCTTCATGTACCCCAATTCTCCGCACCCGAAGCACTTCAACGGTTGCATCGGATCGAACCTTTGCTTATCACCCCCTGGCGTCACACCAGGGCGGTCCGATCTGGGCTTATCTCGCTTATTCCTGGGTGGAGATTTGCTTGACTGCCGCGTTCCGGGGGACCTCTTGGGATTCTCTGCCTTCCCCCCCGCCTCTTCTCCTGTGCATTTCTGGGCCGGAAGTTTTCGGTTCTATTCGGGTGCTAAAGAAGTTTCAACTTCTCATCTAACACCTTTGCGAATATCGCCGTAAGGTCTGACATAGGAAGCTTCGTTTCCTCCTTCGTTACAGCAGATATCACCGATTTCTGCTTCTTCTCAGGGAAGCTTCAGGAGTCGGAGGTGGGCGTATCATTCTCTCGCGCTCCAGCGTCTGCTTAGCGTCCAAGAACGTCTCCACTCTGGTGATATCACACGTTCTAATCATTTTCTGTAGATCTGACCGCATGTTTGCTATGCAGCAGATCCAATCCTGGTTATCCTCTAGTCTCGGCGATAATTTGCTCATTATGCCTATCAGACATGTCAGGTAATCACGGATTAGTTCGTCCCTGCCTTGCGTGCGTAAGTTGACCTCATATAGCAGTCTTTGTTGGTACTGACGACTTGTACCATATCAGCGTCTGGCTGAAGTGGTGAAATCATCCCATGTTCTCCACTTAAGTTTGTTAGTTCTGTACCAGGTCGCTGCGTTGTCACTCTAGAGTTCGGACAGCGCTGCAAGGAGTTCTTCGTCCGACAGGTTACGCAGCGTATTAGAGTCTTCTATTCGCGAGAGGAAAACGTCTATGATCTGGTCTCTCTTGCCAGAAAATTTGACATTCCAGTTTCTGACAATTTGACCGACGTCTTTGGAGTTGCCGCTAAGCCTTGATGTTTGCTCTAGGCTTCCTGGTGCGAATCTAGGACTAGAGGCATTGAGGTAATTCCTCCTATCATCAGCTGGTTGATTTGGCTGATGTCCATCAGCTGCAGTCGTTCGTCGACTACCGCCTCCCGCCCAGGCGCCGTAGGAGGTGGCCCCGTCTGGTTGTGAGGTTCTTCCAGCTGTGTGTTACCAAACACCGTGAATATGTATTGGAAATTAACCTGTCTTGGACGTCTGGTGTACTCCTGTCTTGTGCTAGACAGTATATGTTCCCGTTTCAGGTTCCCCATCTGGATTTTAAACGATCTGACCTCTGAGATCAATTCTGCGATGACGAACGACACATCCTTTGGTATCTGGAATTCGTTTCCTTTCGCAGATACCAAAGTAATCATCTCCTCCTTCTTTGACTGTATGTGTGACTCTTCAGCGCTTTTGGTGGTCGCCATAACGACTGCTCGAGATTCCTATGGACTTCAGTGTCCGTTATTAATCAGGTCAGTTTGTGTGTATTTGGTTCACTAATGTGTGTGCCTTCCTTGATCTTGGCTGCAATCGTTCTGTCAATCAATTGACGTCGCAGCCGTGCTTGATCATTAATGATCTTGTTTTCTTCGCTGGTTTCATGAATGAATTCTTTGGTCGTGAAGTCTCTCAGCAACCATTTCTGCAAACGGTATGCTTGCGCGAAATAGTTGCCGTCGGTGGACATCTTGAGTTGTGCTACCGTTTCGTTTAATTGCCGGCCGTTCAACTCAGTCAGACATTCTTTCACAGCTGTTTCTGTTGCGCTCTTGTGATCTGATGGATAACTGTCTTCATTCGCGGTTATTTATCATCTTTCGCTTCGCAAAATTCCAGAGTTCGCTAGTGTGTGCAAGGGTATTAGAATCCAGGGACACAAAAAATAATTTGTAATTAAATTCTTCTTATTGTAGCTCAGTGTACGAATTTCGCAAATCCTATCGTTTTCGATTTCGCAGTTTTCGCTATCTATTCGTTGGGTCAATCCAATCAATCACGGACACATCTTCTTAAATTTAATAAAAATTAACAAAAAAATTTTTACTTGTCACTAAACTCTTCTTTGAATCTCGTTTTCCAAATCGGAAATGTGTGTAAAATTTGTCGAAAATTGTTTAAAAACATGTATATAATTGAAAAATCTAATAATTATTTCAATATCTAATGTTCTAAAGTGTGCAGAGGTTTAGTCAAAATAAAATTTCATATATTTTAATAAAATTGCCAAGTCTGAAAACGATTGCAATATTAGATATTCAAAAATATGCAGATCGTGTCAAAATAAAATTTAAAATATTTCAACTATTTTAACATAATTGAAAAGTCCAATAATTATTTCAATATCTGATGTTTAAAGTGTGTAGATGTTTAGTCAAAATAAAATTTCATATATTTTAATACAATTGCAAAGTCTAAAAATATAAAGGAAATATTGGACGTTCAAAATGGTGTAGCGACTGGTCAAGATAAAATTTCAAATATTTTAATAAAATTGAATAATCTAAAAAAGACAGCAATATTTGACGTTCAATAATGTGCAGATTGTGACACAAGCCTAAGCTGTACAAAAGTGTTCAGAGGTTTAGTCTAAATAAAATTATAAATATATTTCATATATTCTAATAAAATTGCAAAGTCTAAGAATATAATGGAAATATTTGACGTTCAAAATGGCTATCTCTGATTAAATTCTATTTTTCAAGTTGTTTCATTCCTTGATGTTTTATTCCTGATTATGTCATGAACCTTTCCAATATTCGGACACTTAGACGGCCATCGAACTCCCGGTTTACGTCATATGCTGCAGAACCGGGACTTGCTCGCGTCGGGGGTCTTCCGAGTCCGAGGGCGAGGTCCTCCCATCTGCTGCCTTGGACTTGTATCGGAACCGCGTGGCGGTCCCGATTTCCCAGCGGCCCCGGTGGAGGTGCTCGGTTGCGGTGGGGAGTCTCTTAGGACTTGTGGGACTCCGGTCTCGTCTATTCCTTGCTGAAACCGGGACAACTTCGACCTGGCCTCTGCGGCGGCCCGGGTACGTATAGCGACCTCGCGCTTGGCGGCCGCCAAGCGCGCGGCTTTCTCCACCACGGCTGCCCCTTCGGCTTGTTGTAGCCTGTTCTTACGCTCCTCATCCGGGGATGTATTGGGATAATTCCCGGTGCCTCTGGAAGGGAGTCACCCATCCTCCCATATAGCTGGACGCATCGCGATATTGGGCGCTGAATGCGTCCCATGCTGCAATGGCCTCGCGCATGGAGAGGTCGTAGTACGACCGTCTCGTGCGTTGGATGTCCGGGACTTGTGGCGCTCCGTATTCTTCCCTAATTTCGGGCCTTAGATTATCCCCAACCGGTCTCTCCTATGACGGATCAATCTGGGTCGTCATCTATCGATTGGAAGGTTTCATGAGGATGGGGCTTCCCTTCGGCGGGTCCGCCGGAGACTGATGAGTCCCCGGTCTTGTGTATCCAGGGTGAGCTACATCGACCTGCTTCTGATTCTTCCTCGCACTCCTCGATGACGACCAAGTTTTGGGATTGAAGCTGGCGGCTCCTCTCTTCCTCCTCGAGCCGGCGGCGTTCGCTCAAGACGTGTAGGGCGGCCGCCACTACACCGTCAACCATGCGCCCCAGGCGGAGCTCTAGAAGTATTGCTGACACACTCGGGCGTAGGTATTTTCTTGTCCGCGGTGACCAGCGGTCGGGTTATCGTGGTATTCTCGTAGTATGCTGGGTCGGTATTCATTTGGCAATACCAACTTCCAAGCATCTTCTTCGCCCACAGTATCCTCGATCTCTTCGTCTGGTTTGTAGTGGTACAGGTTTCCCCCAATGACCTTCCAATTGGGGTTTCCTCGAGGGTTCGTGACTGTTTTGTTGAGGGTAGTTAGGTACCATTGGTCTGCTGTACCCTCTGACCAACTCAAAGAGCCCATTTGTGTCTCTAGTTCCTCGTACATCCTGGACAATGCGTCTGGGGCATAATTTAGAACACCTTTCTTGTGGACTATTTCGTAGTCGTGACCTTGTAGGCGTAGCGTCCACCTCGCCAGACGGCCGGTGGGTTTTTTTAAATTGCATAGTCAGGCCAGGCTCAAGTGGTCCGTTACCACTAGAAAATGGTAACCCTCGATATATGGCCGGAATTTCTCGATGGCCCATACGACTGCGAGACACTCGCGCTCGGGTACACTGTAATTCCTTTCTCCCGAATTTAACGTTCTGCTGACAAATTCTACTACCCGCTCTCCCTCTTCCGATTCCTGGAGTAGTACTGCACCAATTCCGGTGTTGCTAGCGTCAGTGTTGACCACGAACTAATTATCAGGCAGAGGGCTCTGTAGAATAGGAGCTGAGGCGATCAGCGCCTGCAGCTTGTCAAACGCGATTTGTTGGTCTGCAAGCCATTCGTACTTTTGGTTTTTCTTTAAAAGTCGAGTCAAAGGCTCAATCAGCGTTGCGTAATCCTTCATGAATCTTCTATACCATAAAGACATACCCAGAAAACGCGTCAATTGTTTCAAATTTTTGGGAGCCGGGTAATTCATTACCGGTTTAATCTTTTCTGGGTCTGGTCTGATCCCATCCCGGTTCATCAAAACTCCCAAATATCTGGCTTATGGTTTGCAGAACACGCATTTCTCGCGGTTGACAATAAGTCCTGCGGTTTTCAACTTCGCAAGAGCCAGTTTTAGTAGGCGTTTGTGTTCTTCAAACGTTTCCGAGATTATGATAATATCATCCAAATATGCAAGAACATACTGAAACGTTGCACCCACGTAAGATAAACCGAATGGCATTCTCAGAAAGTGGAACAATCCTTTTCTCGGCACAGTGAAGGCCGTAATTGGCCGAGAGGATTCGCTCAGTGGTATATGATGGTAGGCACTCCTGATGTCGATCGTCGATACGTATTTTGCCCTCCTCAATTTCTGCAATATATCTTTCACGAAGGGCAGAGGATACCCATCGAGCTTCGTCTGCACGTTAACGTTGTGGTAGTCGACGCAGAACCAGTAGGTGCCATTCTTCTTCTTTACCATCACCACTGGGCTCGACCAACCACTATTAGATGGTTCGATTATCCCTTGATCTAGCATCTGCTTTACATGTTGGTGCATTTCCTGTTCTATTTTGTCCTAGTCTCTTTGGCCTTGCAGAGATACGTCTAGGAAACTCTAGCTCTTAGCGTTGTAAATCCGTGACATCGGCAATAGCTACTGATGATATGGCGGCTATGCCAGCGTCAAAACTAGCTACCTTCAGCTGTACTCTAGCTTGGATCCCCTTGAAATATAGTACATCTTCATCTGGGTCAAGTATCGCCCTAAACTTCTTCACGAAGTACATACCTACATAACATTCGTCCTCTAGGTGTGGGACGATACTCACGCGTACGTCCCGCGTTTCTTCTGCGACTATTATGGGGAGTGTCATGTGACCTATCAGTCGGCGGAACGATTCATCTGGTAGTTTCACTCTTCCTGTATATTCGGTAGAGATCTTTTCGAAATACCCTGGCTATCTGTAAGCCGACTGTCCCCATTACAGTGCTGGACGCTCCATTGTCGTACAGGGCTCGTATCGTGAAATCTCCGATTTCTATCTGCAGCTACCACCGAGTTTCATCTTCTTCCCTATATGCCCGCTTCTGCGGTTGCATGGACTCGGGTTTCACTTCGGTGGACTTTGAGCCAGGAAGAGTTGACCCAATTTCGTTGGTCTCAGCTTCGGGATAAGACCTGGGGCGTTGCGATCGTGTGTCAGAGTCTATCCCCGTCGCTTCAGCTTCGGTTACTTGTGCTGCCACGGAGATGACCTTTTCTTCTGTCGTCCCTTTTGGATTATCCTCTTCTTCGCGGAAGGTTGTGCTCGTTCGGGTTGTCTGTCCTTCTGGACTATGCGTTGGTCTCCGCTGACTTTCGTTCTCTTTCGTCTCTTCCGAGAGATTTGAGATTAGCTGCCCGTCTTGTACGATCTCGCATTCGGGTGAGGACTCATCTTGACGTAGCTGGACATCTGTTCTCCCCTTTGGCACTTCTGGGCCAACTGGTGTTGGAGCCGTAGAGACCGTGCATCCTTCTGGATGAGTCTGATCGCATATTTCGGTGCAACAGGTCTAGTTCATACGTCTCCTCGAGCCGTGGGGATAGTTTATTCATAATCCCTATCAGGCATGTGAGATAACTCGTACTATTTCATCTGGACCTTGCCTCCGAATATATGCCTCGTTCCGCAGCCTCTGTTGATATTGGCTTGACGTACCATGGTCTCGTCGTCCGTCTCCAGGTGTATTGAAGTGTATTTAGTTGGCTCTTGAGCGGTTTGCCGAGTAATCTGGGCTCGCTCTGTCTCTCGGCCGCTCATCCCTAGGCCTATCATCTCTTCTTTTCTGGGTTGTTCAACTCTGCCGCCGATCGCCGGTTGTTGTAGTCCTTCGACTATCTCCCCCCCCCCCCAGGCGTTACGCGGCGTGGGTGGGTGTGCCAATCTACCCTCACTATCGTCTATCTGCGTGTCTTCAAATAGCTCCTACGTGTCTTGCAAGTTCACCGATCGCCGATTACCTTCTCGTCTCGTACTGGACAGGATTTGATCCTTCTTCAGGTTTTCGAACTGCTATTTGAGAGATCTCGGTTCCTGAATTAATTCCGCTAGTGTGTAAGATATATCTTTTGGTACTTTGAAGGGATATCCTTTCGCTGATACCAGCGTTATCATCTCTTCACTTTGCGTTCCTGTTTCTCCAGATGTGACGGTGTGATCGACACTCTCGGAACGATCCCGTTCCTGGGTAGTGTTCTTGGGTGGACCACACAGTGTTAGTTCCAGGTTTTTGTGAACTTCTGTATCTGAGAGTAACGCGTCCAGTCTGTGGTCTTTTGCGTCACCTGTGTGCGTGCCCTCCTCGATATCCGCTGCAATGGTGGCATCGATAAATTGCCGTCGTTAACGGAGTAGTTGCCTAGCAACCATTTTTCTAACCTGTGTGCGCGAGCGAAGTGATGGCCTTCTGTCGACGGCTTCAGCTGTGACAGTGCTTCCTCTATTCTTTGGCCATTTAAGGGGGCATTCCAATGTGAACGCACAAACAAAAGCATATTTTCAATCATCTTTTTCTCGGGAACTATTGCATATAAATGAACCAATGTTTTTTTCACTTAAAAGTAAGATCAAACAGAGTAAAAAAAATTTTGTTAGATGGTAAAAAATATTTCTTTATTTATTTATAAAATAAAATGCATGTGTGGAAAAAATAAAGTTTTCAGCTGGCGCAGGTGATTTTGGCTCTCCTGGTGATCTGAAACAGAAAATCGAAAGAGTTTATTTATTTCAACTTTTTTATTTCATCGAAAATTAACAAAATGGCGGCGTTTCTTGTGAAAGAGAGAAAAAAAATACTTTTTCTTGCATCATAAATCAGGTGAAATTATAAGTTAGATTCAAAATATCAACAACTTGGAGGTTCGCCCGGTCATTTTCGAGAAATCATCTGCGCCAGGTGCAAAAATATCGTTTTGAGAAAAACGCGTTTAAAGTTTTTCAAGATGAAAAGTCATAAAAAACATACATTTTCGGCTAATCAGCAATACTCGGACCATACATAGTACCTTCCTATTGGTCGTAGAGCTCAGCTTCAGGAGCTCTAGCCTCTCTCCTGTCGATTCGAGCGGGTTTGAGGTAAACGAGCTGCGCCGGTCTGCTTGCCGTACGCGCGCGTTGTCGCACTCCTTGGCGAAGCTCAAGCTTCCACGGCAGCCGATGTAAAAGGCATATTTTACGTCTTGATTTTTTACCGATCGCTGAAACATTTCAATAATACCATCTACCTCCATCTTACCAGCACTACCATGGTGATTTGCTTGACACTCTGGCTCGTGAGTTTCGTACCAAGCATCATATTCATCTGCATCTTCTTTGCCATTCCACGCATTGCACGCTTTACAGAAACTCGATTTTACGATGTTATCTAAAATTTTATTTGAATATTTTCCAATCAGTGAAATAATGCCTAGAAGACAAGAAAATACTCTGTATTCTGTATTCTGTTTCACCCTATATAATTCCTAATAATAAAATCATTGTTAGTTAACTAAAATCTACAAAAATTTATTGAAAGTCGGCAGAAAAAATAATTATTTGAATAATAAAAATCCAAAAAATACCATTTTCCTGAAAAACGACATATTTTGAGTTATTTTTCCTTCAAACTGTAGATATTCAGCAACAAGCGTGAGCAAAATTCAGCCAAATAGCTTGTTCCTATAAAAAGTTCTACTATTTTGACACAGAATTTGTCGATTCCGCCCACTATGCACTGTAGGGCGAGTGTCGTTAGCTAACGCTCCCACGACTGCCTGGATCTCGGCTTCGCTCTCCTCGTCTAGCGTGCCGAACAAAAATTTGCTTACTGTACCTATAAAGGGCAGGATCGAGCGGCACACGCGGTGCGGCTCTTCGTTGGCGCTATGCACCTGCACCAGATCTAGCACTCGTTCCGCCTGGCCAACCGCCTCTTTTACCTGCGTCTCTAGTTCGGCCGCTTTGCATCGAGGGCCGCACGCGTGTAACACTATTACAGCTTGCTGCGCTAAATCCTCACTGGCCTTAAAATATGGATTCAAATCCATTTTCTGCAAGATCTTCCAGTCTGTGCTGGATGTCGCGAGTAGTGCTATCTTCTCGGCGATCAGCCGCACGTCTTTCCCGAGGTGATGGATGATTCGTTCGAGGTTTTTCTCGTGGAACCTTCCGTGGCTCAGCTGCGCGATTCCGATGCTCAGCCTGCAAATGAGTGGGCGTTAGATCGGAATTACGGCGTGGTTTATCACGGTGCAGCTTCTAACCTGCGGCTTTTGCTTTGCCTACTTAACTTTATTTTACGCGGCGCGTCCGGGGCCGAATAAAAAAAAACAATAAAAAAATCTACAGCGCCTAGCGGTTTACACGCCCTCTTCGGCATGCCTAGCTAGCGCGCTCGGTCTGTCGATTTTATATGCGTGAACTATTTTGGTTATTTCGTTATTTCGCACCGTTACATTATTCGTGTCCCGGTTAATTCCAATTATCTCGAAAGGGCCGAGGTACTCCTTCGTGAATTTGCCTTTCTTGGGTTCCTTTAGTACAAATACAATCTCTCCTTCGCGGAAATGTTTTTGTGTTTAGCTTCCGGTCGTAGTAATATTTCGAGCCGTATTTGGACTGCATGAGGTTCATGGCCGCTGTGGTTTGAAGGGTGGTGAGGTTTTCTATCGCATCCTCAACGTACGCGTTGTACGCGTGTTCGGAAGCTGAACGGTGTCCTCGGTCTAGTTCAAAACAGCAAGTCATGCGGGGTGTACCCTGTCTCTCGTGCTCGGTACAGTTGTATGCATGCTAGCAAATCGCAGTCCATTCGTCCCAACACTCGACGTCATTAACGTACTTCCTCAAATATTCCGTTAGGTTGTGGTGCATTGTCTCGATTGACCCGTTCGACTGGGGGTGGTACACGATGGTGCTAAACTTCGTGATCCCAAAAATTTTCGCGAATTCTTGCAGCAAGCGATTCTGAAAATGTGTGCCTTAGTCCGTGACTATCGCTGCCGGGGGCCCGAATACGCATATTATTTTTTCTGTTAGCACTCGCGCCACTTCCTCTGCATTCGCGTGCTTTGTCGGTATTAATATTATATATTTTGTTGACATGTCTTGCACCGACAGGATGTATTTCTTGCCGCGTTTCGAACTCTCTAAGGGTCCGTAGAAATCCAACGAGATGTGCGTGAACAGTAGCGCCAGCTGATTGCTGATTAACAGCGGCAAACGAGTTTTCACCCGTACCATTTTATTACTCTGGCATGTGGCACAGCGTGCGACGAATTGCCTCACGTCGGGTCTCATGTTACGCCAGTAAAAGTCGTTCGCTATCTTATTATAAGTTTTATTCATTCCGCGGTGTCCCCGTATCGCTGCCTCGTGGTATTCCTTGATCAATTTGAACCTTTCGAGCACTGGAGGTACTGGTAGGTTGTTCTTGTACAACACTGCGACTACGTTTTTGCTCATGAACGTATTGTCGAACTGATCAATGAAATTTGCCCACACGCCTAACGTGAGAATTGCTAAGTCGCAGATTATCGCGAAACATTTTATCCCCCTCGCTAGCACGTTTTTTAACGTACATAAGCATTTTGTCACGTCGGCGCTTTTTATCTCCCCTATATCGAACTCGCTATTCGTTAGTTCATCGGGATTGAGATAACCCCGTTCGGTTAGAGCTTCCTGTACCTCGGTTGACACGAAATTGTCGGCTGAGATTAGATAAACCAAGTTTTCTTTATATCTGAATGGGTGTTCTTTTAGCGATTGCAGGTGTACGAAGGGAAGAGGTTCTTGACCTTCGGGCGTTGCCCATAGCGGTTTCTCGCGGGGCGGCCGCGCATTCATGACCACGTATCTCTTCATATTGTCATTCTTCAGCGCGGCCGCAGGGGCGGCATTACCGGCGCCAGTTGTTTCACTTGCCGTGACACTGGCAGCTTGCAGAGGTAACCCCGACTTCGGAGGTATCTCGCGGTCTTGCGACCGTTCTGCACTGCCTAAACTCACCATGGCTGGAGAGCACTCCAACTCTGGAGCATCGTCGGCGCTTGGGATGTTGCCCTCTGGATCTAGGGCCGGAGTGACGTTGCCGGGGTTACCGACGTCCTGCGCTGGTGCGAAGTTATCGGGGCTCTCGGCTTCCTGCATTTTTGGAAAGTCAATTGAGCTCTCGGCTTCCTGCGTTATGTCGACTCTTGGGGAATTGCCGCGGTTCCCGACTTGGCAATCTGTGTTGCGGCTGAATCGCTCTCCCGGTTTACACGACTTCCTCTCCCCTGGTTGCGCCCTATTGGTGCGCTTTCTTCTCTCCAGTATTGGGGATCTGGGGCGCGATTCCTCGCTATCGCTCGACGGCGGAGAGCCATGCGACTACGGGGTTTTCTCAATTTTTCCCTTGCGTTTACCCTCAAGTACGGGGTGAGGTGCTGGTCTGTCAAGTGCAAATGCTGGTAATAGTTTGAACTGTTTGCTATCAGGTGACAATAGCTTCTACTACCGTTCGGCAAGTCACAGTGAATGCATATGTTTGCATCGAACTCTTGCGCGAATAAGTATGCGCTGTCTACTGTTCCATACTTGGATTGGGACTTCAGTACCGCTTCGGTCTCGGTTGGTTCACCGCACGATTTTAGTGCATCCGAGGCGAGTAATCGCTTTCTCAGCTAAATTGCTGATATTTCAAGGTTGAGCAACTTTATTAGAGAGAAAAACAAACAGTTCCCAGGAGGCCACATCGGGATATTGTCGGACCGGTGCAGTCTTGCGACGGGCTCAGCGCAACGCTTATTACGGATGTACGTGTGTGTAAGTACGTTAGCCGAGCTGGCCGATGAATCCACGTCGGACGAATCGGATCTGCGGTCGTACTTCAGCAGCACTCCCACAAAATTTTCCAACGGCCTCTCGTCCTCTATTTTTGTTAGGACGGACGTGTCCGACAGGTCTGCCGCCGACTCCCTACTTGGTGTTGGCGTATCCGTGGTAGAGTTTAGTTTAGGCCTCTCCTGGTTTCTCGCGGTTCCCGCCTCCTCCTGATTTGCAGTCGGTTTGGTGGCTGAGGGGTCAACCGGCCCCTTCTCCGACGCGAGGCTCGCCTTGCTTTCGGTGATGTTTATCGCTTTTTCCTTCTATATCTACCACTAATTTTGCTCGAAATTTACTATTTGCCCACGGCCATCTCGCGTCTTCTGGAAGAGCTGGGGTGTTCTGTGGAACTGCGTTTGATTTGCTGCGGTCTTTCTCGGGTCGGAGTTCAGATACCACTGGAAGGGCTGAGCGGGTTCGAGGTTCCGTCGACTGGTCGAGTGGCATTTGTGCACTGATGTGCTTCTTGCCTGACTCAGTCCTTTCCTGGGGGAAACTGAGCGTTTCCCTCCGTCTCTGCTCGACTGCTTGTCCGACTCGTTGCGTTGTTCGCTAGGTTCGAACAATTTTGGGTGCGATTGGTTTAGCCAGCTTGTGGTTTGCGTGTTGCGTAGCTTGTCGTTACATTCTCTGCGGGTGTTAGTTACTTTACTGACCGGTGGTAACCACTCCGGGGATAGGGATGACTCCAAACTTATCGATTCCATTGACACGTCGGATTTTGATCGATTTTCGTCCCGCGGAGCATTTGGCGCTATCGATTCGCCTTTACTAACTTGGATCGACTCGGCTAAAATTCGTTCTATACTTGCCCTTTCGCTTTTATTCAGCGAGTACGCGCGGTTACCTAATTTCTTTAGCGTTGTGCTGGTGAAGATGCAGGCGAAGTGCACTCGATCGTGGTGGCTCGTGGTAAATACATTTCTGCTATCCGACTCTGTAAACCACCGTATCTCTAGCATCTCGTCTCCGTGAAAAACGTCGTGTAAAACGCGCCCTAGGTAGAAACCGTCGTCAACATTCATAATAGCCAAAACTTCTCCGGTTTTATATATTAATGCCTGGCCTTTCTGATTCTTTCGAACGGGTTCGTGACTTCCCGAATCGTCTGATTCAGAAGCGCGGCGTTTGGCCTTTTTATACCCATCAATTCCCTGTTTCCTTACGGCGCGTGTTCTAAATATTTTCCCCGGTGGTACGTTTGCTTCTGCGTCCGGGTCCAACGCGTTTTGCTTGTCAGCAAGCTCGTAGAGTTCTACTCGAGGGGATTCGGGATTCATTTCGCCCTCGCCGATGATCGGATTTCGCGATAGCGCGTCTGCATTACCATTTTTATTACCGGGTCGGTAGACTACTTCAAAATCGTAGCCTCGTAGCGCCGCTTTCAGGCGGTTGAAGCGTAAGTCGGGCTTTTTATTGTGTGGAAATGTTTAAGTGGTTCGTGATCTGTTACCACTGTAAATTTCCTGCCGTATATATAATACCGGAATTGCTTTTTTGCGAAGACTACCGCTAACAATTTCTTATCGTACGTCGGATATCTGAGTTCGCTGCCTTTGAGACAACGCGACGCATACGCGCAGGGCTGATTACGGCCCAGCACACCCTGGGACAAAATGGCGCCCAGGGCCCAGTCACTTCTATCGGCCATTATTATGAACGGTTGTGACAAGTCTGGGGCCTTTAAGACTGGCTCGGAGCACAATATTTTTTTTAGAGAGTCAAATGCCTCTTGCTCCTCTTGAGCCCAAGTAAATTCGATACCTTTCCGCAGTAGTCTGCATAGCGGATATGCGATTTTGGAGAAGTTTTCTATAAAGCGCCTGTAGTAACTAAACAAGCCGAGTGCCTGTTTGACCTTCACCTGATCTGTTGGTGCAGGATACTCCGACATTGCCCTTACCTTCATGGGAACGGTCTTGATTTCGCCTCCCCCTACGATGTGTCCCATAACTAGAGCCTCTGTCTTTAGAAACTGACATTTCTTTGGCTCGACTGTTAGGTTGGCTTGTAGCAGTCTCCTGAGTACCCTGCGTAGGCGAATTCTGTGCTGTTCTAGGGTTTCGTTAAACACCATAAAGTCTTCGAGGTAGATCTCGACTTCTTCGCCCTGAAGGCCGACCATGGCTAGTAACATAGCCTTGGTGAAGGTTATTGTTGCCTCCTTTAGCCCCGTGGCCATTCTGTCGTACTGGAGTAGCTGGTTTCCATGCTTGCCGTCAGGTGCGTAGAAGGCTGTTAGGTGCGCTAAGTCGGAATGCATCTCGATCTGGTGGTACCCTTGCTTGAGATCCATTACCGTGATGTAATTTGCCGAAGCCAGTTGCTCTAAAATATCGCTTGTGAAGGGCAGGGGGTGACAACTGCCCTCTGTTACTTCATTCAGCGCTCTGAAGTTCGTGACTAGCCTAAATTTCTTGTTTCCTTGGGCGTCCGGCTTCTTGGATACTATCCAGAGTGAGGATGAGTAATTTGAGCTGGAAGGAATCACGATCCTTTGGGCCCGTAGCTTGTCGAGTTCCCTTATCATGTGTTCCTTCAGGGCTGGAGGGAATCTGAACCTATTGTTACGTATCGGCTTGTTTGATTTCAAGACGATTTTGTGTTGGAGTAAGTGCACTATCTCCCTTATGTACCCGATTTCCTCTTCGTTGCAGCCCTTTAAATCCGCCAACTCCATTATTTTATTTTCATTTAGGTTGAGCACCTCTTTGTAATCTTCCGTTTGCTTCCTTGTATCGTATAAGCGTCTCAAACATGCCGAAAACTCTGCAGCCGTCTCAGCTGAGCCGTCCCCGTCGGCTTGATACAGCGGGTTCTCTGCAGCCGTTTCACATAGCTGCAAGTCGAATACCGGACTGCCAATTGTTATTTCGTTTTCACTTAAGTTTATGCATTCTGCATAAACTCGGCCGTTAATGTTTTCGTCAACGAAATGTCCAAAAAGCAGATTCCGATGTCAATCCATCAATGGGACATGCGCACTAATCACCATTTTTACTCTCGGCGGCACTGTCACTTTCTCGTCCGATAAGAACGGTACGAATGAGCCGTTGAGCTTTAAGCTCTGAGATGCTGCGTCGACACAGCCTTGGACCCAGCCGATTATACCCGCATTTTCTATGGGGAATTCGTTCGGTACTACTTGGATATTGCATTGCAACCCTCGCAGTCTGATTGCTGCTTGGCCTAAAGTGAACGAAGTGCCGGGAGTTACTCCTTGGATTTCGTTTTTGTTTTGCGTGTCGATCGGGTAACCGGGTGCGAGGTGACCGATTTTTCAACGGATATATCTGCTCCGGAATCGGTGTAAAATTTGCTTTGCCTTTATTTTAGTTGAGGGCAGTCCAAAGAAATGATCGGTGGTTGCCTTCCCGCCGTAAGAAATCTGATACTTGCTGAGTCATTGCGCTCCTCGATCTTCGGCTCTTCCTCTTGACGCTCGACGCTTGGGGTATACGACGAGCGTGCTTCTAGTTTTTTTGATTCTGCTGGCTATCACGCTCGTCCGCAGGTTTGTTGCCTTTTTGGCTGCTATCGCGACTGGTAATCTCTTTTATTACCCCAACCGGTCTTACGTTTTTTTATCGTAACTGTTACCGTTGCTGAACTCCCTACTATCGCGGTTCGTGTAATTATTATTATTAAATTTGGCTGCATAACCGTTATTATGTTTATAGGGGTGTCGAATTAGGTTTCTTTTTGCGTGATTAACCACGCTTCTACATTCCTCGATTGCATGCCCGTTACGCTGGCAGTACGTGCAGAATGCATCGTTATTGGACTGTTTCACTTTGGGGTTCTTGTCGTTATTATCACGACCCCTATATCCTCCATCGTTATCCCCATAACCATAGTTCGCTTTGCCCTTAGGATGCTGAGGTTCTAATATTGGTGCCTCGTCCACGGCTACGCGCCGTACCTGTACCGGGGCTGGCTCTGCCGCCGCCAGAGGCTTGGCGACGGCTCGGCGTGCGCTCTGCCTGCCCTCGAACTCGAGCGCGATCCTTATAGCTTCACCCAGAGATCGCGATCTTTCGCCGCGTACTTGGTGATCGAGCGGGGCTTCCAGGCCGAATAAAAATTGCTGCAGAACGTCATCATCTGCTACGCGCCTTCTCGCTTTCCTATCAAAGTTCGAAAGACTCGGTGCCGACTCTATTACAGTCAAACAGCGGTTTTGCAGTTTCTGCATCCGCACACCGTAATCGCCCGCTATTTCTCCCGGATTTTGTTTTAATATCTTGACCTGTGCCATGATATCGTCGGCAATGCCTATGTTTCGGTACTGCATTATCAGGTCTTTTAGCAGCTGTTCGGCTCGCGAGTAAGTAGTTAGTCGCGCATTGTATCCATCCGCGTCTCTACCGGTCAGTTTGGTGGATAAGCTGTAACACCACATTTTGTGTGTGTTACACAATGTGAACGACAGCACAATACCTACCCATCTCGCAAGCGAGCTCTCATGCCCTGAAGCAGCTGAAGAGGACGCGCAGCTGCCATCCCATAAAGCCTCGCATAGGTGGGAGCTGGCTGGTCTCGGCTGGGGTGCGTTGAGCATGTCCTGGCGTCTCCTCTCCTTACTCCTGTCCCTTCGAACCAACCTAAGGAAACACACAAGAGATTAGAAACCGAGAATAAGTAAAATGGTATTAGAATGATATCCACCTGATTTTATGCCTGGAAAGGCATGAATAGATCCACCTTGGGCGTAGCGGCTGCTTCTCTAGACATGAAGGAGGCCTGCAACATACACCCTAGAAAACATAAAGAAGAGTTAGTTTACAGCAGCAGCAACAGCCTCCGAAGCACTCGCCAGACACCTAGAAACAACACAGCATTAGTAAGGGGAGATTACAGTGATAAACTAAACACTAATCTCACCTGATAATAGTGGCAGTGGACGATTGCAGTAGGAAGCTGTATGTAGACATAACCTCTTCGAAGTTAACCGTGCCCACTGCTCCTGTTGCAAGTACGCCGTCCTGGGCCTTGCAGCTCTCGTCTTCGTGCCCCTTCGTCGGCACCGTTGCCCAGATACCCCTCCTGCTACATCCATCCATGCCTCGTCGCACTTCCTCGTCCTGGCCACTCGTCCTTCCTCGTCCTCTCCAACACCGTCTGCCCGCTGTATCTCAGCGGTTCGCGATCGCTGTGTCCGCCGCGCCGGGGGGAGCAACTCGAGTTTCCACTACTCCGCTGGGAACTCCCATCCGATGTGTAATCTCTGCGGCTCGGGGGCCGCGTATCTAAGTTATCAAGTCGACCTTCTGCGCCCCTGTACAGGGCGTTACCCTTATGAACGGGGCTGCGCCTGCGTTTGTGTACCACTGCCGCTTTCTCTCTCCAGCCGCGTTCTTTCTCTGACAATGCCCTATTGCGCGACATAGAGCGCTGCCTGTGGCGTGCACTTCGTGGGGCACCATTTTCACTACTTACTTTATCCCCGCCGCTGTCGTAGCCTGAGTGAACGTCGCGGCTTCCTTTTATTTCCAATCGCGCCTTTCCCGGTTGTCTACTATATAATGGCGCGAGCATCTCGCGGATCCCTTCCAATATTAATTTCGTTTGCCCCGAGCTTCTCTGGGAACTTCCAGAGCTCCGCTCGCTGTAGCGGCTCGCCGCGCGCCTATTCTCGCTCAGCGGCCCTTCGTTCGCTTTGGTGGAGTTGTACGCCGCTTCACGATTAAGATTTGCACGCTGGCTTGTTCCGTCTCCTACAAGCCCCGTGGTGCTCATGGATAGCGGTGCGTTATCGCACGCCCCCCATACTATTTTTGTTATATCAATTAGAGAGGCCGACGTTGCATTTCTCATTTATTGCCCAACGCTCTGGTGTGACTAACTGCGCACGCAAGGGGTCGTCTGCCCTTTCTGCTTGAGGGGCCGTCGCCCTGTTCTTGCCTCGAAACCAGCTGCTTCCGATAGCGCGGGGCTGGTGTAATTGCGCCTCTGTTCAGCATCGCCCCCCTTCGCGATCTCGTCGACACTCGCGTTTCTACTGCGGTTCTGCATCAGGTTTTTCCGCGCCTGTTCACGATCTGCCTGACTATCCCACTCGGAGTATTCGCTGCTCGAGCCGCTCCTGTTTAAGCTGCGTGCGCTCCGATACGCTAATTTCTGGTCGCACGGAAATACCTCCCTTAATCCCGATACCACCTCTCTTAATTTTTTATTCGACCGCCGGTCGACGACTGAATCGCTCTCACCTCCACCAGCTCTGCATGATTTCCTACGCGCCCCGATCCTTAACGCGTCACTCGCTGCGTCGAAAAATCCCGGAGGTGCCATGATCACGGTTACTTTAAATTCCAAACTTCGTGAAAATTTCACAAATTTCAGACTTGTTGAGTCTTCTTACTTCCTTAAGATTTCCGCGTTATTTAAAAATTTTTACAAATTTGTAAACTTTTAAAATTTTCCATAAATTATCGAATTTTCTAAAATGCCCTGAAATTTGGCAAATCTTTAATTTCAAAATTTTCCAAAATTTCCCGGGTTTTCATGAATTGTCGGCTTTTTTAAGATTTTTTAAATTTTCCAAAATTTTCCGAGTTTCGAGTTTTGCATTTTCCTCAATTACCGCTACTATTTTGTGGCACACATGCGTTCGAGATCGTCGTTGTATTTCGCTCGCACACTTATTTTCAGCACTCCCGATTGACGGAATTACGCTGCGCTTGATGCGTATCGCGATACTACTCTCGACCTTTTTAAGTTTACTACTTCTTAATTTTTTGAAAAGGGGGATTGCCAAAGCTGCGCTTAGAAAATAGCAAAGACTTACAGTATTGCTACCACAATCTGCACCGTTTGTGCCCGCATTGCGATAGGTGCGCGACGGTGGCTGCTGAAAGACGCGCCGACGGTGACGTGACTGCTCGTGCGTGTCGGCGGCTGGTCCGCACCGACAGCTGGATAGCGCGTGGTGGCTGCTGGACGATACGCTGGTGTTAACGCTGTGTTCGCGCGTGTCGGCGGCTGGTCCGCGCCGACAGCTGAGTTGCGCGAGGTGGCTGTTGCTGCTGTTTCGATGGCTGAGATCAGCTTTGGTGGCTGAGATCAGCTTTGGTGGCTGAGATCAGCTTTGTTGGTATGTGGAGGGCTGCAGTTTCTCGCTGGAAGCGACGGCGAGATTCCGAATGTTTCGAAACTGCAGTTTTCGGCCAGATTTCTGTGCCTCCGCTCAGTGGTAGCAGTCGGCGACTTTTCCTTTTTTTTTTGCTTACTCGCTGATTATACAGTTGCGAGAGCTCGTGTCGCCCTGTTTTGAGCGGCTTCCTGGATAAATCTGCCTCTGCTCTAACGCGCACTTGTATTTCTCTTTCACGGTCACCACCGTTTATATGTGTCGATAAGAAATTAAGGTTTCGCTTGGGGTGCTGGTACGATGTATCTCCAGCGGGACCCAAGCCACGAGGGATGCCAAATGTGACGGATGGGAGTGAGTGAAAGGGTGAAAAGATTAGGCGCGAATAGGTGGCTACTCTTTATTCCAACGAAAAGAGCACCTGCCACTGCTGTGGTTGCCGGGAACCTGACAGCCCTCTAGCAGTCACATCGCAACGGCCGCGAGCAGTCTCACGCTCAAAGGTGCAAGCTCTGCATCTTCGCGCGCGGGAACGCTAAAGCAGTTAGGAGCATTGCTGACTGCGCGTCTGGCACGCATCCGCTCTGCTGGTCGGAGTTGCCTCGGAGAGCCTTCAGCTCGTCCGTGACAACATAATTGAAAAGTCCAATAATTATTTCAATATCTGATGTTTAAAAGGGTGTAGATATGTACTAAAAATAAGATTTCATATATTTTAATAGAAATGCAAAGTCTGAACATGATTGCAATATTTGATATTCAAAAATGTGTGATTGTGTCAAAATAACATTTCAAATATTTAAATATGTTAATATAATTGAAAAGGCTAATAATTATTTAAATATCTGATGTATAAAAGTGTGCAGAGGTTTAGTCTAAATAAAATTTCATGTATTCTAATAAAATTGCAAAGTCTAAAAATATAATGGAAATATTTGCCGTTCAAAAAAGTGTAGCGATTGGTCAAGATAAAATTTCAAATATTTTAATATAATTGAAAAGTCTAATAATTGTTTCAATATCTGATGCTTAAATGTGTGCAAAGGTTTTGTCAAAATAAAATTTCACATATTTTAATATAATTGAATATTTTTAAAATGATAGTAATATTTGACGTACAAGAAAAGCAGAAATTTCGTGAGAGTAAAATTTCAAATATTTTAACATGACTGAATATTCTAAAAATGATCGGCATACGTGATGTTGAAGAATGCGCAGAGCTTTTGACAAAATGAAATTTTCGGTATTTTAATATAATTGAAAAATCTAAAAATGTCATTAAACAAATTTAAAAAATCCGTACGCAGTTGAGTCGGTGTGACTTGCCGCCGTTTTTTTATATGAAAGTACCTTGTAACGAGGTGATTAATTAGTTAATAACAATTAACTATATTAATCGGATTGCCTGCGGCGTGCGCCGCACACAGCGCGCGCGTGCGACTTACTGTTTGCTTCCCTTCAAGCCGGCTCGCGGCGACTTGCCGCCGAGCTCGGACTTGTTGCAGCAGTGCAGGATCTTCCCAGGAACACACCGAGTCCACGAGTACTCGGTTCATGCGAAGTTTCCTCACGCATGAGTTTTCGCGACCTGAAAGGGGCGCGAAAATACGAAGGCTAATTCTCTCGCAGCATGAACGTATTTAGCCCCGATTGGCCTAGCTGGGTACGCGGAAAAGGCGGGTTCGGGTTAATTAACGACAGTGGGATTTAATTAATTAACAAAATAACGAAATATATTCTTTAAAAACTTAACAATATTTACAACGACGATATCAAGATATTAAATAATGAGCAATGAAGTTAAATGATAAAAAACACGGGCAGGTCGAGCGTCACTTGCGAGCTCCGCGCGACCGATGCTGAGCTCACCGCCGGTGTCGCGAGAATTCCTTGTACGCGCGTAATTCTCTATTTTCTCGGGCTATACGGAGCCCTTATTCAACGAGGGCACAACACACTATTCGCAGTGTGGCCCTATTAACCGTAAGCGTTATCTCGCGGGCTAGCCCTTACCTCATTCTTAAGAGTGCGACACGAGAAGGTGCAGTCGAAGTCTCGCTCTTCCCCTCTCTCTTTCTCTCTTTCTCTCTCTCTCTCTGCCTCTCTGATCACGGTCACTCCGCTTGCCGCTACCCCACGCTGCTTTTCTCGCCGCTTCTCTGTGAACTTCGTGCCTCTTGTGCTGTCTCTCTCTCTGAATTGCTCTGTCACGAAGGTACCAGCACGCGGCTTCAGAGCAACAGGTAGAATGATGTAATATTCGCTCGAGGCGCCTCGGCGTCTCTCGCGCCTCTCGTGTACCGAGTTCCTCGCGTGGCTGGTAGATGGCCTCCCATGTACCTTTTTTACTCCGGATCGGGATAATTGGCGATTAATTCGCGACTCGTTACAACCTATTAAAATAAACTATCAAAAAAACTTTAAGCGCTTAAGGTCTACTGTGTGACCCAGTAGAGTGTTCTGAATTTTCAAACATGGCGAAAAGACGGCTATTTTCAAAGATTTTAGAGAGCTCCAACTTCGATGCATTTGAACGCATCAAAATAGAATTTTGTCATATTTTTACAAACTTTAAAAAAAGAATATTAGACCCCCTTGGCAGCTCAATATGGCACTCCATAGAGATGTTGGCAACTTGCGGCCTTCCATTTTGCCCCTTATATTTTTTTGAAATTTTCAATGGAGCGTAACTGTTCATCTAGATATCCTGAATGATGATCCTACTACTCGAATTAAAGATTTTAATGTCAGCTTTCGTTTTACCGTACGTAGAATTATCTCTAATTTATAATACATTACGTAAATTACGTTAATAGTATGTCATTTACTTTAGGTGGAAAAAGAACACTAAAAAAAATTTAAAGTGACGCTATATATTCAAAAGACAAAACCAAACCAAGTGCATTAGTTTTTAGAATGATTGAACTATATTTCCTGAAACTTAGAGCTCAAAAGGTTGTAGTAGAACCAAGTTACATGGTTGCACACTTGACGATTTCCGAGAAAGTACCTATCATCCATAGGCTGTAACTTTGGTTATACGAAACAATTTTGATTATGTACAACACTCTACTGTGTCATACAGTGGACCTTAGGGGCTGAATTTTTTTTGAGAGCTTCTTTTTATGGGTAAATTCATATAAAGAATCGATAGCAAGTAACGAAGACGCGAGTGCGCACGGATTTTTAATATTTGTTTGTAATGACTAATATATATTAATCTAATATAACATCAACTTTTTATATATTAGTGTATTATGAAAAAGGCCAAGGGTCCGCTGTGTTTGTGATTGTGAGCGGACATATGTAATCTCGGGCGCGATGTTTCTCACGGAGGACAATGATCAAAAAAACATGCTAAAACACTCCACTTACTTTAATATGATCTCCGCAAAGATGGTTAGGAAGCAGATCTTTATGCTTACATATTTTTATTGTTGAATGTAGGAGAGACGGAGTAAATGTAGCTGCCTTCCTATCCGTCCAAGGAAAAAAAATTTGAGAATTGAGGTCAGACAGATGTCTAGTGGGCTATTCTCTCTCTCTCTCTCTCTCTCTCTCTCTCTTCCTTTGGAGTTGAGAAGTCGCTTCTAATAGTGCTCCGTCTTTAAACTGTATTAAAGTTTTATTTCAAACACGGCATAAACACATAAATCGGTCACGTGAAGGCTCCCTTTGCTGACTTTCATTTCGTGTGTTCGAAGGCATCAATATCTTTGTTATACTCAAAGATTATCCATTCTTTAACACAAGAAACTTGAGGTTGGTCTATTTATCAGGCCGTTTGTCGTCTTGCCATACATTTGACTGCTGCGCCTTACGTTTCGTTTTGTTTTCGACCGGTCTCTAACATGTCTGCACGGCTTCAAAAATGTGGTTTCTGCTCTTCCTACATAACTCGTGGCGATCTGGAAGCATCCCAGTGCAACAAATGTGTAGTTCTTTATCACAGAAACTGTGTACGCGAAATGTGGTTTAACGGAGATGGCTCTCTGACGTATTGTGTTGATAGCCGAAAGCGTATAGCAGACACTTCTCTTTCGCCAAGCAAACTATCTGCTACTAATTCTGACGGTACGGACGACCTCAGAAATCTCCGCCTAAACAAGTACACAAACGTCCCGGCACTTTTGGATTCGCTCTTGGCTAATAATAATGCGAATCCGCATCGCTCTACGCAGCATCATTTATCGCTATCAGCTGGTAATAAAGCAGCCGGTGTCTCCTCAGTAGAGCATACACACACAACAATAACAACACACAGCTACGCAGCCGGCGACTCTCATGCCTATCCTACCTACACACTAGCAGACGCACTCACCAACGCCTCTCCCCTCTCCACCGCAGCTGGACTCGAGAACACTACGGCTGCCGCAGGCACGTCTTCATGTCTATCTCCGCCTCTATCTCCATCTCTCTCTCGCTCCACGCCGTTCGCAATACCAACTACTGGAGAACAGTATGTTCCCCCACTGTTACTATAGCAACAGTCGACTGCCGCTAGCTCTACCACGAATTTGCCTGCGCTTGGACTACCGGCTTACTCTACAGCGACTGCGTCGAGCGCCAAACAAATCGCAAAATCCGAGAATGCTGATGATATGCTAAATATGATGAAGGAACTTATGCTGCAGCAGACGCAACTGATTACTGCAGAATTCAATGCATTAAAAGAAACACAACAAAAGCAGTTCGAACAATTTTGCACGAGACAATAGAACCTAATTGAAGAAAGACTACATGACTTGACTGCGATTAACACAAGACTCGAAGACCATCAATCACAGATACAAAAACGTGTCCAAACGGCTGAGTCGCAAAATGCACAACTCCAACAGTTGAACCAGAAAGTTGAAGCACTTGCCAACAGATCTTCGCTGGGTAATACCACAGCAACCCCAGCGCCTGCAGCTACTTTTGATTCTGCGGAACTTATCATCTCCGGTATCCCACTCGACATTTTGTTGACCCCACACCAGATTGCCATAAAGGTTCTGGGAGCCTTGAACTTGCCCAATCTTGTTGGGGATATTTTGTCAGCGGAGGATTTTCCGCGGACTTCGGCCACATCATCGGACACTCGACAACAATCAACTCCTGTTTTTCGATCTCAAGAGTCCAATACGCACCCACATAATGGTAATTCACTATCTTCACGTTCCAGAAATTTTCGTAGCGTAGTAGTAAAATTTAAATCTGCTCATATTCGTGACCACGCAGTTTTTACGCGGGTTAATTTAAAATCATTTACAGCAGCAATGGTGTTCGGTCACGCTTCCACCTCGTTGATATTTCTGCGAACTTTGTACCCTAGGCATGTATATAATCTTTTGTTAAAAGACAGATCGCAATCTAGTAAATTAGGGTACAAACGACCCAGAGTTATCAACTTGGTGTTACACATGTGCAAAGATAATGCATCTCCTCTTATTCCGATAAATAGTGATTACGACTTACTAGCTTGCCAGCCGATAATAGAAGCTAGCAAACGGGCCCCTCAGGTCCGATCTGTCAGGTGCTAATGTCTCACCGCATTTTCTGACAGGTGCCAACGCGAGCGACAATTCTTAGAATTAAGATCAGTTAATACGAATACGGTACACTCCCCACCCTCTGTCCTCCTCGGTGGTGTCGAAATCATGCATGCCAACGTCAATGGTCTTACAACCCATTTCGAGGAAGTAGAAGCATATCTTGACCTTCACCCCAAACATATAGTAGGTATCACAGAATCAAAACTGTCTAGTGAGGATAAAGACATACCTGTGGCCATTGACGGATATGCCCTAATTCGACACGACCGCGTAAGACGTGCAGGTGGAGGAATCGCTATATACATTAACAACAACTTTAAGTTTAAGACTCTTGCGACGTCCGATGTCCGTGATGACAGCGTCCCTGAGTATATTATAATGGAAATCATCCATGATTGCAAATCACTCTCATTTTCAGTAGTTTATAGGCCACCAAAAACAGCAATGCCGGAAGAATTTTTTCACAAACTCTCAGCTTTTTTCACGCGTTACGACAGTATAGTTATCACGGGTGATTTCACTGTGAACATGTTATCTACTACGTCATACGAAGCCAAATACATGTATGACATCATTCGATCGAATGCTCTGTACCTTGTTCCTTCTGGGCCAACTCACCATACGATCAACGCACAACGTCTTCAATCTCACACATGGCTCGACCTATTTATTGTACATTCGCCTTCAGCGGTTATATATGCGCAATATTTATCGTCAAATTAAAACTCGTGATTTCTGTGGTCTCAACAGAGCTCGGTATCTCGATGATTTATCCAATAATTTGAATGATTTTAAACAACACAATAATATTAATCAATTAATCACTCGATTTAACAATGCTGTCACTTGCACCCTTAATAAATTTGCACCTTTTCGTTCCGTTAATATATGTAATCGCCGAAAACCATCGGTCTCATCTGACATCCGCTCCGCCATGAAAGAACGCGATAGAGCTTATAAGACAGCACGTGACAGGGGACAGCAACTTACCGAATATCGAGCTCTGCGTGCAAGGGTTCTACAAAAGCTTCGAAACTCAAAAAACGCTTATTATGCTAATGAAATAGCCAGAGCTCAACGCTCAAATCGTCTATGGAGTTCTCTTAACAGGCTAGGCATAACATCATCTCGATCAACCTCGCCATTTTCGCTCTTTTCACACAATGATATCAATAATCATTTTGCATCCGTCGCTAACGCATCTAGATCATCTCCTGTACTCCCACTACCACCCCTCCCCTCAGTTTCGTCTCATATACATTTACTAACTTTCTCTAACATCACCCCCAGTGATATCTCTGAAGCACTTACCTGAACCAAGTCCAAGACTTACGGGCTTGATGCAATCACTATTAAACATCTCTCACAATCATCTCCCACCATTCTCGAAACACTCACCACAATTTTCAATCTATCAGTCACCAAGGCATCTTATCCAGCGCTTTGGAAACAGACTCTTATTACTCCTATTCCCAAAGTACCAGCTCCATCCGACATATCTGAGCTACGACCCATTGCTAGGTTGTCTGAGTGCTCTAAGTTGTTAGAGAAGATTCTATCTAAGCAACTTCTGTGTCACATTGAGAAACACAACCTTTTCATCCCACGGCAAGCTGGCTTTAGAGCAGGTCACAGTACTCAGATGGCTCTGCTCGGCGTACTTGATGACATAAGATTCGAAATGGATAGCTCTGGTTTCACGATCTTAGTCTTATTTGATTTTTCCAAGGCGTTTTATACGATTCACCATCACATATTAATTCATAATCTTCGATCATTTAGAATCAGTGATCACCCATACAGTGGCTCATTTCTTATCTTGCTGACAGATGCCAGGCTGTTATTGATGAAGGTGGCCGCATATCGGACTGGATTGATACTTGGGCTGGCGTTTCCCAGGGCTCCGTCCTAGGCCCACTATTGTTCGCCATCTTCATCAATGACCTCCCCATGATACTGAAATTCACCAGACATATGATCTACGCTGACGACACTCAAATTTACAGAATCTGCAAAGGTATCTGAATATTGCGCTGCGATTGCCAAGTGGGCCTCTTGTAATGGACTCACTCTAAATCTGTCCAAAACCAAAGCAATGCTCTTTGGTAGCACATTAAACATTTCATTGTTCGATCGATTTAGAACTCTTACCTAAGGTTTCAGTCAATGGCACTCCCATCTCTTTTGTCAATGAAGTAAAAAATTTGGGTGTCTGGTTGACTCCTGATCTTAATTGGGGAAGGCAAGTGTCACACATCTGTCAGCAAGTGTTTCGCACCCTCAGACAGCTACGCCCTTATCAACGTGCTCTTTCATTTGGTGTCCGTAAATCACTTGTGCACTCACTCATTCTCCCTCACTTTGATTATGCCTGCCTTGTCTACCATGACCTAACTGGTGAACAGAACCTGAAGCTTCAGCGGGCGCAGAATGCATGCACCCGCTTTGTTTTTGGTACCATTCCCTGGATGGCTCATGTTACCCCCTATCGCAAACGGCTAGGATGACTCACGGTGAAGGCCCAAAGAGAGTACTTCATGGGTGCGCTGACGTTTACCGTATTTAAGACTGGTTGTCCAGATTCTTTGAAGTCTAACTTCATACTTACGGCAGATAGTGATGTGCGTAGATCAGCTCGACTCCGCACTGAACCCCTCCTCATCCGTAATTTCAAAACTTCCTTATATACCAATTCCTTCGTAATAGCCGCCTCATATTTTTGGAATAGCCTACCAGAACACATTACCTCCCTGCCTCCCAAAACTACCTCTCTCCAAACCATCAAATTCTTATTACTAAGTTACCTCAACAGTTGTGATGTTCAGTCTGATCCTGCACACAAGTAAAAAATCAAAAATTCTAAATATAAAGGTTCCTAGTAGCTTTAATGCTACATACATATTGCTGCTTTAATTTTAATTTTAATTTTAGCTTTAATTATACTTATATATCTCTATATTTTATATTGTTATTGCGTCATATTTTGCGGCCAAAGAGCCGTTCAGATTACTTTATGTCTTATTTTATTTTATACACCGAATGTTCGAACCTGTACATACTATTGTTAAACACTATTATTGCGAGCGTACCGATCACGTTATATATTATATGATTATATTATTACATATTGTATATTGCTAATGTATATATTGTTCTTTATGCCCTATGGGACAATTTCAGTCCCAGGGTGAAAATAAACAAATAAATCTCTCTCTCTCTCTCTCTCTCTCTCTCTCTCTCTCTCTCTCTCTCTCTCTCTCTAAAAGTCAGTGTACACGGACGTACCTCACATCGCTCTGCAATCTTTTCAATATTGTGCATCAGTGACACTTGTTTGAGAGCCGAAATATTTTGCAGTCGGAGTGTGTTTTTGTGCGCTTTTGATTTGTTTGGTCACTAGATGGCACAGCGCAGTGTTTTTAAGCTAAAGCTAGAGCTTTCATTCTACATATTGGAAGAATGATCGAGCCAGCTTTCTGCCATTTCTTACGCACTTCAAGGCTGCTCTGACGGTATTCCTGAATGTTAGGATCTGCAGCAGCCTTTCAGGCACCATACTGCATACTGAAGACTGAGTATTGCCGACATCTTTTGTCCTCTGCTGACTGTCATCGAAACAACTCGTACTCTGTATAATGACGTGATACCGTGCTGCTCATTGCTGTACAAATGTATTTCTATTTATAATTAGTACTGTTTATTGCATATTTTACTTACATACCTTTTAACTGTGAGTGCCTATGAGTGCGTGCACTCTGTTATTCACTGCAAGTGAATATTTCTTGTTATGTTTTTAAGTATTTCTCTCATCGACCTGTTTTATCGACCACCCATGATCAAGACTCAATAGCGCACAGTCACTTATGAAACAGTAATTATGCTAGCTGATAGATGTCACTGCTAGTACATCAGCTTATCAATCTACTATACCTATGACTGTGCAAAGTGCCTATAATTATCCTTAGCGTACTTTCTGCATATTGGGCACTATTAAATGATTAGAATAGCAAGATCCTCATGAACTTCTCAATTAAATCCAATGACCAAGTTACAGTTATTCAATTTATCATTCATCAAATAAGTAAAGCAGCTTCTCCACCGATAAACCGCAACATAGTATTGGCATGCTTATGAAGTGCCTATTGTGGTATCATAAATTTGATGTAAAGCAGCTTGTCCAGTAGCTCTCACGGCTACACTGCTATTCTTGGATTTGTGCGCGTCAAAATGCACGAATGGCCATATGTAAAAGATGCAAGAGAACTATCCAAAACGCAATAACTGTTTGTGAAGTTTGTCGCAGCACATTTCATGTAGGCCGTACCCTCCAATATATCCTCACTACTAGATCAAATAAGTATTGTATTGCTGCATTCTCCCACAGTCGCACTCGGTCATTATCCATAGAAAGCCTCCGATGCAGTCGTTTTGACTTTACTCCTGCGAGAATGGTATCGTCCAGTGATAACATCAGTAACACCAATAAAAAACTGCCATCAGATGGACACCACATGGAGCTAGATCTCCATCCGCAAAATATGGTATGTCCATGTATACCTTAATTTTTTTGCTTTCTTGCTCCCACAGCTGGTATACAACCTCCAACTGCACAGCCTACAGCCTTCAATACCTCTTTAACGACGTTTAACTCAAATACTGGCCAGCATTCACAGGTACCAATATCGTCAGCGGACACAGCTGCTATGGGTATGCCATCTATGGCCTCATTATCATCCAATGTACCTCAGCAAAGAGATGTTGAACAAAAATGCCCCGAAACAATTGGTGAATTATTCTCTAATCTCGAATCCTACTTGTGACTTGAATTTGCCTCGTTCAAGGCTCAACAACAATTGCAATTTAATGAGTTCTGCCATTCACAACAATCTGCGGGTGCTGCGCTAGAAGAACGTGTAAGTGATCTTACAAGCATCCACAAGCGATTAGACGAACATTATAAGCATTTTCAGGAGATCTTTATGTCTTTGTCCTCACAGAATGTACGCTTGTCTACATTGAAGGAGAAGATTACTACCCAGGCGGTCGCCAATACTGCCTCAATTGAGTTGGCGTCTACCTCACGTACGTCAATGAAGGATGCATCCAAACTTATTGTTCTGGAATACCTGCTGATCTAAGGCTATCCCCACGGCAGATCGCGACAATGATACTCGCACTCTCCGTGCGCGGGTACTGAGGAATATCTCTGAGGAATATCGCACTCTCCGTGCGCAGGTACTGCGTTTGCTGCGCACCTCAAAGAACGCCTTTTATTCTAACGAAATTCAAAAAGCGCAAAGATCTAATCACTTATGGAATGCTCTCGACAAGATAGGCATAGTATCATCACCATCTACATCCTTTACCATTTTTTCTCACAACTATATTAACCAATATTTTGCATCTGTCTTAAAGTCACTTAACTCCCTTCCAAACTTGCCTGTAACCGTTATTTACTCACCTCCCTCTCAAATCCCTCTGTTCTCATTTACTAAAGTGAACTCAAGTGACGTTACTAATGCCTCGCTGATGCGAAATCAAAGACTTACGGACTAGATGGCTTGTCTATTCGTCATCTTAACACGTCGTATTACGCAGGATTCCTATTCGGCACTTTGGAAACAAACCCTCATCGTTCAGGATCCTAAAATCTCTTCTCCAACTGCAGTATCTGACCCATTGCAAAGCTGTCCACTGTCCACACAGCTAATCAATCACCTTGAAAGACTCTCTCTACTTGATCCACGTCAAGCACGTTTTCGATTAAACCTTAGTACTCAGACGGCATTGTTGTGTGTCCTTGATGATATTAGAATTAGAATGAATAGGTCTGAGTTCACCGTGTTTGTGTTGTTTGACTTTTCAAAGGCCTTCAACACGATGCCTCATCATATACTCATACATAAACTTCGCTCGTTTAAAATAAGCGATCACTCCATCAAATGGATCATATCGTACCTAGCTGACAGATGTCAGGCAGTCGTCGATAAGGGTGGCAGTATTTCTGATTGCATCTCAACCTATGTCGGCGTCCCCCAAGGTTCAGTCCTGGGACCTTTACTATTTGTCATCTTTATCAATGACTTCCCTGGTGTGTTGAGATTCACGGAGCATATGATTTTTGCCGATGACACACAGGTATAAAGGAGTTACACGCGTCATGAACTGTTAGGCACCATCAACAAAGTCTTTGCTGATTCAAATGCAATTTATAGATAGGCTGTAGCTAATGGCCTGTCTCTAAATATTTCCGAGACTGAAGCTATAAACTATCATTCCTAGTATCATTATGTTTTCATTACTATTATTATTATCATTTTCGCTGTTTATATTATTTACTATTATTATTACTACTGTTATATTATTTTGTTATGACTACTTTGTTAATACTTTCCTAACTGTGATTATCTGTATACTGTTCGCACAAACATTCAGTTATATTAATTATGTATAATAATAATGCGATATCTACTGTAATGCTTAATGTTATGCGACACGCTTATACTAATAACTATTAATGTAGATTTTATTGTATTATATTATTGTATTAGCCAATATGCAACACGTTACAATATAGTAAACATTTTACATATTAACAGTTTAATGCTCTTTAGAACATACATTAAGACAAAAGAAAGGTTTAGAGTGATAAAATTAGTTGTATAAAAGATATTTTGGTGTTTGTAAAAGTCAGAATATTTAGTTAATCGCCGATAAATCAATTATTTTCGCATGCAACGAAAATGACAATAAAGTTAAATATGCCACAAACATGACAAATTTGACAGTTAAACGTGATTTATTTAGAGTAACTGAATATTTAGACTTTCAAAACAATAAGAGTATAGGGTAAGTGAGTCAGTTCCTGTGCCCTGCGTCAGTTTCTGTGCTCACGGTAATTTTTTTTAAAAACAATAAAATCATTAAGTAATTCGATACAAAGGTAGTTTATATGGAAAGCTACTATAACGTCGAATAATATTTTGATTTTATTATTTTAGTAAGAAAAATATTAAGAGGCACAGTAACTAACGCAGGGCTCAATAACTGACTCACTTACCATATTCTATATGATGCATTATAGAACTTTAAAAACTTTTTATCGACGGTGTACGTTTTAAAGTACATTTATAGGTACGAGACACCTAAACCCCAACTTTCTTGACAATCACCCATATATATATATATATATATATATATATTATATCTCGTTCATAACCGTTTCTTTTTCTTTCTTCATTTTTTTTTAAATTTCATATACGGACATTAGTGACCTTAACCAGGTAGCGGGTTGCAGGCCCAATCTCCGCCACCGAAAAATCCGGAAAAACATTTTCTTAAAATATCTCAGAAAAATTCGTACTGCCGGGGATTTGAATCCTGGTCTCTTGAGCGGCGCTAATTAAATATTTCAAATTATTTTGAATTCACAAAAATTGTTCCGTTGTCACAATTCAAACTTCCCGCGATTACGCCGAAACTGACGGTGTTTTCTTAGAGTTCACACAAGACGCAGAATACGTACTGCACATTACACTAAAATATAAATCAGGTATAAAACACAAGACGCAATTCAACGTATTGCGCAAACACAAACACAAGCAACAATAACGCCTCCGGGCAACATATCGGCCATTGCGGCATTATCATTTAACAAACGCCTTTGTGCAACAAATCGGCCATTGCGGCATTATCGTTTAAATTAACGTCCTCGGGCAACAAAACGGCCATTTCGGCATTATTGTTAAATTAACGCCGTCGGGCAACAAATCGGCCATTGCGGCATTATCGTATAAATAAAGCCGGCAGGCAAAAAATCATCATTCGGTCATTACGACCTCATCAATCAATTATATCATTTTTCTCAAAACACATATAAACACACATACAAACACATTAGTTTGATATAAACTATTATTCGGTAAATTTGAGTGCGTAAATGTGTGCATGGTAATTTTAAGGTGCGCGAACAAATCGTGAACAGGCGTCTAGGTCTGGTTCAGACCGGCACGTGGTGCAACTATTGAGTTGCATCGGGTGTTGGTCGAATTACTTTTCGGGCACTGTTCACGAAGAAAGGTTAATCGAAAGCGAGTGTGCGTGTGTGACAAAGCGTATCATTTTTCGTTATTTGTTCTTAAAGTTAATTTCTGTATCATCTTGTAATTAATAAATTCTGGGTTTTTTTATACCTATCAAAGCTTTTTCCCAGCTACAAAATTTTATTGCATTTATAATAAAATTCACTCCATTAATTGATATTAATTGCGTTTCAAAGCTATTATGTAATTTCATAAAATCAAAAAATAAAAATATTCATTAACATAGTTAACTTACCACCTAGGGTAAGTTAGCTATTCGCCTAAGTTTAAACAAAAACCATTTTTTTATTATAACAGAAGAATACTTCATGTTCAAACAGTTACAACCTCACGTTTAAAGTTGAAATAATTGTCTGCTCCGGAGCTACAGAGCGAGCGCTTCGCGAAGCGTTTTGAATTAGAGGCACAACCATACTCAGCTCGCACTTCGCGCTCGCTTGCCTTGCCGTTGCTCGCGCTACGCGTTTGCTTGATTGTATAATATAGTACAAAACTACATTTTTCAATGTCAAAAATCGTCTTTGGACTATTAACTTGATTTAAGGCCAGGTTACTCCAAAAAACGTGATTTTTTTCAATAAATTTTATTCATAGTACAAAACATGTTGAGTAATCAATTTTTTTTACATATAAAAGCACATATATTAAATTACTTGAAAAAAATTTTTTTTTTGTTCAAAATGGCGGTTTTAAAATGACTGCTGAAACTCGTCTGATTAGTAGATGGATTTTGGAAACTTGAATTTTTTCAAAAGTCCGCCATTTTGTTTTTTTTTTCATTGAAAATGTTTCATTCTGCTTGAGGCCATAGCCAATTCGATACAGAACATGAAACCGTTTTGTTTTTTGCTTTCAGATAATTCGTTTCCAAGAAATGATGTCATCCATCTACTAATGAGACGAGTTTCAGCAGCCATTTTCAAAACCGCCATTTGGAACAAAAAAAAAATTTTTTCAAGTAATTTAATATATGTGCTTTCATATGTAAAAAAAAATGATTACTCAACATGTTTTGCACTATGAATAAAATTTATTGAAAAAAATCACGTTTTTTGGAGTAACCTGGCCTTAAAAGCATTTTCGCGTCTTGGTATCACGAAAAAAGTTGTATTTTTCAAAGGTCTATAACTTTTCCATATAAATTTTTCATGTAAAATGCATAGCTGTAAAGTTATATGGTAAACAGTTGTTTTTTCGATGTTAAAATTCGTTTTTGGCCTGTTAACTCGAGTTAAAAGTATTTTCATAAATAGATGCCAATGGGATAAAGTTGTATTTTTCAAAGATCTACAAAACTTTTCCGTTTAATTTTTTCATGTAAAATGCATAGCTGTAAAGTACAACTTTTCTATTTAACTTTTTTTCGTAGAATGCTTAGTTTTCAAGTTATATATAGCCCAAAAACCGTTTTTAGCGATTTTTTATAGTCGCCGCATTTAGCGTATATTTGTAGAATCGATCTCAAAATAGGACCATCAAGTTGTTATACTTGAGTTCCCAAAAAAATTTTGAGCCTGATTCGCTAAGATTTCGCGGAGATAATCGTGTGACATGAATTTTTAAAAAAAAAACACGTAAAAATAAGCAACAAGTGCTCGCAATTTAAAAACTACGTACAGGATCGGGATAAAAAAAAAAATAGAATTTCATATTGTGCTGTAGGAGATCTCTCCTAAAATTTCATCCCGATTGGTAAAAAATTGCGTGAGATATCCTATCGCACACATTTTTCACTAACGAAAATATAAGGCACTTCCGTGTCGCGGTCGTGCCTAAAAACAGGGACAGATAAAAATGACAGGCGCGAGCGCGAAGCTCGAGCGTCGACGGTTGTGCCGTGCATGCAAAAAGCGTAGCTTTTTTGGCTGCAGTTCACCTGGTGGTCTAGTTTTAGGTTGGATCTCAACCTTTTGTATTTGTCTATAGTGCAAACATCATTTGAAAAGTTAATAGAATTAAAGTAAGTATAAGAATTAATATACTAATTTTTCATAAAATGTGAATTATGAAATAACTATATATTAATAAGCTGTTTACAAAATACAATTTCCTTGAACACATTTTCTTTCGTTTACTAAGTTTTTTTCTTGTCGCTTTTTTTCTTGTTTAAATGCTGTAATGTTGGCCTTTCGTTCTATTCTTCTTTCCTGAAATCATGACATAATTAGCATAATGTATTAGATAATAACTTGTTAACAAAAAACTTAAATTACAGTTATAATTTTACCCTTCTATATTCTTTAATTATTTGCTTCCTTTGTTTTCTCTGATGTGGACTTTCATTTTTAGATCTTACACTCATCCCGATAGTAAAAGATTTGATTGTGTTCAAATTGATACTAGATTTATTGGTTGGCGACGTATTATGTTCAATCTCGAGTTGTGTCAGATTTCGAATAGTTAATTGACTTTGATTACATCCATTTAAAACGTTTTTTGGAATGCCAGTCTTTGCGTCGACTTTAATTTTAACTAAGCCCTGTACAAATGAAAGTTGTGTATTACTATTAGATTATTAAAATATACCTATACATATATTTAAATTATACAGTAGACGATTAAAAAATTTATTCGTTTTGAGACAAAAATATATTGGCCGTTTAAAGTTTCAATACGATACTAGCGATTATACCTTGAAGAACAGAAAATGACTGTCATGAAGTATTATAGACAATTGTTTACGACTTTTCTTGAAAATAAAAGTGTACAGGTACATGAATTTTTCACCCGAAAATAAAAAAAAACGCTGTTAACTGCTTTAGCAGACTGCGTTTCCAAAGCGCTTAAAAAGTAGACTTGAATTATTCATAAGCTTATTTATATCTTTAAGGTAACGTTGCACTATATCTTCGTGAAAAATAGATATTTTTGGTATGCATATATAATGCATTAAAATAATATTTAAACAATGAAAAATCTTCTCTAAAGTATAATAAATATTGTTATGATTTAAAAAAAGTTGCTTATTGAAAAATAGATAATTTTCTTGTATAGGATTCAAAGCAAGTAAACTAAGTCAAATTCTGATTTTTTACAATAGAAGAATTGTAATCTTCTAATTCACATCTTTAATGTTGAAATTATTTTTTTTCAATTCATCTGAAACTTAGATGATACATTCTTAAAGGTATTTAAAGAAAAAATTTGGATCGATTTTTTCATTACCATATAAATACTTTGATTTAAGGCAACTTCTTATTAAAGAACATTTTTTTCATTATTAAGCTTTTTTTTAATATTTTGGATTTATATTTATAATATTGAAGTAAGTGGATTAAAAAAAGTGATCCCAAATTATTTTCGTATAGCTTTATAAATACTTCGCAATTTTTCAAGATGGTTCGTCGAAAAGGTTGGCAAAACAGCATTTGCCAAAATGCTTGTAAAATGCTAATTATTAATATATTATCGTGCATAATTTTCAATAAACTACCTAAAAAAATTAGAATTTTTTTTAAGAATATGTGTTTCTACTGTATAAAGGTGTGTAACATCTTGGGAAACTAAAAGCAAATGGGAGAAAAATTAGAAAAATTGGTAAAATGTTACCTTAAGAAAAATAGGTAGTCGTAAATTCGAATTTTTCTTTTGTTACATTTTTTGAAAGTATTATCACTTCTGAGTAAAATACCATTTAGTTTATTCAGAAATTATGAACATTGGCGATTTGGCAACATACAAGGCGCATAGAGTTTTTTATCCATTCATAAATAAATGAGTGGTAGCTCTGTTTTGTCTTAGAGTTACATGAGGGATAATTAGCCTTATATAAATATAAACCTTAGCTTCTTCGGTTAGTTTAAAAAGTTATATTGCTGATTTACAAAAAACTTTAAAATAAAGAATTTTCTAAAGGTGTGCTGTGGAAAGTACATAGCTTTAAAAAGGCCCTTAGCGGTAAAAAGAATAGTTGAAATTAATACTTATTTAGTATCCACACACGCAAGAACGCCCACCCACCCACACACACACGCGTGCCCTACCACCCCCACACACACTCACACAAACACATACAAATACACGCACACACATACACACACACACGCACATACACACACACACGCACATGCACATGCACACGCACACGCACACACACAATTATTTAGTCATTTTTTTTTGCAATTGGCAACTCTGTTTGCAACATCACAATTGTCCATAAAATTTTTTTTAGTTCATAATGTACACTTTTTTACATATATAAATACCGACACTGATAAGTCTTAACTATGTAGGGAAAATAAACTAATGGATTTAAAACACCCAAACCTCCTTAAATATTCATTTTTCAAACTTTCATTTTTTTAAATTTGTATTATTTATTTGTGTTATTTAGAGTGGTTGGCATAGACATGGCCACATACATGATTTTTTGCACATTTTAGGCACAACCACTCATAAAAATAATTCCTATAAACAATCGCATTGGCCAATCGTCGTTTTTATTAATTATTTGGTTGTAAAATTTTTTGTTTTAAAACATGCAGCATGTGCACTTTTTTAAGTACTTTAACACCACATGGTTCTTTACTTCAAAACCTAATCTTCTTCTTCTTCTTCTTCTTCTTCTTCTTCTTCTTCTTCTTCTTCTTCTTCTTCTTCTTCTTCTTCTTCTTCTTCTTCTTCTTCTTCTTCTTCTTCTTCTTCTTCTTCTTCTTCTTCTTCTTCTTCTTCTTCTTCTTCTTCTTCTTCTTCTTCTTCTTCTTCTTCTTCTTCTTCTTCTTCTTCTTCTTCTTCTTCTTCTTCATCATCATCATCATCATCATCATCATCATCATCATTCTCTAGTAATTTTAAATATTCAGCAACAATCAAATCCGAAGTCGAACCGACGGATATAATCTCATCTGTCGATTATTATTCTTGGCCGATGCAAATGATGTCATGAGCGTACACAGTCGTTCCGGTTTCACCCTCACTGTCGGAAGTGTTTGCCGTCAAAATTTCTAAAAGTTTCTATGTACTGTCATCAGGATGCTCACATTCGCTTACTGTCTGCATGTTGACGTCACGATCCAACGACTCGCTATCGTTGTACTTTATACATGCGTACGATCCCTTGTTCGACGTACGTACACAATTTTTTTTTACACTCTCATCGTATTAAAATGTACGCTCTCGTCGACCGTCAACTGAGCACTGATTTTCTTTGTAATACAATCAGTTTATGTAACTAATTGCTGCTCATTAAACATGGTGGTTTAGTTCAGTACGCGTAGAAAACGTACAAGGCTAAGTAATACTAGCAACAACAGCAACAGCACCAGCAGTGCAAGTACTCGTAGTACTAGGGGAGGCAGCAGTACTGACACAGATGACGATGAAGAAGATGGTAAGATCATATATAGGGATGATTCCACGTCAAGCAAGCAAGTGAACCAATTTTAATACTCTGAAACTTTAAGAAAATGATGTATTTCATACCCAAAATATGTAAAAAAAATTTCAAACCCTTACTTCCATTAGTTCAGGATTTATGCGAAACTGAAAAATATGATTATTTGCATTATTTTCATTTTTTTCAAAATGTATGTAGCTTAGCTCGTTAACTATAGAAGATCAAGTGCTTTAGGCCATGTATTTTGAAAATAGAATTTGATGCAGAATATGATACTATTATATAAAAAAAAATAAAAGATACATTGGCTTATTTTATTAGAAACAGATTTACATGTTAAATCCCATAAGAGTCTAACTTTGGTAAAATAAGCCAATTTCTTTTATTTTTTTTTCGTAACTGAGTTATAGTACAATTCACATCTAGTTTTATCTTAAAATATACATCTAAAACTATCACTGAAATTTTTTTCAACAAAATTTTTTGTGGCGCTCACCTTAAACTTTCATTGCTGTCTTGGCAGAAATTTGGGACTAATCAAAATGATCAAATTTTGGTGATGCAAATAATAGTATCATATTCTGCATCAAATTCTATTTTCAAAATACATGGCCTAAAGCACTTGATCTACTATAGTTAACGAGCTAAAAATACATACATTTTGAAAAAAATGAAAATAATGCAAATAATCATATTTTTCAGTTTCGCATAAATCCTAACTAATGGAAGTAAGGGTTAGAAATTTTTTTTACATATTTTGGGTATGAAATACATCATTTTCTTAAAGTTTCAGAGTATTAAAATTGTTCACTTGCTTACTTGACGTGGAATCACCCCTATATATGATCTTACCATCTTCTTCATCGTCAGCTGTGTCAGTACTGCTGCCTCTCCAAGTACTACTTACACTGCTGGTGCTGTTGCTGTTGTTGCTAGTACAACTAAGCCTTGTACGTTTTCGTAATTTGAATTTCAATGTCACGTGAGTAGGGGTTGCGTCAAATCGAAAATCGAGTTCCACCATCTTAAAGAAGAGACTTCAACCTTTAATTTAAAAAAAATTGACCCCCTTACGACATTTTTTACCTGAGATATCGATCTATGAATTTGCGCCCTTTTTTAGTCAGAATTAGGTGTTGCGTTAATTTTGTTGCGGGGTGTATATGTCATTCCAAACCAATTTTAAACATCCTTGCGCACTCGAGTCTTCGTTACATGTCGCCCATTTTATATATGAAAATACATATGAAAAGATCTCAAAAAAGATTTCAGCCCCTAAAGTTCACTGTGTGACCCAGTGGAGAGTTCTAAATTTACAATCATGACCAAAAAACGGATATTTTCAAAGAATTCTAGAAAGAACCCATTGTTATCGATTTGAACGTACCAAAAAACAATTTCTTCATCTGTTTACGAAATTCCAGAAAATATATTATTCTCCCTTGGCAGCTCAAGCGCCCCCTCTGGCGAGATGAATGGAAATCTGATTTTTTTTGTTTTTAGGTTATGTTTCATCGTTTGTTATTTTACGTAATGAAAACGAATTAAGGTTTACCACGTCTCAAAATTTTCGTCTTGTCCTTTCGTAAAGACCTTTAATTCCTTTTTTTGGTACGTTCAAAATCGTTTCGTATAACCAAAGTTACAGCCTATGGATGATAGGTACTTTCTCGGAAATCGTCAAGTTGGCACCCATGTAACTTGGTTATATTACAACCTTTTGAGCTCTAAGTTTCCGGAAATATAATTCAAACATCCTAGAAACTAATACACTTGGTTTTGTTTTGCCTTTTGAACATATAGCATAAGTGTGAATTTTTTTCTAGCTTAATTTTTCCACCTAAAGTAAATGACATACTATTAAAGTCTAACGTAATTCACGTAAGGTATAATACATTACGGACAACGGTAGAAAGAAAACTGACATTAAAACCTTTCTTTTGAGTCGTCGGAGCATCATTCAGGATATTTAGATGAAATGTTACACTAGAATCAAAATTGTGAAGAAATTTAGGTGGCAAAATGGGAGGCCTCAAGATGCCGGCAATTTAGGAACGCAAGTCGTTGGCAACTTATGGTACTTGAGGCCTCCCATTTTGCTACCTAAATTTTTTCACAATTTTCATTCGAGCATAACTTTTCATGTAAATATCCTCAATGATGCTCCGACCACTCAAATTAAAGGATTTAGTGTCAGCTTTCTTTTTATCGTCCGTATAATTGTCCATAATGTATTATACCTTACGTAAATTACGTCAGACTTTAATAGTATGTCGTTTACTTTAGGTAGAAAAATCAAACTAGAAAAAAATTCAGTTATGCTACATATTCAAAAGGCAAAACCAAACCAAGTGCATTAGTTTCTAGGATGTTTGAAATATATTTACTGAAACTTAGAGCTCAAAAGGTTGTAATAGAACCAAGTTACATGGGTGCCAACTTGACGATTTCCGAGAAAGTACCTATCATCCATAGTTACTTTGGTTATACAAAACGACTTTAACGTGCTAAAAAAGAAATTAAAGGTCTTTCCAAGATGAAAAATTTGATTAAACAGAACCTAAAGAACAAACAAATTCAGGTTTACATTCATCTCTCTAGAGGTGGCCCATTGAGCTGCCCAGGGAGTCTAATATTTTTTTCTGAAAGGTTATAAAAAGATGAAGAAATTAACAATGGGACCAATCTGGAATTTTTTGAAAATATCAGTTTTCCTGCCAAGTTTGAAAATTCAGAACATTCTACTGGGTCACACCGTGGTCTTCAGGGGCTGAAATCTTTTTTGAGAGCTTCTTTTGATAGGTACTTTCATATAAAAATTTGTCGGCAAGTATCATAGACTCGAGCGCGCAAGGATTTTTAAAATTTGTTTGGTATGACTCATATATATCCACAAAGCAAACCTTTCTCTTGCACTCATAGAATTTCATATCTTCTTACATCCACGGATGGAGCTCCGCCATCAAGGGCCGAACTATTGATTTCTAGACATGTCATTGGTGCACCTTGAATGGTTAATTGTGACTTTATTATCAATTTGCGAACGTTTTGTCATTAAGATTTTCGATTCGCTTTTGTTCTATCTATAACGTAGTATGTATCAAATGAGTTAGGCCAGATATATATCAACAGTGCCATAATAGAGTAGGGTCGTTAGGTTGCACACCTGCTCGTTTTATATTCAAGCGACATACCCACACTCACAAATCATACATACCATGTATATACATATAAACATATATACCTATGTAACTCTACTCTCTCTTAGGGTAGTTGGCTAGTAATGTAATATATCTTTGAACCATGTAGACAGCTATATATAATTAAATCACTTCTGTAATTATATATCCTCGTTTATTTATTGACCATAACCATAATAACTAACAGGTTATGGGTCCAGGTACGCTGTGGTGTAAATAGTTATGTGGTTTTTTGGACAATATCTTTTTTAAAAGGAAAAATAGGTGTTAGTCCAAAGTCACACCATGGAAAGTGATTTAGTCAGGGTGACTAAGCTCCAAAGTATTGGAAATTGGAGCATTTGGAAGTTCCATATAAAGATAATATTACAAGCAAACAGTGTTTGCGATATAGTCGAAGGTACAAATGTTTTACCAGCAGCACCAGCACAAGATGCAATAAATACTGCTATTACAGAGTATCAAAAGAATGTGGCTGCATGTCACAAAGGAGACGGTATTGCACAAAAGATAATAGTGACAACAATTGCCGAAAGACCCATGATGCATAGAATAAATTGTGAAAAATCAAAGAGCATGTGGGAAAAGTTAGTCAGTATATATGTAAAGAAATTGGAGGCGACAATTCATGTGCTTCAACAGAAGTGATTTCCAGCCACCAAGGACCCTGCAGATAAAATATCAATGCATGTATCAAAGCTCGAGGATATAGCACACCATCTAGGAATGATGGGTGAAACCATATCAGATAATATGTTGATGATAAAAATCCTACTAACTTTACCTGCAGGGTATGATCATTTTATGAGTGCATGGGAGTCTACTTCGGAGGCTCAACGCACCATACAAAAATTGGATTCAAGGCTCTCAATAGAAGAGTTACGTCAAAATCATAGAGAAGAAAGCAATAAAAATGCATTCGTGTCTAACTCCTATCATCAAAAAGGTAACAAACCAAGGTATAACAATTTTAATAATACAGATTTTAAAGGTTCAGTTAAACCTGGCAAATGTCATAAATGTCAGAGACCAGGACACTGGGCTAGAGAGTGTCGTACGAAAGTAAGTGAGGACCACTCGGAACAGAAAGGAACATCGAAAGGTGAAGCCCTGATTAATGAAGCTCTGGTGCCATTACAACACACAAGCAAAAGTGTGGATACTTGGTCACACGGCACGTAATGTTACCGAAAGGTATGCGCTCATTGGTAATGTATCAGTAATGTTTCAGGTATCGTTCAATCGAATTGTTTCAACTGATATCTTTGACAAACCTTTCAAAAAGATTTCATATGAATTTTATCCATAGAAACATTACAGTAACGTTACAGAAATGTACTAATTGTTTCCGATGTAATGTTGGAGATGTTATATGTCAGAAATGTTTCAGAAAGGTTTCACGAGTAATAGAAAAATGAGCTTTCATCCCTAACATTTCTGTGATATACCACATGAGAGGTTACGATAGCAAGGTTTCAGAAATATCTCCCTGACGTATCAGTTATAATGTTTCACTCCCGTTGCACGTGAAAAGTTTCTGAAATATTACCAACAAAATGTTGCAAGAGTTATGTATCAGAAATATTTCAGAAAGGTTTCATGAATAATAGAAAAATGAGCTTTTACCCCCAACATTTCTGTGATATCCCACATGGGATGTTACGTATGCAAGGTTTCAGAAATATTTCATTGACGTACCAGTTATAACATTTCAATTCCATTGCACGTAAAATGTTTCCGCAACATTCCCTAAGTAATGTTGCAAGTGTTATATGTCAGAAATATTTCAGAAAGGTTTCATAAATAAGAGAAAAATGAGCTTTCACCCCTAACATTTATGTGATATCCCACATGGGATCTTACGTTAGCAATGTTTCAGAAATATTTCCCTGACGTATCACTTACAACGTCAAAAACCCGTTGCACGTAAAATGTTTCCGCAACATTCCCGACGTAATATCGCAAGTGTTGTATGTTAGAAATGTTTCAGAAAGGTTTCACGAGTAATAGAAAAATGATCAACTTCCATCCGTAACATTTCTGTGATATCTCACATGGGATCACATGGCATACGTTTACAGCGTTTCATAAATATTTTCCTGACGTATCACTTACAACGTCAAAATCCCGTTGCAAGTGAAATGTTTTCATAATATTCCCATCGTAATGTTACTATAATATAAGGTTTCGAAAGTAATACAAAAATTTGCTTCCATTCAGCCCCTTTCTGTGATATGATTTCACATGTGTTTTTACATGCAATAATAACGATTTAGTACTGACAAAAAACTTCCAGATCTGATTGATGTTTATAGTTGAACGTTCTTTACTATTTGTTATATTATTAAAGGGAAATTAAAGGATACCTTTCAAACGCGTTTTCTGAATACAAATAATAACGTAATATAAAAATAAGATAAATAATAAAAAAATGCCGTTTCTTTTCAAATATTGTAAATTTTTTACAGAGATCTATGTTATCCACTTTTTTAATTACCCGATATTTTTTAAAGTTTTAAATAATCGGTTGTTATTTACAGCCGGGAAACTGTTTTGAAAAATTGGTAATCATTGCGTATGGAACGCTTTCACGTCCACATAAAAGTATGTTGGATATTGACATAAAAACACTTAGAACACAAACCCAACTCTCTACAAAGTTTACGAAAGAAAATTATGTAGTTACGAACTATTATAAAGTACATTTCCTTAGTTTTATCATAGGACCTTAATTAGCTATTATATAATTTTTGTTTTATGCCCTATATCTAATGAAATACCCTTCTAAAGTTTCTATTTCTAAACTCATATCAATATTAATATTCAATTAATTGCAATATTAAGCTTGTGTATTGTTTTTTCTGTTCACTCTTAGAAAACAAATAGATAAAATAAAAAAATACTTATTTCTTGTTACCATTAAAAAAAGTATTATAAGTTAGTCAAGGATCCCTGATCAGGGCGTGACAGGAAATGCGTCAACATCATGATCAGAACCTGATCAGTATGATAGAAATCATAATCAGGGCCGTTAGCCTACTTAATTTTCTATTGTGGAAACGATATAAGTTTATTAATTTAAAATAAATGTTTACATTTTTATAATCATAAGTTATTTGTTAAAAGAACAAAAATATTCTAAATACGAAAATTATAAATAAATTATTGGTCAAACATATATTAGAGAAATGATTAAGAAGCGTTAAGGTAATAAATATTAGCTTTGAGAAAAATACATGCACTACTTAGTATTTACCAATATTTCTTTATAATTTTATATCAGTGGATACGATTTTTAGTCAAAATAATTTTTTTCATAATATACACATTTTTTTTAAATTTCAATAAATTTTAATTTTTGTTCGATTTTTTACTTTTATTTAGCACTTGGACATTCTTTACTGCAAATTAAATAATTATTTTCAACGCAGACATGAAATAAGCCTTTTTCCATGCCTAAAAGTAACGTAGAAAGTCATGTGTTTCGAGCGTGTTTGTAAAAAGTGTGAAAAAATATCCATTTAAAGGAAAGAAATGACACCCGGTTTAATGGGAAAAATGATTTTTTTCAGGTTTAGCGGCGAAAAATAACTTTTTTCCCCGCTTCTTAAAGATTGCAAAAAAATGTAGAAAATAAGCTCAGAATTCATTTTTTCAGATAACAATACATATTAAGTATTTAATTTTATATATTATTTACATTATTATTTGCAATTTCTATTGTGTTTGTTAAATATTTTAACTGTTGTTACGTATGAATGGGAGACGAGGTAGGCAGCGAAAAAAGTAGACGACGGGACTCGAACCGAGGTCCCCAGTGTGCGGGTCTCGTGCTCACACCACGGAACTAACGTCTACGATGCAGGCCAAGTGCATCGTAGTCCGGCTCCACTTATCGCTGACTCGTCTCATATGCTCGCGCTGCAAGCGTTGCAGACGTGTGTGTCTGTGACACTGTACAATTAAAAGTGAAAATTAAAAATACAACATTTTTCAACTACGTTATGCACGATTCGAAATCCGTGATCACCTACCTAACTTCCATGCATAAAAAACCGTATCATGTCTTCGTTGAAAAAAAGACGGTGTGTAACACGGAAAAAAAGCTATTTCAGGCTCGGGTGAGATATTTTCAGCACTCATCTTTGTTACGGGCATCTTTGTTCAACGCCGTCAACTCCGACTCGTGCTGAATACTTCACCCTCGCTAGAAATAGCTCACTTTCTCCCCCTGTTGCAAAATGTACAATCTCTAAATTTCGTATTTTTTTGTCGAATGAGCGAGACGTAGAATGAGAAATATAGTAAAGAACTCTGTTTTACCGGCACTCTACTTTGAATTTCTTTTACGAAATATAAAAATATTTTCAGTAATTGTAGATTATAAATCAGATTCTTTTATCGATTTCAAAGTTATTCTGTAACTGAACGGTTAGAGTGTTGGAGTTTCGCGCAGCGGTTTTCGGATCAATTGTCAGCCCCGTCACAGACGCGCAGCGCGGGTATATAGGGAGACGCGAGCTGCGGGCACGGGGTCATTCTCTTCTCGTAACTCAAGGCACGCTGGGCTATCTAGACCAGTGCTTCCTCGTAACTCACTAAGTACTCTCTCCCTCTCGCTCTAACAATATGTAATAATTAACACTCTAGAATAAATTAATAATCAAATGTTAAACTTTCATTTATATGTCCTTCCTATCCTTTTCCAACTTGGAAGCGCCGAACCCTCCTTGATATCCATCGAGGGGGCAACGCGCTAATAAGTCCCATTAAGAAAGCGCGCACTCTAGAGCGGTCAGCGCACCGCTCGTGTGTGTGTCTTTCGGGGTTTTTCCCGTAATAAATCCATAAGTGTTTTTTACGGGGTTTTGCCTCTCGCCTCGCAAAAGAGCTAGCTAGCGCTCTTGCCGGACCGAGATAATAAATCAAAACATAGTAAACTGCCTTTACGGAGCTCCTAACTAGACGGCTCCGGGAACGCAGTAGGGAACAGGAAGAGAGAAATTATTAGGAGGTTTAAGAGCTGTTTTTTCCAGTCTCGCGTTAACACGCGAACCGCGTTCACACAAACATAAAAGCATTTTCTTTTTTTATAAACGGCTGAAACCGTCACAAGATACATCTATTAAATAATTTTATGCAAAATATTTGTTTCAGATTAATAAATATCTAGGTATATAAATAATATATAAAAATTTTAAATTCAAAAATTTTCGTAGAAATTGATAAATAAATGTCAATAAATGAGTAGATTGGATTAAAACCGATTAAATATCTAATAAGTAGAACGATAATCAAGATTAACGATTAAGATTAGCACCAAAAGAAAAATGCATTTTATTATCGATTTTAATATCATATTTTTAATAGGATTGTAAAGCAATATTACTGAGCTGTTATTAAAACCTTTCAGTAATGTTACAGTAACATTACTTAAAACCTTGCAGCAATGTTGCAGTAACATTACTAAAATGTTACTGAAAGCTTTCGATAACATTACAGTAACATACCTGATATGTTGCTGATACATTTCGGTATTATTACATTAAAGTAATCAAGATATCTAAAAATTATAGAAAGATTACAGAAACGTCACAGTAATGTTTCTATAATCTATCTGAAATGTTATATTTGACATGTTTCTGAAACATTACAGAAAGGTCCATGAAACATTGTATAAATATTTCTGAAAGGTGTAATATTTCAAGTAAAATATTACCGAAAGCTTTTAGAAACATGACGTGCCGTATGGAGTACCTCGACTCAGGTGCCACAGATCATATGACGCACAGAAAGGAATGGTTCGTGTCCTACAAACCATCGCATACAAATATGTGGGTGTGTATTGGAGACGGAAGCTACCTAAAAGCGTATGGAAGAGGAAACATTAATGTTCGAGCTTTTGATGGAAACTCTTGGGTAGAGAATCATATTTCAGATGTGTTATATGTACCAAAGCTAAATTACAATACACTGGATAAATGTTTGAATTTAAAATCAGATAAGAGCATCTGTAAATTTTCCCGACAAAACCGAGTAGTTGCAGTAGGAGAACGAAGTGAACGTTTGTTCGTAATGAAATTTGAAGTGGATGCTCCGGATATAGTAGACAAGCAATGTGAAATAACATATGCAAACATTACCAAGGCAGAAATACTCGAAACATGGCATCAGAAATTAGTACATCAGATCTTTCAAAAGGTGAAAAGCATTTTAAATCATTATGATATTCCAGTGAAAGATAAGAGCGAACCTTTTTGTGATGCGTGTGCTATGGGAAAGATACATCGTCTGCCCTTCCCGACAAGTAACACTAAAACTTATCGAATAGGAGAGCTGATTCATGTAGATGTGGGTGGTCCCCTGCCAGGTAAATCTTTAAAGGAGTCAATATATTATTTACTTTTCAAAGATGATTTTTCACAGTATTGTTTTATTTATTTTCTAGCTTTGAAGTCTGATGTTAAAGAGTGCATGGAGAATTTTCTACGAAAGGCAGAAAAACATTGCATGCAAGGAGTTAAAACAATAAGATCAGATAATGGATTAGAATTTATAAACAGTGAAATTACTAATTTACTGAATAACTATGGAATAGAACATCAACGTACTGAGCCTACTGTCCGCAACAAAATGGTGCTGCAGAACGACAGAACAGGACAGTAGTGGAGGCAGCTCATACTAGTTTAATCGCAAGATGCTTTAAAGGCGAATTATGGGCAGAAGCAATAAATACAGTTGTATATTTACTAAATCGTACTGGAAATAGCTCGCAAGAGAAAATGACGCCATATGAATTATGGCATAATAAAAGGCCAAACATAGATCATTTTCGAATTTTTGGAGAAGAAGCCTATGCACATATACCAAGTATCAATAGAAAGAAACTTGATGCGAAAGCAGAAAAATGATACTTTGTTGGATATGAAGATAACATAATAGGGTATAGGTTATGGTATCCAGAAAGAAATTTAATAAAAAGTGCAGAACATGTAACTTTTACTGGAAAAGTACCATTGTAGATAAAGACACTATTAGTGACTTAAATGAAATATTATTACACTTATTTGTTGAGGCTCCTGATGAAGAAGACGATGAACATGAAAACTTACCTGAAGAAGAGCCACAAGAAGAAGAACCTGAAAAACAAGTACAAGAAGAAAGAAGACCAGCTGAAAATACAAAAGTTCTCAGAGATAGAGTATCAATTCAACGTTCAGCAAGATACGAAGATTTTTATGATATTGAGAGTGTTTTCACGGTTGAAGGACTTGAACCGATGAGTTACAACGAAGCTGCCCAAGGCAATGAATCTTATAAATGGATGGAAGCCATGAAAGATGAAATGGATTCTCTGCATAAAAATAAAGTATGGGAGCTGGTGGAGCCACCTCAAGATCAAATAGTTATAGACAATCGCTGGATCTATAGAATTAAAAGAGATACTAATTGAAACATTCAAAGATACAAAGCAAGACTTGTTGCCAAAGGTTTTAAACAACGAGAAGGTATAGATTATAATGAAATCTTCAGTCCAGTAGTAAGATTCAATTCAATAAGAATAATGCTAGTAATTGCAGCGAGAGAAGGTTTGACGCTCAGACAATTTGATGTCAGAACTGCTTTTTTGAATGGCAACATAGATGAAAATATCTACATGAAACAACCAAATAGTTTTTCTGCTGGTACCAAGCGAGTATGCAAGCTATTGAAAAGTTTGTATGGAGTAAAATAATCATCTAGAAACTAGTATAAGAAATTTACAAAATTTCTAAAAAATCATAATTTAAAAGCTACAATGACAGACCCTTGTATTTTTATTAGTATTACTAAAAATTAAAGACTAATTTTAGCTATTCACATAGATGACGGTTTATTTGCTGCAGAAAGTTAGGAAGTAGCTGATGAATTTATAAGAGACTTAAAAAGTGAGTTTGATTTAACAGAATCGGATGCCAATGTGTTTCTTGGTTTACAAATTGAACAAAAATCTGATGGAGCAATTTTTCTACAGCAATTCACATATTCTGAGAAGATGATAGAAAAATTTAGATTAACAAATGCAAATACAGTTTCTACACCTGCAGATGCTCATAAAGAAGATCAATCTACTCAAGATTCACAGCCTACACAAGCACCTTATCGAGAGGCTATAGGTACCTTGATGTACTTAGCTACAGGTACTGACATCACCTTTACAGTGAGCGAGTCGTTATATGGAGAAACCCACTAAACTATACTGGAATGGAGTCAAAAGAATTATTAAATATGTAAAAGGAACAACACATTATGGATTATTGTTTACAAATCATGAAGATACTCATTTGAAAGCTTACAACGATGCAGACTATGCTGGAGAAACAGAAACAAGAAGATCAACAACCGGCTATCTAATTCAACTAGGCTCGAGTGTCATCTCATAAAGTTCACAGCGTCAATCAGTAGTAGCACTTTCCACAACAGATGCAGAATTCATGGCAGCGTGCCAAACATCAAGAGATATAATGTGGATGAAGACATTACTTCATGAAATCTGCATTGGAGAAAAGTTAGAAGTGACTCTCTATGTTGACAATCAAAGCACCATACAATTAATCAAACATCCAGTTTTACACAAGAGAACAAAACATTAATATTACATTTCACTACGTAAGAGAAAGATATCAAGAAGGAAGTGTTAATATCATATATGTTAATACGAAGGAGCAATTAGCAGATATCCTAACCAAACCTCTACCAAGGCAACTGTTTCAACAGCATTGTAGGGCAATATGTTCAATATAATTTTTTTATATATTAATAAAACAGGTGCAGTGTTAGCATATTGTTTTATTAATATGTTATTAATTAATAATATCAAGCTACATACATACACTTACATATACATACAAGTCACACATACTATGTATATACATATAAACATATATGCCTATGTAACTCTACTCTACTCTGTCTTAGGTTAGCTATACTAGTAATGTAATATATCTTTGTACCATGTAGACAGCTATATATAATTAAATCACTTTTTTAACTATACATCCTTGTTTATTTATTGACCATAACCACAATAACTAACAATGAAGCTCAGTATGAATTAATGATAACAGAAAATTCTCTTTTGAAACAAATTAACAGAGTTACAAGAAAAAATTTAACTGCTGTGAGAACTACTAGATAAGCAAAAAGAAATTAATGTTAAGAAACAAACATTTGCTGAAGTGATAAACTACGCTAAGCTACCACAAAAACGAATCCCTAAAATAACAATAACAAGACGTGACAAGAATGATAATAAAACTAACATTAAAGACAATGTAACTAAGTGCCTTTTTGTTTTAAAGTAAGGGAAAAAATAAAAAAGAAAGAGGAAATCTCCTTGGACTGAGCATTGCCTCTTTTTAACCGCAATATAATAAATATATTCGTTTATCATTTCCCCCCCCCCTTTTGAATTCTAGCTACGTAATCACATTCTAGTAATCAAAACCGTCCTTGTTCTGCCCGCTCTTGTTCGCGTTGAAATTTCAAAATTTCAATATTTATTTTGCATGGCAGCCTTTAAAATTTTACAATTCCTTTGTGTTAACGTAAACACATTCATTTCTTGGCATTAAATACCACAATAAGTCTTTTCGTTTACCTATGTCACTATTTTACTATTTTACTTTCTCTCTTTCCCTTTCTCTGAAATAGATCGCATACATTCCAACAACAAATTTAGTGAGGTTATTTACCAACCTCAGGAAGGATGCCTGCCCGCCCCGGCAGGAGGCTAAAGTGTCCTATCTAATAAACCCTTTAAACGGGCCAAACTTATTGGGAATATCCATGACCCTTCGCAGAACCTAAATAATACAGAGATCTATGTCACCAATAATTTCGGAAATCAAATTGAAGATAGATACGCCCCTGAATCGAAAGGTTCCTTCATAGCATATATTTATGATTCTCATTCTGAAAATAACCTGGGAAACCTACACATTACGAAGGCTGGTCTAAAAATTTTCCAGGCAGGAATCAATTTCTCTGGGATTTGTAAAGCTGGTCCCAAAAAATGGTCTGTAACGTTGAAATCATATAAATCCGCAAACAAATTCGTTGCATCCAAATGCCAGGGAATTGATCCTATGTGGATGGGTTTCATCCTGAATCAAGGTATTTATAACACTGGGTTAATTTATGATATCCCAGGGCTTGTCTCATATCACGGGACAATCGAAAAAATTGAAAGTATTTATAAAACAATTCTAATTGATGGTAATACAACCCAAGAACCTACAGACAAAATTAAAATATATAGTAGAAAGAATGAACTTCCTAAATGGCTACATTGTTTCGGGGTCTTTTACGAGATCCTCCCCTTTGTTCCAGCAGATCTCCGCTGTTGGAATTGTCAACGGTTTGGCCATGGGTCACTTGCATGTAATAGCCCTCAAGATGTGAGAACTGTGGCGAAGGCCACCTGGGGTCTTGTACCAACTCTTCCCCATCCTGTGCAAATTGCAAACGAGATCATCGCGTTTCCGATAAAGAGTGCGTATATTTCGAGTTTCATAGAGAAATTAATTATACTATAGCTATTAAAAAAGTTAGTAAACCTTAAGCCATTTTTATCGTCAGACAGAAGATTAAAACAAAAATGGTAAATCTTGATCAACAGGGAAAAGAATTTCACATTCATGAACCTAACCCATACATGAATAAAAATCATAATCACATGGTTAGAACTAATGCGGATCTTCTTACTTCCCATTCGGAAGAAAACAACTCTTCTTCTGTTAAAAATTCTCATGATTCCCATGAGGATTCAGAGAATGAGCTCGAGGATTCGGAGATTGAACACTCTAGCGCCGTACCCAACCCCTCCAAGTCGGTTATTGACGACGATTCGGAACAAATAGTACTGGCATCATCATTTTTCCAGACTAATGAAAACGTGGAAAGTAGCACTGCTATTGATCATGAAGGTGAAGAATCTCTTGCAAATGTGGTAACGGATGCTTTGGTCAGTATCCCTTTTAAACCCGGAAAACCCACTTTTTACAATTTTTTACTAAACTTTGAATCCTCTCAAAACGCTTCCTCAGTCCCAAACACAATAATGTCCTCTAAACTCATCCCGTCAGTGAACCAAAGAACGACCTCTCCCCTCTCCTTTCCCCCTAAACCCCACAGAATCAACCCCCACCCAACAGTAAATCCAAACCTGACTATGTACCTCGCCCTCAATTAGCACCCCTCCCCCTTTCACAATTTTCCAATGCCCCACAAAACAATATTGTTCACCTTCCTAAATTACTGGATATCCGATTCAATAACCCCTACCCTCCTCCCCCACAGTTTTACCCTCACCACTTTATGATATCACTCATCGACTTGTAAACCACCCTAAATCTAGTAACTCATCTAAAGAACCAAAAAAATACAAAAAAAATTATGTGCTCAAAACCTAGCTCCCTTACTTCCGAAAAATTGAAAATATCTCCCGCCCCCCCCCCCCCCCGTCAATCAACTCCAACTCAAATTCTAGCTCTCCCACCCCTTATCATCATCAATCAAGCAAAAGAATCGGAGACAAGGGCAAAAAGACCAGCAATAGATAGTGACCTCTCCTTGCTCGCTTGGTCGGATTGGTGATCAGTGACTCCTAGTCTGACATTGTTCTTGCTCCTTGCTCATCGAGTTTCCCTAACACATTCTCCCCCCCCCCCCCCTCCTTTTCATTTTTGTTGTTATTTCTTTTATGCCCCCCCCCTCCCGCCCTCCTGCTCCACTAAATTTTCACTATCCTATCTCTTTACATCAACAGCACAAACTTATGCACCAACTTTCCAACGTAGTTTTTCGAAGATTCCAATGGTGTTCAAAAGAAACGTGCTGATATTATCAATTTTGCCAATTCTTGTGATATTTTAAGTCTCGCGGAGTCTAAACTTTCCAAACTCTCTAACCCCCTTGTAATTCCAGGTTATAACTCTATCAGAAATGATCGGAACAATTGTAGAAAAACCTCGGGTGGAGGTATCTTAGTTTTCATCAAAAATAAGATTAAATTCAAAAAAGTCATCTTGCAACATGTCCCCTATAGTTTGGAATATGTTGCAATTGTTATTAGCTTTCCTGAAACGCAGTTTGTCCTGCTTTTTTGTACAACCCCCCTAACAATAACGTCAGTTACGAAGCATTCAATCTTTTTCTAGAAGAATGTAGTAGATATCAATATTGAATAATTATGAGTGATTTTAACGCCCAAAATATTACCTGGGGAAGTCATGCCACAAATTCAACGGGCAAAAAATTAGAAGAGGCCATCCGGGACTCAGCTCATTTTACCATCATTAACTCCGGTTTACCTACTAGAGTTTGAAGGGAGGCGAGCTGTCCTTATTTGGCTCTTTGTTTCACTAGTCTCGTAGAAAATATTGAATGGAGTCTAGCATCGGATACATTGGGAAGCGACCATTTCTCCATGACAATTAAAATTCAAAGCTTTGAAAAATTACTTTCAAATGATTGGAACGAATTTAATATCTGTTTCATCCCAAAAAATGGAAGTGCTAGCTTCAGGCTCATAGCACTCGCTTCAACACGTTTAAAAATTTTTGAGAGAATTATCAATGGTCGTCTGTAATGGTGGGTGGAGAACAATGACATATTGCCCTTTATTTTTTATGGCTTCAAAAGGGGTACGTCTTGTGCGGATTGTCTCTCTATCCTACATGCAGACATCCTTCTACCCAAATCAAAAAAGGAATTCTTGGGAGTGCTGGGCATCGATATAGAAGGAGCGTATGATAACGTTAACCTCCTAAAACTTACGGAAATTCTTATTGAACTTCAAATCCTACCAACATTGTTTCATTTATCATTAACCTGGTAAATAATCGTAAAATCAATGGTTTTATCAACGGAGTTAAATTTGTCTCCGGCAATACCAATAAGAGTCTCCCCCACGGATATATTCTTTCCCTCCTACTTTTCAACATCTACATACATTACATCAAATACATACTATTTAACAACCATTTCTGCATAGGGTTTATGCTGACGACCTCATAATTTACCTTAACCATCGTAACATTAACTTTATTATTCAAACTCTTAACCAAGAATTAGCAAAGCTTTCTGAATGACTAGCTGAACTCAACTTAAAAATCTCGATTCCAAAATATAACTTTGTTATCTTTGGCCACAAGATCACGTATATCCAACCCAATCAATTCTTACTTTCATACAACAACCTCCCTATCCCCAACTCAATGTCTTTCGAGTACCTGGGAGTTACTTGGGACTGCGATCTGAAGTGGGATATCCGCACCAAGAACACTGGTAAAACCACTAAATTAGGTATCAATATGATTTCATCTATATGTAATTTTAATTGGACAGTCCACCCCCAAACAGCCATTATATTCTATAAATCTATAGTCAGACCCAAAATGGATTGGGCCTGTTTTTTGTTCAATAACTCCCAAAAGAAATCTCCTCAAACTTGACACCCTCCAAAATGCTGCCCTTAGAAAGGCCCTAGAGTGCATACGCGCCACTCCGATTAATGTACTCGTACTGCATCATCTTGCCGGCACCCCGTTTCTTAGCAATAGAAGAAAATTTTTATGTATCAGACATTTGCTCAGAGGACAATTCCGCTCCGACATGTAGGGACATTGCTCCTACCAGTAGAAGCAATTTGATTAGATTCATAAGAAAAAGGGGAGTCACTCCTGAGGACAATATTTGCAATACTGTGAATGCTTTTGATAAGGACATTTGTCCAAAATATGATAAATTTACCTTAAAAAATCGAATCACTATTTGATAAATTTATATATGCTTAGTCTTTTTTCTATATCTTCATAACTCCACCTATCTATCCTATCCCAGCTGATTACCATCTACATGACTTGGCCAAACAGAATTGCCATAATTCAAGACAGTTTTAAAATTTATATTTATGAATAATTTTCAGACAAGTGACACCGAGGCCACACTGAGTGCTGACAGAAGAAAATCCAACAGCATTTACGTTCAGTCTCAAGCTGGTAATGGTGTGATGCCAGGCAGCTACCAACAAGCGAAAGTTCAGGCTGCACATTAAGAAAAAAAGAAAAAAAATACACTCACTATTCTCTATAAATCAAAGAAAGTGTCTGCCGAAGGTTTAAGAACCAGCATTTCCTTGCTTTCCTAAGATAAATGAAATTTTCACAACAAATCTTAGGATTCTTGCTCTTATAGTTTCTGAGCTGTAAGATTTGGGTACGAATAGACCGACACATAGTATAGTGAAAAAACTGATATTATAAGCTAAAAGGGATTTCCAGAGATTTAAATGAGTACGCTAAAGTATAATATGACATATATGAATAACACAAACAATTTATGACAATTATTACAATGAATAATGCAACCTGATATACTCTAGCTGTCGTAATATGTCATTGTAAGTCTCTACTTTATAAATCAAAGAAAGTGCCTGTCGATGGCAGCACCGTAGTTATCAGTGACAACAGTGAGTGCAAAATTGTCGGAGAAGGCGATGTGATAGTGGAAAAACTCGTGAATGGTGAATGTCAGGAAAAGCGCATTACAAACGTACTGCATATGCCGAACCTAAGGAAAAATCGCTTCTCTATGGGTGTTTGCACTACCCGTGGATTAGAACTTACGTTTCTAGGTGTCGATGGGAAATTGACGAAAGGAAAGGAAACAGTCGCGCACGTGATGAAGGGACCAAATGAGACTTATTAATTATTCATTAAAAGAGTTGCCGTCAAAAGGACTCGTGGCTGGAGTCCCGATCAAGGACTCAAGAGTTTTTTTGTGAGCCGTGTCAGTTCGGTAAGACACACAAGTTGCCGTTCAGCATGACCGTGGAGAGAAGCACTGTGCCTGGAGAGTTTGTGCACTTTGCTGTGTGCGGTCCAATGTCTTAGGAGTCTATTGGAGGTGCCCAGTTTTATGATCTATTCGAGGACGATGCATCAGGTTTTCGTCATATCTACTTCATGAAGCATAAAGCTGATGTTTTGGATAGCTTCGTGAAATATGAGAAAGAAGTGAGAAACAAGTTTGGAAGAACTATCAAGACGTTATGGAGTGACAACGGACATGAGTACATAAATAACAGAATAAAAGATTATTTATCGTCGCTTGGCATTCTTCATGAGCCGACTACTCCATATACTCCAGAGCAGACCGGCAGAACAGAAAGTGACAATCGGACCGTGACCGAGTATGTTCGGACTCTGTTGCAAGGCAAGAATCTCCCACGTAGTTTTTGGGCGGAAGCCTGCAACGCATCAGTCTGTTTGTTCAACAGAGTTCTGCCAGCTATGAAGGATAAAAATAAGACTGCATACGAGACATGGATGAACAAAAAGCCTAATTTAGAACATGTTCGAGTGATGAGATCAACAGCATACATGCATATGCCCAAACAATTAGTCAAGAAATTTGATTCAAGAGCAAAGAAAGTTCTTTTGATAGGCTATGAAAATGATTCTTCTAATTGCAGACTATACTGTCCTTCTGAAAGAAGAGTGTACGTCTCCAAAGACGTCACTTTCAATGAAACTGAGGAGCTGGTTGTTGAAGTCGAAGAAGAGATTGATTACAGTGAGCTGTTATTTCAAGAAAACGAACGTGCAGAGGCCATAGTAGCACCTGATGAGCTTGTTCAAGAAGCAGCACAGCCTATACGAGAACATAAGGAAGATCATCAGATTTCAGTCGTTCTCTCAGAGGTCATACCACCACAAGCCGCCCATGCACAGCTTAGAGACAGGGCTCGGATAAGGAGACCAGCAAGATATGAGGTAAATATCGCAACTCATGGTCTTCCTAGTAGCTTCAAGGAGGCAGTTACAGGTCCAGATTCTGTCAGCTGGGGCGAAGCCATCCAGAAGGAACTGGATGCTCACAAAAAGAATAATACTTGGAAAATCATACCAAGAAATCCTAAGAAGAGAACTATTGACTCGAAGTGTGTTTTTAAAACCACACAGGATGCTGCAGGAAACATACTCAGGTACAAGGCATGCCTGTGCGCAAGAGGATTCAGTAACAAGAGGAGGTTGACTACACGAACACGTTTGCTCTAGTTGTGCGCTACGACTCACTCGGGGTCTTACTCGCACACATCACTCAAGAGGACTTGCAGGTTGTATTCTTTGATATCACAACAGCTTTTCTCTACGGGGAGCTGCAAGAAGAGGTACACATGGAAGTCCCCGAAGGTGTAACAGTGTCCAAAAGTGATGATGTGGTGTCCTTATTGCTAAAATCCTCGTATGGGTTGAAACAAGCGCCACGGTGTTGGAATGAAAAGTTTTCTGTCTAAGTTTAATTTTGTAGAGAGTGATGCGGATAAGTGTGTATTAAAAAGTACGTTAAATGAGTATAAAGTGTTTCCAGCTCTGTTTGTAGTTGACGGGTTGTTAGCTTGTAAATATGCAGAGGTTATAAATTTAATTATTGATGCTTTAAGGTCAGAATTTGAAATAACCTTAGGAAATGCGAGTTATTTTGTCGGGTTAGAAATTAGTAGGGATAGATTTAAGCAAAATATGTTAGTACACCAGTGTAAATATATTAAACAAATTATAAAGAAATTCGAAATGAATGATGTGAAGCCTGTGTGCATTCCTCCAAATCCAAGTGTAAATCTGCTGCCTGCAGCTGAGTACGACAAAAGTGAATGTATCTTGCCCTATCGGGAAGCTGTTGGTTTTTTATGTTTATGGCTAATGTGTCACGGCCTGACATAGCTTTTGTTGTAAACGTCTTAAGTAGGTACTTAAATAATCATAACTTAAATCATTGGCGGGCAGGGAAAAGAGTTTTTGTATATTTAGCTGAAATGGCGGATCTAGGTTTGAGTTATAGGCGGAGTGAGAATGATTTGGTAGGTTTCTCTGACGCTGACTACGCTAGCGACATAGAAACCAGAAGGTAAACTTCGGGCTACGTGTTTTGCATGGCTGGTGGTCTAGTCACCTGGTCCTTACAGCGTCAAAGGCAAGTAACCCTAAGTACCACAGAATCTTAATACGTAGCAGCGGCTACTGCAACCAAAGAAGCTATTTGGCTACGAAAATTGTTAAGTGATATCGGATATCAATGTGATTCTGGTATAATTTTATATGTAGACAATCAGAGTGCAATTAACTTGGCCAAAAAATCCAGAGATCCATAAGAGAACTAAACATATTGATATTCGATACCATTATATCAGAGAAAAATATGAAAGTAATGAAATAAACATTCAGTATGTTCCTTCGGAATTACAAAAAGCTGATATACTGACAAGAGCGCTAACTACAGATAGGTTTATTATTTTGCGTGAAAATCTAGGGTTAGTTCAGGCGATTTCATTACAGCATAAGAAAATTTAAAATCGAGAAACGATAGCAGCAATTAGGTGTGAGAAACATCTGTAACATCGCTCTGCCCCGCTCACATTCGCGTCGCGTCGCTCTACTCGCTCCTTTCCGAAGCAGAGCGCACCTGCTCCGGCTAGTTAGCCACGAGCCGTGCATACGTACAGGTCGCACTACAAGCCGTGTACAGAAGAGCATTCAAAATATATATATATATATATATATATATATATATATATATATATATATATATATATATATATATATATATAATATATATATATAATATAATATATAATATATAATATAATATATATATATATATATATATATATATATATATATATATATATATATATATATATATATATATATATATATATATAAATATATATATACACATTGAGACGGCCTGTACCTATACCCTTAGTATCAAGAACGGTACCATTAATTATTATTGTTAATGTTAATATGATATTAACATTAGTAATTATTATAAGCAAAATAAATTAGTTAATACATTTAGGATATAAAAAAACGTAGTATTAATTAAAAGCTAGTTTTTTATAAGAAATCATTTAATTAATTATTTAATTATTGCGGAAATGATTCAGTTTCATATTTGTTAACTAAGATGATACGGCGGGGCCAACGTAATGGCTAAGAACGCGCGCGTGTGCATATGCACACATGAGCGCGCAGACATACGAAAGCGTGTTCAGCGAGGAGCAACGAATTCGCGAATATTGGAAGAGTGGGGATTCGCGAATATCGTGAGAAGGAGGACGGGAGCGAGAGAGATGGAGAGAGTGGGCTCGGGTATATATAGGCGACGCACAGCCGAGTAAGCACTGAGTTTTCTCTGACCTCTCAAGCCGTGGCTAGCCAGCGTGCAGGCCTCGCGCTCGGGACACTAGGGTTAACTCGGGCCGCTTCTTGTGGTGAACACACGGTGATGTGGCGAATCCTCGCCTATCTACCGCGTGTAATCTCTCTCTGTCGCTTCCCTCTATCGCAACTCCACTCCTCTTTAATTGTACTGTTACCCTCAATAAAAAACCAAGTTTCACACTAATAATTATAACTCATTTTTCCCCGCCTCCACCTATTATTCGGGTGCGCCGGACGTCCTTCAGTAGCCACTGGAGGGGGAAACGCGCTAACGAATTTCATAAAAGGCATAGCTCGGTGCGGCCAACGCGCTGCCCGAGACTACGTCTTCAGGGTTTTACCCGAGAAAAGCGCGCTGGTGCCTTTCTCGGGGTTTTGACTGCTTGCCCGGCGGAGAGCTAACGCGCCCTCCTGCTGGTTCGAGTTAGCATACCAAAACCCAAAGCACAGTTGCACTTCTGCAGCTCCGACCTCGGCGGCTGCAAGAGCGTAACTTACAGGGGGAATTCCGGAAGAGGTTGTTTCTCGCGCACTTCTTCGGGTCCGTACGCGAACCGCGTGTAACAAAAACACAACTGGAAAACGAACTCTCCTACGTTGGAGTAGAAGAACGGCTTAAGTCCGTCACATTGGCGCCCGAGAACAGGGACTCGAGGGAAAAAAACACGTAGAAACAGCCTTAAATGATTCCGGAATGGGACGGGACGTTCACAGAAACGCGTATACATTCGCGTATTACAGACACGCAAAAATTGATAAATCGGTTAATTAAGATTGATGAGGAGAGATGGGGAACGATATTAAGCCTTGATGAGGAAGTACGAAATTTAAAAACAGAGAATGACAATTTAAAGAATAAAATGGCACATCAGCGTCAAGACATGCAAAATCTATGGAAGTCGTTAGATGAGGCGATACAAGTTGTCAACAAATTAACGATAAAAACCGAAAAATTGAGTTGCCATCTGGGAATAGTTACAGGAAAAATGATAACAAAATTCGGGAAATTCGAAAAAATACAGCAGGAACAAGATGATAAGATCATTGAGCTCACGCGCCGTATAAATTCTTTAAAAATTGAATAAATTTAATGAAGGGAAAGGTCAATCCATTTTTTGCAAAACGAGCGAAAATTTAAATGATAGATGAAAAATTAGGTCATTAAAATTATGATTTCTGGCGGATATTTATATCGATAAAAATATATTATTTATAAAAATAAAATATTTTACAAGTATTTTTTTATTAATATTTTTTCTTATAAAAAAAAAAAAATACAAAATGCCGAAAAATAAAAGGATATCGGGGGCGTTTATGACCGACATCGAGACGACAGCTCCCGTGGAGAGTCTCGATGATGAGCAACGTAAGCACCGCGATTGGGAAAAGGCAGTTTCCGAGGAATTAAAATGCCTAGATGAGAGACAGGACGAATTAGAAAGTAAAATTACTAATTTAGTTAAAACTCCGGATGGACTAGAGTCACCTCCTTTAAATACTTCACGTATTGAAGCGATAAATACCGATTTAGTTGCACGCATAAATGCACTGTCAGACTTGTTAAAAAAAACCCAAGACGCGAGCACCGCAGAAACGCAGCGGGGCGCGAAACTAGAAGCGGCCGTGAAAGCCTTAGAAAATCGTGTCAAAATACTGGAAACGGAAAATGATAATTTAATAACGGAAAATACAGAGTTATATTCAAATTACGAGAAGTTGAGTAAACAATTTGAAGATAGTGATAGCGGGGGAGAATTGAAAAAATACTTAATCGCGCGATTAGATGAGGTATATGAGAAAAACGAACAGGCGGTTAAAAAGCTCGAAAATTCGATAAACAAACACAATGCGGGGCGTGCCAGTTCGGCAGGGACCAGCGGAAGTGAAGCATCGAGAAAAATAAAATTAAATATACCTAAATTTAAGGGGTTACCCTCGGAAAGACCGATGAAATTTATATTTGAGTTAGAAAATTATTTCACATTAATACGGCCGGATGCTGATGAAACACTATGTGTAATTTCGCAGGCACTAATAGACGATGCTCATAACTGGTGGTACCTGCAGGAGGGCCAAATAAGAGATTACGACGATTTTTTAAACAAATTCAAAGAGAGGTACTGGAATTCGAATATGCGACGAGTGGCGAAAAGAAAAGTAGAGTTCGGGCAGTGGTATGCTTCAGCGTCCATGAATCGCGTAAATTACGCGATTTATATCCTGGGATTAACGAAAGAACTTGAACTCGAATTACCCGAGGAAGACCTGGTATTAAAAATCGGCGAGCATTTTGAGAGGAGTATCAGGTTAGCTATAGCAGGGCAAAGGGTAAAAGATAAAAATAGTCTATTGAAAATACTAGCAGAATACGACAGCGATGATCAACGCATAAAAGGCGACCGCGCGCCCGTTAACACGGTAGAAACAAAAAAATTCACGAGTAACGTGCCGAGCCAATCCGCGGCTCCTGTTGCAAATACGGAAGGTAAAAAACCTTGGCAAACGAAAAATATAAGTGCCATGCAAAATGCGAAACCAACCGAAAGTCAAAGAACCGGGAATAATACGTATAAAAATCCTAAAAAATGGGAAAACAACCAAACCAATAAGTGGAGAGATAAGAAAAATCAATCGGACATAAACGTGTCGATATAGATATCAGCGATGTTCGAACCCCGGGAAACGGGGATTAGTTGCGTCACGTAATTCGGATCTAGAAATAAAAAATAGACGGGGCGCAACTGAGCACTTAAATGTAGCTTCTATAATAGAAGACCCGCGGGAAACATTATTATACGATGTAGAACCCGCTGGAGAAAATACCGAAACCACGTGTTGTCCGGAAATCAGCATAAGCGTATACGGAAACGAAGTAAAAGCGTTAATCGACACGGGGAGTGAAGTCACGGCGATTTCAGAAGAATTTTATTACGCAAATATTAATAAACTTAAAGAATGCCCTACACTACCCATAAGTGGAAAGGTCATTAAAGGCGCGACGGGGGCAAAATCGGCGAGATTAAAGTTCCAAATACTGCTAAGTATAACTATCGGAGGATTAGAGGCAAAATTAATAATTCTAGTAGTGCCAAAATTGGTAAAACCGTGTATCATCGGGTATGACTCAATAAAAGCGTTAAAAATGCTAATTGACACGGTAAATCAAAACTTATTATTTCAAGTAAATCAGAAAGACGGTGTTATCGGTTACACAGATAGGCGGTTCGCGTCGAACGAATATACGTCTCTGTGCATCGAGCATGCAAATGAGTACCTCGAAAATGAGGTAGAGCTCAGGAATCACTTCGACGAGGACGATGGAAAATGTACGGAATCCCGCGAAGAATCGTACGATATCTCAGTAGAAGAAATCGACGATAAAGTAAATTTATGTGAAAATCTAAATGAATCACAAAAAATAAAATTAAAAGAATTACTTGTAAAATATAAAGAAGTGTTTGAAAAAAAACCCGGTTTGCTAACTACCTATGAGCACGAGCTAATTTTGAAGGACGATACACCCTTCTATACTAAGCCCTATCCTATACCACTAGCATATCGCGAGCAGGTAAAAAAGGAAATAAACCGAATGTTGGAATTAGGAATTATTAGGCGCTCGACCAGCCCGTATATTAACCCAGTAGCCGTAGTTAAAAAAAAGGACGGTTCTGTGCGATTATGTTTAGACGCTCGAAAACTGAACGCGCGGCTTATTGATGATTACGAGGGGCCGCCAGGCGTTGAGGAGGTATTGCAAAGATGCGCGGGAAAGCCGATAACAAGTACCTCAGACTTCACGTGTAGTTATTGGCAGGTAAAGCTCGCGGAGTGGTGCAAAAAATATACGGCTTTTAAGTGTGATAATCACATTTATGAGCATAACGTGGTACCCTTTGGGATAAAAACTAGCGGATCAGCCTTAATTAGAGGACTAGATCAAACAACGTCAGATTTTGACGAATTTTTAGTATTGTTTGTGGACGACATGGTGATAAAATCAAAAAATTTCGAAACACACCTGTCGCATTTAGCTGCGCTGTATGAAAGACTCTTAGCCCATAATCTAAGATTAAATTTTAAAAAATCAAACTTTATGTGCGAGGAAATCGAATTTCTAGGCCACTTTATATCAGCACACGGAATCAGGCCGGATCCCGAGAAAATAAAAACAATAAAAAATTTTAAAAGACCCCGTAATGTAAAGGAGTTACAGAGTTTTCTGGGGTTTGTCAATTTTTACACTAAATTCGTAAAAAATTATTCGCACCACACAAAACCTTTGATTGAGCTGCTTAAAAAGGGTTCATTTTTTGATTGGACCGCAGTGCAACAAAGAGCTTTTAACAATATAAAAGAAATTTTTGATGAAAACATTATTTTAAAATACGCAGACCCGAAACGGCCTTACATACTTTCCACCGACTCTTCGGATTTTGCGTGCGCCGCGGCACTATCGCAATTAAATGACGAGGGTGAAGAAGAAGTCGTGTGTTTTGTAAGTAGAACTTTAAAAGGGAGCGAGGGCGCATACTTTACCACTGAGAAAGAAATGGTTGCATTAGTATGGGCATTAAAGAGATTGGACACGTTTTTACGGGGGGCAATAAATATTTACGTGAGGACAGATCATGAAGCTCTGGCCTTTTTAAAAACATGCAAGTACCGTAATGCCAGGTTACAAAGATGGAATTTAGCGATACAAGACTTTAATATCGACCCGGAATATATACCGGGCAAAGAAAACGTCGTCGCGGACTATCTAAGCCGCGTCACCGATTTAGAGCCGAACCGCGCGGAAAAAACTGAAATAATTATAGCCGCAGTGGTACAACAAAAGCCAAGCCCGGCGTTAATCAATTTGTGTAAAAATATGGATAAATTACAAAGAAGTGAGCCATACGCGTCTCAGATTATGGAAAAACTAAGGGCTGGGGACGCTAAAATAAAAAAGAAATTCGAAATTCGAGAAAATATATTATATAGAATTATGAATAATTGTGCAAAAATATATATACCAGAGGGGAACTTAAAACCACTTGTAACGGAGGTACACGTGATATATGGACATGTGGGGCCGCGAAAAGTATATAAAATAATTTTAGAGCATTTTTACTCACGAAAATTACGAAAAAGGGTAGCTGAAATACTAAAAACGTGTGATACATGCCAAAAAACTAAATATTTAACGCAGCGATATGACGAAATCACGCAACCTATATTAACTAATAAACCGCGAGAAATGTTATCGATAGACTTTTTTGGTCCCTTACCCGTGTCGAGAGGGGGTGTAAAATACATTTTAACTACTATAGACGTATTCAGTAAATACGTAGTATTTTATCCTCTAAAACAGGCGAACACGACAGCGGTAATTAGAAAATTAATGAATGATTACATACCAACTTATGGGAAACCGGAGGCAATAATATCAGACCATGGGACGCAGTTTACGAGCAAAAAATGGATTGATACATTGAAAAACGAGGGGATACGCATAATATATTCATCTATCAGACACCCTCAAAGTAACATAATCGAGCGTGTACACAGAGAATTGGCAAGGTTTTTACGCACTTTCGTAAAGGATAAACACGGCGGGTGGGCTCTGTATATTCGAAAAATTCAAAACATTATAAATGAAATCCCTCATGAAACGACGAACCAGCCACCTATCTTATTGCATATGGGCCATAAGCCAACAAGGATATGGGAAAAATATTTAAAAATACCAGAAGAGGACAACGATGTGTCCCGCGACAATAGAATATCACTAGCTCGCGACTATGCGCACAAATTCTTAAAGAATAGAGCAGCGAAACGGAATGCGAATAAAACACACTTTAAATTTAAAGACGGCGACAAAGTGTTAGTGAAAGCTTTAAACGTATCGGATGCGGAGAACGGCAAAATAGCAAAATTTTTTTATGTTTTTGAAGGGCCATTTATCGTGCAACAAGACGTGGGAATCGATACGTATTTACTTTACGACCCGGTATTAAAAAAAAAGAACGGGGAAAATTTCACTTGGCAAATTTAAAACCGTATTACAGTGAGTAAGTAATCAAAAGAAAAATCTATTATTGAAACAAAAAATTGACAAATTAGATAAACTAGAATAAACGTTTATAGTATAAACTTGGTTTTGTTCACACGAAAATAATCATAAATTGGGCAAGTGAAATTTGATACCGTTAGGGTATTCTCTCTCTGGCACGGTCAAATAAAATTTTCAAATTTTTTCTCAAAAATTCAAACTTTTTTTGGGGGGCAGTAGGGAGAGAGAAACACACAATAGAATAGAACAGGCTTAAGAGTTTATAAATTTTAGATTTAAACAAATGTAAAAGAGCATAACATGTAATTAAGCGAAAAACAAAAACACATATGTAAAAACGAAATGTAATTATTTAAATAATGCAGAACAGAACATTATAAACAAAAAGAGGCACCGTGAAATCGGCCCAATACATAATTAAGGTATATGCATTATTAAAATAAATTAAGTAAACAAAGAGACACTTGAACCATAAAATAATAGAATACAATAATTCAATGAGTGCACGTATATATTGGACACCACGTGTATACACGTATACGTGCAAACATCAATTAAAACAAATTATAAAATTAAAAATAAAAGAGGCACCGTGAAATCGGCCCAAAGAAAAAAGAATATGGTTCAAAATACTCTAACAAAGCAATGTAGCGAGAAAGAATAGAATTAAAAGGTAGATAGAGATAGGGACAAGAAGAGAGCCAAATCGAAGAAACATGCGATGTTTTCGGAGAAACACAAGCAGGGAGGACCGCAGGTCCGGTACGCGCATGGGAGAATTCAAACGTAAACAAGGAGCTGGCACGTGTGCGAAAATTCGGCAGAAGGGAGGGGAAAAGCCGAGGTGACGAGTCAAGGTGCAAGACAAAAGGACCTCACAGTCGATTTAGATCGAGCATCATGTGCGAAACCCGAAACGCGACCCGCGACGCAGCGACGAGTACCGAAAGGCACGTGCGATTCGGTGTGTGCGATCAGGAGACGGTCGTGTGCGAAAGAGACCTAGCGCTGGGAAGCGGGTACCATAGGACGGTGCCATATAAAACGACACGCATCTCCTGCGTACGCTTTAAATGCGCAAGGAAGGGAGGATTCCAGCGAGCCGAGGGACCTGCTCGATGGAACCCACCCGGAGGGCCAAAAGAGGACAAGCGGCTGGGCCCGGACACAATGTCGAAGCAGAAGGGAACGCAGGTGGCCGGAGACATGGAGAAATCCATACGGAAGCACCGAGGGTGGGTGTTTTTTGGAAGCGCGCAAGCTCGGCGACCCGGAGCTTCACCGAGGAAGCCCGAATTTTACGGACCCACTCCAACAGACATCGAACTGACACCCGACCCGGAGGCAACGCAAGCCCTAAAGAAGGGCCGAAAGAGGAAAAGGGTAATGCATTTACTACCATCTCCCACTGCGCTAAGCGACATGGAGAAAATCGCAACGGCCCAAAAGGCCTTACCAAGTCTAAGCGACGGCGAGGAATACGAGCCCAGAGCCATAGACCAGCTAGAAGACAGTTCCTGGAAACTACAGGCACGCCAAAACATCATAGCGAGGCAAAAGGCCAGGGAGGGACAGAGCGATGTCCAGGAGGGAAGTTCAACCGATAACCCCGAGCAAAACCCAATATCAATGGCACACGGTATCGGAGGATCGGACGCCGACAAAGTATTAGCAGAGCTAGAGGCCCCATGCCAACACCTTCAATCGGACGACCTGATGGATGCCATCAACGACTTTGAAGAGTGGCTTCAACAAGTCGAAAATTAGGAATTTTATTTTTTTAATTTTTAATTATTTGTTATTTCGATTATTGTTTCATGTTTTTTTATAGAATAAATAAAAACAGAATACGTTATCTGACGCGTTACTTTTTTATTAGGAGAGCGAGCCAGTAAAGGTATACGCCGCCTAGAAAACAAAATAAAATTTTCAAATTTGGTTTCCAAAATTGAAACTTTTATTGGGGGGCACTGAGACGGCTTGTACCTATACCCTTAGTATCAAGAACGGTACCATTAATTATTATTGTTAATGTTAATATGATATTAACATTAGTAATTATTATAAGCAAAATAAATTAGTTAATACATTTAGGATATAAAAAAACGTAGTATTAATTAAAAGCTAGTTTTTTATAAGAAATCATTTAATTAATTATTTAATTATTGCGGAAATGATTCAGTTTCATATTTGTTAACTAAGATGATACGGCGGGGCCAACGTAATGGCTAAGAACGCGCGCGTGTGCATATGCACACATGAGCGCGCAGACATACGAAAGCGTGTTCAGCGAGGAGCAACGAATTCGCGAATATTGGAAGAGTGGGGATTCGCGAATATCGTGAGAAGGAGGACGGGAGCGAGAGAGATGGAGAGAGTGGGCTCGGGTATATATAGGCGACGCACAGCCGAGTAAGCACTGAGTTTTCTCTGACCTCTCAAGCCGTGGCTAGCCAGCGTGCAGGCCTCGCGCTCGGGACACTAGGGTTAACTCGGGCCGCTTCTTGTGGTGAACACACGGTGATGTGGCGAATCCTCGCCTATCTACCGCGTGTAATCTCTCTCTGTCGCTTCCCTCTATCGCAACTCCACTCCTCTTTAATTGTACTGTTACCCTCAATAAAAAACCAAGTTTCACACTAATAATTATAACTCATTTTTCCCCGCCTCCACCTATTATTCGGGTGCGCCGGACGTCCTTCAGTAGCCACTGGAGGGGGAAACGCGCTAACGAATTTCATAAAAGGCATAGCTCGGTGCGGCCAACGCGCTGCCCGAGACTACGTCTTCAGGGTTTTACCCGAGAAAAGCGCGCTGGTGCCTTTCTCGGGGTTTTGACTGCTTGCCCGGCGGAGAGCTAACGCGCCCTCCTGCTGGTTCGAGTTAGCATACCAAAACCCAAAGCACAGTTGCACTTCTGCAGCTCCGACCTCGGCGGCTGCAAGAGCGTAACTTACAGGGGGAATTCCGGAAGAGGTTGTTTCTCGCGCACTTCTTCGGGTCCGTACGCGAACCGCGTGTAACAAAAACACAACTGGAAAACGAACTCTCCTACGTTGGAGTAGAAGAACGGCTTAAGTCCGTCACAAGATATATATACAACCAGACTATTACTGTTTCTTTTACTCTCCTAAATTCTCGACCATTCCTGTTAGATCAATCATTACCCTTAACAATATTTAAGACATTTTTACAAAGTTCACTGAACAAATTATTTTAGCTACGTTTGTCAAAATGGTAATCGACCACGGTAAAATACTTTTGACTTTTGTACTGAAAAAAGCTATCTTCATGATTTTTGGTGTAATGGTTCGAGTGATCAAACCCACATTATTCAGGATTTTAAGTTTTAGAATGAGTTTAATTAATCGAAAGGGGCACTACAAGGTTTTAGAACAATTTTTTATGAAAATTCAGAAAATTTATTAAAATTTAGCCTTGAACAACATTGAACCTATGGGTTTCAAAAAATCTGAAAAAATTCACATACATTCTACATTCCAAGATGAACATTTTTACTGAAAAAATAGAAAAAGAAAAAAATGTTATCTTTATTTCCCAGGGAATCACCCATATATATATATATATATATATATATATATATATATATATATATATATATATATATATATATATATATATATATATATATGTATATATATAAATATATATATACACATATATATACAACCAGACTATTACTGTTTCTTTTACTCTCCTAAATTCTCGACCATTCCTGTTAGATCAATCATTACCCTTAACAATATTTAAGACATTTTTACAAAGTTCACTGAACAAATTATTTTAGCTACGTTTGTCAAAATGGTAATCGACCACGGTAAAATACTTTTGGCCATGTGACGGTTGGTCGCCAGAATCGGTCGCAATAAACTACATTACATATAGTATGAACTTATCGCAACTGGTCACAATAAATTACGTTATGCCAGAATGACTTACCTCGACCGGTCTGGCTAAACTCAAACTGTTGCGCTAGACTACTTTGCACCAAAATATTGGTCGCGCTAAATTACTTCACGCCTATATATATATATATAGTCGCAAAATCACAGAAGTGCAATATTTATATATAAAATCAAAATAATGTGAAATATTGTTAAAAAAATTATTAAAATGCACATTTTAGCAATAAAATCATATTTAACTTCAAATCACTTTGAATATATAAACTTAAAAAAATGTAAAAAAATTAACGACTTATTTACATACTAAAAGGAACATTATATATATATATATATATGTGTGTGTGTGTGTGTATACATTTTTTATCTTTATTTCCCAGAGAATCACCCATATATATACGAGGTCTGTCCCAAAAGTATCCGACCTACCTCGTATTCTCGGCGCTTGATTTATTCTTCATCATCCGGGGGTGGCATCCTTCAAAGTAGTCCCCATTTGATTGAACAAGACGCTCATATCGATGTTTCCACTTATTAAAGCACTCTTGAAAGTCAGACTTCGGAATTGCCTTTAATGCATTCGTCGCATTAGTTTCAACAGTCTGTTTATTGTCGAATCGATGTCCTTTAAGCGGCATTTTCAATCGAAGAAACAGCCAAAAGTCGCAGAGAGCTATATCAGGACTGTATGGAGGCTGGCGGAGCTGCGCAACACTGTGTTTCAATAAATACTGCTGCACAAGGTTTGATGCGTGCGCTGGAGCATTGTCGTGATGAATAAGCCAGTCACCGGTTTCCCAAAGTTGCGGTCGTTTTCTCCTGATTGCATTACGTAATCTTTTCAAAACTTCAACGTAGTACTCTTTATTGATTGTCTGGCCTGTAGGGGCATATTCGTGGTGCACAACGCCCTCATAATCGAAAAAAACAATCAACATTGACTTGATGTTGCTTCGACTTTGACGAGCTTTTTTCGGCCGAGGCTCAGATGGAAGCTTCCACTGCGAAGATTGTTGTTTTGTTTCAGGATCATAACCATAAATCCATGACTCATCACCAGTAATAACCTTTTTAAGAAAGTTTTCATCACTATTAATCATTTACAAATTGTCCTGAGCGATTTCTAATCGAAGGTTTTTTTACTGGTCTGAGAGCAGTTTCGGGATGAATTTTGCACACACACGAGTCATTCCCAAATTCTCGGTTAACATTTGCCAAACAGTACTTTTTGGTATTCCAAGTTCATCTTCCAGTTCTCTCACAGTCAAACGACGATCTTGTTCAACTGCGACGAACGCAAAAAAGTCGTTGTAAACAAATACACGTTGCGCGGGAACTAAGGCGTTTCATCGGTATCTCAGGCTACTGACGAGAAGGTTAGGAGTTGCTGGTGACGTTCGTACCCTCTAGAGGTCGTCTGAGTCTCTCCGCGCAAAGATACGAACGTAGGTCGGATACTTTTGGGACAGACCTCGTATATATATTTATTATGTAAATTTTTTCAGATTTTTTTAAGCTCATTGGTCTATAGTTGTTCGGAACTAAGTATGACGATATTTCTATATACATATATGTGCATGATTCTTTGGGCAATCGAGAACAAACAAAAATTATTTGGGCATAAATGTTCCTTTTAATATGTAAAGTAGTCGTTAACTTTTTTACATTTTTTAAGTTTATATATTCAAAGTGGTTTGAAGTTAAATATGATTTTATTGCTAAAATGTGCATTTTAATAAATTTTTTAACAATATTTCACATTATTTTGATTTTGTATATAAATATTGCACTTCTGCCATTTTGCGACTGTGGCAGTGACTTTTGTACTGAAAAAAGCTATCTTCATGATTTTTGGTGTAATGGTTCGAGTGATCAAACCCACATTATTCAGGATTTTAAGTTTTAGAATGAGTTTAATTAATCGAAAGGGGCATTACAAGGTTTTAGAACAATTTTTTATGAAAATTCAGAAAATTTATTAAAATTTAGCCTTGAACAACATTGAACCTATGGGTTTCAAAAAATCTGAAAAAATTCACATACATTCTACATTCCAAGATGAACATTTTTACTGAAAAAATAGAAAAAGAAAAAAATGTTATCTTTATTTCCCAGGGAATCACCCATATATATATATATATATATATATGTTATCCTTATTTCCCAGATATAATATATATAATAGTAGTATGAGTATGCGTATGGACGTCTTTGCCTTTTTTACTTATGAAATTTGTTGAGTTCTATAATCACATAAAAATACCATTGTTTAGTTTATGTTGTTAATTAAGAAAAGATGTTATTTTGTTTCGATATTTTTCTACTTTCGACGTGCATAAAAACATCTAAGATAAATTAATTGTTCCAATATAAAATTTTTCGTTCTATTTATTTATTTATTTATTTTATTTAAAACCAGAAATATTTACAGGGTAGTTGAATGCCCTGTAAAAGTCCTGTAGAGATAAACACGTTATCTGTACACAGGCCAGGCAATACAAAAAAAGAGATACAAAAGAAGAAAATATTTTAAAATTATATACTAAAACTTAGATCTAAACTTAAAACTACTTTAACTACAAACTACATAAAAATTTTTTGGTTTTAACATACAATATGTATTATAACAAATAATTTTTTCTTCAATTCATAACAGTAAAATAAAAATGCGAAAGAAAACAGTAACCTAAACAATTTAATTTAATCCAATTTTTTATAATGTTCTTATGTAACACATTATCTATATTTAAAATTTTTAATTCATTGGGAAAACTGTTGAAAGTTACTATAGCCTTTTTATAACAATTTTTATCACCAACTTTCTTCTTATAACTCGGTAAAATTAAATTCTTTTTCCTTGTTACATTCGTAGATTTGGTATATTGCATTTTGAGATCTGCAGAATGATATTTTATAGCTTCTAAAATATATATTTGTTCTATGCTTAAAGGATTATTTTGTACAATAAAGTTTCGTTTATTAATGATATTTAAAATTTTTTTTTGTAGATTTTGAACTAAAACTTGATTATTTTTATAAACTCCACCCCAAGCTAGTATTCCATAGCTTATCAGACTATGGAAAAAAGCATAATAAATCATTCTTAATGTCTCTGTAGACATTATTTTCGCAATTTTGTAAAATATAAATACGAGATACTTTGTTTTATTTACGATGTACTGAATGTGTTTATCTCATCTTAAATTAAAATCTATAACTATACCCAAATATTTATAATATTCTACTCTTGTTATATTTTTATTATTAATTTTAACTTCTAATTTATTTGGGACACTGTCACTATAATTGCCAAAAGTAATAAAAACATTCTTGTCTACATTTAGTGATAATTTATTTAAAGCTAACCAAAAATTAATTCTATTTAAATACTTGTTCATCTTGTCTTGTGCTTCTATCCAATTATTACCAGTAGCAATTATAGCAGTATCATCTGCGTATGACAAAATTTCTTCCAGTGGGATTTCCTTTAGGATATCATTTATATACAGAATAAAAAGCAGTGGACCTAGGATTGTACCTTGAGGTACACCCGTATTTATTAACAATTTATCACTTTCAGTATCATCCATAACCACTACTTGGTATCTATCATTGAGATAACTTGAAAGCAAATCCAGTGCCTGTCCTCTAATACCAATACAATAGAGTTTGTTTAGTAAAATTTCATGATCTACGGTGTCAAACGCCTTTGCCAAATCTAGGAATGTTACAATTATCGGTTTACTATTATCTAAATTAGTGTACAAGGTATTAGTTAAATAATTTAAAGCATTTCTAGTACCCATTTTCTTCCTAAAACCAAATTGATGTTCAGATATAATATTATGCTTTTCCACAAAATCATAAATTCTATTACAGATAATTCTTTCAAAGATTTTTGCTACATTAGAAATTAGAGAAATAGGTCTATAATTAGACATATTATGCTTTTCACCTGATTTAAATAATGGTACTACCTCAGCCCTTTTCAGAGCATCGGGCCAAACGGCTTTATCAATACATGCATTAAAAATATTTGTTAGAAGTTCAACAATATAGTTGCACATCATTTTCAAGACTTTAGCATGAATTTTGTCAACACCACCCTTTTTTAATTTTAAATTATTGATTATACCTGTTACTTCATTTTCATTTGTAGGATTGAGAAAAATAGAATTTACATTCATTTCAGGTAGTTTGATTTCTTCATTGGTGGGTTTAACAATTTTATCACTTAATTTTTGCCCTATTTCACAGAAATATTTATTTATATTTTTAGTAATTTCAACTTTGTCGATAATCTTATTTTTATCAACTTTTATATAACTTATAGCTTCCTTAGATTTCGTCTTTTTACCTATTTTTGAATTTATAATTTCCCATAACATTTTTGGGTTATTAGAATTATTTTGGATTAGACTTTTATCATATTTCATTTTGGCATCTATAATTACTTTATCCAATATTTTAGCATAATTCTGATATTGCAAGCGAAGCTGTTCATTTTTGAGATCCAATTGCCATAAGTTATATAAAAATTCTTTGGTTTCGCATGACTGTATTATGGCATTTGTAATCCATTTTTTCCTTCCTTTTTGTTTAGATTTACTATTATTTTTTTTCTTTGCCAATTCAATGCATTGTTTTATTTTGTATATCAAAATATTAGTAGCTAAATTAGGGTCATGTATAGCCAAATTTTCTTTCCAATTTTTTGTCCTAGCAATGTTTATTAATTTTTTATAGTTTAAAGTTACTATTGGTTTATTTAATTCTGTTTTAATCTTATCTATAGCAATGAAAATAGGATAATGATCTGTTAAAGAATGTTTGAGTATGTATGTATTAGTATTTAGTCTACTAGTTTTAATGAATATATTGTCTATACATGAACTTTTACATGTCGTAGTAGGCGGCTTCGTAATACTAGTAAATCCTGGCAAATATCCTTTATCACAGAAATTACATAGGAATTCTTGGCTTATGTTATCACATTGTAATATGTCTATATTAAAATCACCTATTACTAAATAATTTTTAATATTTTTCTTTTTGACTAGGTATCTGTTTAGTTCTAGAATGAATTCAGCCTTAGGTATACCATGAGCTCTGTACATATCAGAAATCTCTAGTTTACTATCATTATTAAGTGTAACTCGTGTATTTATCATTTTAATCCTACCACATTTAACAATTTCAGTTTTCTGTACCAAGCTTTTATCAATAAAAACAATAACTCCATCATTTCTATTTATCCTACTATCATTATAGCAACTCTGATATTCATAGTTAGATCCTTTTAATTCGTATAAATTGTAATTGACTTGTTCAAAAGCTTCAGTGCATATAATAATAGAAGGTTTATTTATTAGACTTTCAAATAATATCTTAACTTTATCAAAATTAGCATTCATACTCCTAACATTAATATGCATTATTATATCTTTTTTGTTATTAATAACTTTGTTAAAATTAAAAATATTATCACATATTTTTTCTTTGCGTATTAAATAATTTTTTATCTTATCTAAAAAATCAAAATTATCCATTTTTACTATTATTTCCTTGTTTTCTTTTTGCCGTTTTTACTGTCTGTGATGTAGATAATTGTGCTTGTCTAGCTTGTTCGATTTTTGTTTGTGCTGTTCCTGTTGGAGTTGCTGCTGGTTTCTATTACTTGTTAATGGATTCACATCTGATGGTACTTGAGTCTTCTTCGTTCCCTTCTTCGAATGATAATCCATATTCACTGGTGGTAAAGAATGATTTCATCGGGTAATCAGTCGAGTCTATATATCTTGTAATTTTTTTTTTCAGAATATTACATACATTATGGTCATTGGCATAATGATTAGTTGAATAATTAGTATTATAATTTTCATTACTATATTCACAGTTTAAGCACTTTATAATATTATTCATACACTCACTAGTCTTATGCATTTCTGAGCATTTAAGGCACGTAGGGTCATTTGTACAGTTTTTTCCACTGTGTCCATTTCTGTCACAGTTATAGCAAGGTCTAATGTTTATTAAATCGTAGGCTTTACAATTTTGATACCCTACAAAAATTTTGCTATTATTTTCTTTGATATATTTATATATCTCTGCAGGAACTTCCATTAGAACGGTAGTCTTGTTGTTTGTATCATTTGTATACATATGCAGCACTTGACCATTTCTTGCAAAACTGCTGAAATTTCTTGATTTTATGTCATTTTCTAACTCTTCTATTTCCATGTTATCACAGTTATCAATTCCCACGATTTTTATTTTAGGGTTATTCAGTTTCTCTTTATTGATATTAAGTATACCTTCTAACTCTCTTTTCAATACAGATTCTGCTAACTCTGCACTATTATTAGTTGAACAACTTAATAACAATTCATCTTTGTTATTTAAATAAATTTTTTTAGTTTGTATATTTTTTTCTTGTCAGAATTTCAATGACACTTTTCTTAATATTAATATTGCTACTATTTTCGTCGTCATTAATTTTAGTTACTTTTATTTTGTTCACTTTTTTTTGCTGTGGTTTGGGAAAACTTGTGACTTCTGAATACAGATAACTTTTGATTTCATTTTCCTTTTGGTTGTCATTAAGCTTTTCTTTAAGTAGATCATTTTATTCTTTTAATTCACAAACCAATTGTGTCAATAATGCATTTTCAGCTTTCAGCAATTCATTCTCATTATCCTCTTCGTAAATTGTTGTATTATTTGATTCCTGCGTTTTATTTGAAATTTCAGTTAATAAATCCTTTCTTATTTCTTCTGAAGTTTTAAGTTTCACTTAAGCAATCAACAACCTAGCTAGAACACTCAGGTTTTCTTCTTCAATTTTGGAGGTTATGTTGAGCTGCATATGTTCTGGACATATTATTAATTTATCGCTAATGAATTTGTAGCCGTTGCACCTCTGTGTCAAACAACTGTAATGATATACTTCTTCGCAGATAATACAAGTAACTGTAGACGATTTTTTTTGCAACAAGAGAAATAAAATTCACACTTGTCAGGAGGCTTATTACCTCCCGACGCCATCTTGGTCGGTATAATTGAATTAATAAATGCTAATAAATTAATTTTAAATTGTTGTATCTCTTACTAATTAATAGCTAAAAAAATAGGTGTGTATTTCTATCATTGATCGTTTGTTAAAAGGTAATTATTTACACAAAAAAACACATTTAGTTTAAATTACAGTTTTCCACATCACCTTAGAGGTGCTATTATAAACGCATTGGTTTTTTTTTTATTTATAAAATTATTTAGTAATGTTGCTTTTTTAAGGAGGAAGCTTTCTGTTTTTTTTTAATTGTGATTAAAATTTACTTTTTGTTTAAACTTAATAACTGTTAAAACTTAATAGTATATTATTAGTGTTTTACGTGTCAGTTAAGATTAATTGTCAATGTAATCAGCCATCAACCACGACATAACACACCTTTGTGTCGCGCTGGCATCTAGTACTGTAGCTTCATGTTAAGGGGATAGTTGTATCTGTACGGTTGATGTCCGTTATGCGTCCTGTACATGCGTTGATGTCTCCGTTCTCTGCATTGTACTTGCATCTAACTCAGTTTCTGGTCATGGAAGTTGAAGGCCGTCCTTAGCTGGGATTGAAGTATGAAGAGAGTCTCGGTTTAGTGATGTAGTCTGATGATCCGGCTCCGTAACACATGCAACCTGCTGAGCAGCAGCCTGAGAGAGTATGGGAACCGAGTGTAGCTGATTCCCGCTGGAATTTTTCTGGGCAGCGAAGCGCTCCTCTCTCGCACTCGAGTCAGCGCTAGAGAGAAACAGAGGCAGGCGTGGTGTAGTGGGGGCAGATGACTCGCTGCTCCGCGGCTGCCACAGTAGACGAAATCCACGGCGTAGTCGGAGCAGCCTTCCCACCAAGCAGTGAGCGCTGCGGCGTACTCGCCCGGGTAATACCAGAAGACACATTTGATTTTAGGCGTGACGTCACACTGTGTCTGGTCGCCGACTTTGAACTGTTGTATGATGTATTGTTGACAACTTTCATGCACGTTTTGCATATGTACTGCTTTTCTGCTGCGTTATTTTGCAAGATCATGCATTTATCAAGACATGCCTTATTGCATTTCACGCAGCAGTACTTATAGGTCTTGCTCCTGCTAGGAGGCAGACTACATTCGGCATAGCTGTTATTACTGGCATCCATGCAGTGACGCTCACGCACTTGATCTCATAGACACGCCGTGGTATTATAATCTGCGCGTACCTGTCGGTGTTATGACTCGGGCATGCGCAGAACTATAGCGCTCGGTGTTTAGGCAGCAGCAAGATGGTAGTGAAGCTAACCTCAAATCTGAGGCGCCAGTGCAAACGATAAGTAGCTGTATAAGTACAGCACGCCTGATGTTAAAAAACTGTGGTGGAAGTAGCTTGTACTGAGGCGTTTCTTATGGGTCCCACTATAACACACCCAAAGGTACAGCGGTGGCGGAAAGAAAACGTCAAAGCGAGAACGATACAGATGCGCGTGAATGTGGTAGTCGGCGTTGTAGTGTACTATAGGAATATAAAACCGTAAAATCGTCGCTATCATTCGTCGATTTCATCAGTCTAGGGATAGAGTACTAGGGGGAGAAACTTAAGTTTTCAGAAATTTAATATTGGTCGAGATTACTAGTCATTATCAAATCTGCACGCAAACCACGTTTTCTAGAAATACAAAATAATCAGAGAAAATACCTGGAAAATTATAATATTCTTCTCCACATTCCTAATCACCTCAAATTTTTTCAAAAAACTTCCTTATTATACCTCCCAGATATCACCACTTAAGCAATACACCACGTTTCCGTGTATAATAAAATAAGGGAAATAGCTTATCCAAAATTTCGGATTGGAAAATATAGGTAATTTTATGTCCTCTCAAATGCATTTACACCAAATCGATGGTATTATTATAACTTACAAAAAAAACTGAGTCATAAAAATCAAACCACCGCTAGAAACGCATAAAAAAAATTGACCTTACTTCCTTAAAAGCAAAAAATATATAAATGAGCACTGAAACATTACCTTTGACCATGAATATTAAGAGTATTAATAATCCACATTCAGTCACACACGCACGCACGCACGTTCGCATGCACGCACACACACACACACATACACATCCATACAGACATTTTCTAAACAAAGTGTATTTTGATTCCTAATGTCTCAAAATGTGTTTCTATAATGATTATAGCATAACTTTTTATTTACCGGCACAAAGCTTTCTCTATGAGGAAAATTTTTAAATTACTATGTGCTGTATCTTAAAGATCTTTGTTTAAACTTTCGATTTATGTTCTATAAACTTAACTTTTCATTGTTCGAGTTGTTGTAATAACATAAAATATGCTGTATCCTCATTTATTAAAAGATTTGGTACCAATATTTTAGTTAATTTCATGCCGAGAAGCATTTATGTCGGGAAATTCTTTTCGGACTGAAATGTCTGTTTAAGGAGTCAAGCCTGAATTAAATTCTGTAAAAATCATTGTCCACTTTATAGACGGCAAAAATGTTTTGACACAATTTAAGTTGATGAAAGTTTGTATATCTTAAATATAATACATAGTTTATAGGTCCCAAATAAAAATTAATGAAAAAGAATAATAATACAATAAAGAATAAAAAAATCTAAAAAATCTGGTGGAGACACTGCAAAAAGGCTTCGGAGATTACATATTTGATATCGGCACACTAATGGAGACAATGAAAATAGAATTTTTTAATTAATGGATTAATAATTATTGTTAAATTTAATTAATATTGAATAAATAGTTCTTTTACATTGTAATTTTTGGGTACAATTTATCAAATTTATTGAGTAGTGAGTTCCCGACTTTCCTGCATATAATTATATTAAAATTATTAGTATTGAAATGTTATTTAATAATCAACGCTATTAATTATTATTCCATCTGGCACAACGTTGGATTTGTCAAGCTACGGGCGGATCTAATCCGCGACCTCCTTCGACAGAACGAGACTCGTAGGCCAGATCAGTGCTGCTTTTCCAAATATCGGTAGTTAGAGTAGAGATTTTTCGTGATAATAGTTAGGAGCAAATAATTAATATTTATTTTAATTTACTATGTCTCAAATGGCGCCCAACGTTGGGAAGCACTGAGGCATTGAGTGAGATAGAATACTGTTTAAATAATTAGTAAATTTTGTAGTCGGAAACTCAAGCCGCGGGACTTTTTCGTCGAGGCAGGCAACACTTAATCGGACATCGAGACCGGTGTAAGCGTATAGGGTAGTGATTGGTTAGTTGTTTTGCTGGTTGTAGTAAATTATTTACAATAATTATAATTAACAAAAAGAGATAACAATAATCTTTTTTTATTCTAATTAATCAATTATTGCCGTCAGACGTGACTCACCAATATTATATGTATATTAGCGAGTAGTGAATGTTAAATGTTCTTTTATTAAACGCCATTATTAACAAACGGTAACCCGTGGATTTAAGGATGGGCCCATTATTTTTCTTATTCATTTTCTGATTTTTATTCATGATATTTATATTGATGTATACAAGTATTACCCGTGCACTTCCTTCATTCATTGTCACTGTAAGTAAGGATGTTTGAGTCCGAGTTACAAGTCAGTACACACCCATACTATAGAATAAATAGCAATGCATTATCATTGATGTTGAAATTTGTTGGATTGTTTAGAAAAATTTTATTGTTTTCAGCCGGTAATATCAAACAATTGTCTTTTCAGCTGTTGACTCAGAAGAATTTTTATTTTTCAGTTGCTGAGTCTAACAAAATTCTCATTTCAGCTATTAGGTCAGAAATCATTTCTGTTCAGCTGTTGAGCTAGAACAATTCTCATTTATCAGTCGTTGAGTCAGAAAACATTCCTATTTGAGCTGGGGCATCGGTACAAATTCTTCCAGGTACATTACACCAGAGATTGTTCAACTTAAAAGCTCATGGCAGTTACACTAACAAGGAAAACAACAACCCTCCGAAACTTGAATTTTGATGAGGCTTTAGGAAATGCTTTCTAGTACCTAAAAATGAGACCTATCACCCTTAGTTTGTTATAATCTGAATATACGTTATTTTAGTCAAAAAGGTACTCTTGTAGTGACTATACGTATGCACATATTGACACTATTAAATATGGCTTAAAAGATAATAAAAATAGGCAGAATGGGCTTTAATTTAAGAACAGTAACGTTAAAAAATATTAATCGGAGCCAAAGTTATTATCAATTGAAGATGATGCCTACTAATGTATAAAAAATCATCGAAATTAAACAGTTTAATTTCTACAAATATTCATGCATTTCAAGTCATCATCTTCAATTGTTAATAACTTTGGCTCAAATTAATATTTTTTAACGATACAGGTCTCAAATTACAGCTCTTTCGCCTACTTTTATCATCTCGCAAGCCATTTTTTTGAGTGTCAATACATGCATATTTATTATCACTAAGAGAGGTACCTTTTTTCACTAAAATAACGCATATTCGGAGTAAAATAGATTATCTCTCGAATATAAGGGCTTATTAGAACAAACTAAGAGTGCTGTGATTCCTTTTTAGGTACCAGAAAGCAGATCCCAAAGCCTCATCAAAATCCGAATTCCGCCGTAGTAATACACATAGTAACTAATAACAAAAAATACCAGATTAACATAGCGAATTGTCGCTGATCGAAATCTACGATTCAGACTACGGAGTATAAAAACGTTCAGCGAAGATGAGATAAGACAAACATTGACAGAACAAGGGTGGAGTGCCTTGGGCAATGGTCGGACGATATCGAAGTGGCGCTTCAGAGCAGGGCTATGGGCCTTGGGCTGAATATATGATGTACCCTGGTTTCCAGAACTCGATGAATTCAAGGATAACGAATCGAACAAGGACTACCACACATGGGCAGTGACCAAAATCACTCGGAAATAGAATCCAACGAAGACCAGTCGGGTAACACGAACAGGAATCAGGAGAAACCCATAGCGCCAGTCGTCATATTAGCACCAACACCTAGCTCAACCTCTCAAACGACAGCAGCCGCCGTAACCATCGGAGAAAGAACAGACACGAACCGAGAGGCCCCAATGACCAGAATACATAATCTCGCAGCTCCGGGAGTTATGCCTACCTCTTTGCAGGACAAATTTGACTGCCAACGAGTGCGAGAAGACCGCAGATCCCATGGCCACTGACGATGCCCGAGAATCGTAGGCAGTTACAATGGGACCAGCCAGTCAGCTTACCATCACCAAGGGGCCCAGGCCACACCCTTTTGAGAGTATGGCACCCTCCAACGGCCTACGAAGGACACTCTCTATATACAGGGCCAAAACTCTCACGACATATGTGGTCAGAGCGGAACAGGATCAACCAATAACCCGGGAGTACAAACCCAACCCAAAAAAAATAATTATTCCGTTAAGGCCAGTCGCAGAGGAAAGCGACGAGGAATGGGATCGAGCTATACTGAATCGCCGAGACAACGAACTCAGATCGAAATCTCCTACTCGTCCAGCCATAATGGGAGACTTTCGTGACGTAGTATCCAGCGAGGAGAAATAGAGCGCAGAAGAAGAGGAAAACCCACCGCCCAGATATAGAGCGGAAAGGTATGCGAGACATCAGTCAGAAAATCGGAACCGTCGACCCATCCGTGAAACCCGAGAATACACAGTGGACAGGCTACAAGTTAGGCAAGACCTTAGAGCGCCACCTGCCAGAGACAGAGTAAACGATTGCCTGCAGAAAATCAAGATATTCAAAGGATGGAACTTTAAATTCTCCGGCGAGGAACAAGACACAGCGGAGGAATTCTTAAACTCGGTAAATGATTGTCGTCAGGGGTCTCATATGAGGGATGAAGAATTACTAGATGAGATCCCTCGTATATTTACAAAAGCCGCTAACGTTTGGTACAGGACAAGAAGAGGGGATATCCACTACTGAAGAGACTTTAAAGCGGCTTTTCGGAGGCAATTCATTAGAGAGATGAATAGAGATGATCTAATGAATGAATTTAGGAAGAGATCAGAAAGCCTAAAGAGAAAATAGTACATTATTTGTCTCATATTCGAAACATCCTGCGACATTTCAATCGACCACCGGCCGTGCGTGACCAGCTGAGCATAGTATATTATAACCTGCTGCCGAAGTATCGAGACTATATGGAAGATAGAATAGTAGATAGCTTCGAGGCCATACAAACGTATGGATTACGTCTCGAAAGACGAGAAGAGACTAACGGCCGATGGCAACACCCTCCGCCAACGGATAAAGCCAGAATCCCCGCCTCAGAATATGTGGGGCCAGCCAAAGATCACGTGGTATCTGCAATAGACAACGCTCCCGACTCCTCAGACACCAACACGAACCCGCCTACGAATAAGAAGTCGAAATGGAAAAGAATCAAAGGAGGGAGAAATAGAACGGGAGCAGTAGCGGTAATTAATGAAATCTCAGAAGAACAGGCAGCAATATAGCTACCGACACAGATACAGTACTAGCCGCAACCAATTCCTCAACAAACCGTTTCTTAACCGCCAGTTTCTCAGCAGTCACCGGCGTTCATGCAGCAAAGTTACCAGAGGCCCAATATGACCTGAGGCGTCCAAAACCGCAACTAAACTAATAACCCTTCTGCCAGCAACAATCAGAGGAACGGTAGGGCACCAAACTCGAACTTTGCAGCCGGAATGGCCAATACCCAATCACCAATCAACCACGGCCACGGAAACCAATTTTCAGGGTTATGTTTCGTATGCCAGGAGGCCGGTCACCGTATAAAGATTATATTTAATGTATTTTCAATTTTTCAAAACCAAATGCTACGTCTAAGATGAAAAGATAAACCGCACAAAGGGAGTTAAATCGATAATTACCATATAAAAACCGTACCAGAAAAATATTTATAACAAGTGAACAACGCCAAAAATTAAATCGATAATTTAGGATGTTTTTCTACTATGATTGAGTAATCTTTTGCTGCCAGTTTCATGTAAAATGGTACTTATAGGGCCGAGTTACATAGGTGCCAACTTGATGTATTTTGAAATAAGCCGTAACTTTAAATGACTATTTCTCCAGATCGGCGATTTTGATTGATTCAAAGAAGGAATTGAAAGTTTTTCAAGACGATAAATTGAGTTTTTGTTCTGTTAAAATTACTGCAAGCTGTAGAAATGGCAGACGATCAAACATAACCTAAAAACGCATATTTTCGAGTTTACATTTAGTTTCGTAGAGGTAGATATTTGAACTATAATAGGTTCCAACATATTTTTGTCTTAAAGTAGGCCCAATGACAAAGAAATCAATTTTTGATACGTTCAAAATGATTGGAACGGATAATCTGCAGAATTTTTCGAAAATGTCATGTTATTGAACAGTTTAAAAAATTCAAAAAATTGTAGGAGGGTACCATAGTGAATAAGATAGGCTTTTGGTAGTCTTTTTCGATATGTACTTTCATATAAAAAGAGTGACAGCAAAAATGGAATGCCTAATGCTTCCAGATTTACATTTTCTTTTTAGAATGACATATATGTAAATAAAATAACATAGGCGCAGAACATACCTTTGGTTCTGCAATCAGCATTGGATGATTATAAACGTTACTGTAGGTGCTCAGAACACTGTCACAATCCCATTTATTCTTTTCTCGAGCACCTACAATGACTTTTTCTGAGTTTGTACTATCTCCATTCTCTCCTGAACTGGAAAACTCTCCGTCTATAATTTTCATGTGATCTTGCATTAACTTCGTCATATTTTCATTCTAGATAAAATATGTTTATCGATAAATATTATAATTTTCAAAAACATTATATATACTAAGGGAATAAGGCCACTGTAAATGTAGTGAAAATTTACTAATATATTAAAACAAACAAAACAATAAATAGACAATCTGTTTGGCGACCATCTATGTACATACAGGTGTGCGAGGAAAACGTGGCATGGCGAGTAAAATAATAAATTACATAATTTTAGTGATTGGATTCATGTTTTAATGCAAATAAATTTTAAATCAAACTAATGCACTCAATCCTAGGAAGGATCATGCAATAACAAAGAACACCAACCCTACGGAACTCGGATTACGATGAGGCTTTAGGAGGTGCTTTCTAGTGACTAAAAATGAAGCATAACACGCGCAGTTTGTTCTAATGAACATT